>JAMJFZ010000320.1:15480000-15827500 GCA_026225945.1 Cricetomys ansorgei
CAAGCAGACACATGCCTGGCAAGCAAGAATGGAGGCTGTTCTTTATGCAGAAAGGAACCTTATCTAGAACTCCCTTGCAATAATTAATCTTCATTATCAAGTTGACTGGATTTGGAATTACCTAGGAGATACACCTGTGGGTGCGCTATGTGTGGGGAGGGCATTTCTGGAGAAGTTTAACTGAGGAAGGTGGCACCATCCCTTGGGCTTGGATCCCAGACTGAATAAAACTTTGGGGAAAAGGGCAAACTTAAAAGCAACATTTACTCTCTTGGTTTCCTGACTGTGGTTATAGGGTAACCAGTAGCCTCAAAATCCTGCTACCATGCCTACCTTCCTCGATACATGGTACCCTCAAACTCTTCTTTAAGATTCTTAAGCCACAGCAGTAAGAAAAGTAACTAGCAAACCTATCAGATTTCCTAAATCCCTTTGCTTGCCTTTGGGTAACCCACCAGGCTGGGCTGCAAGGGAGGCTGGCAAAGCAAACATTTACAGATTGCACACACTTCTGGTATGATTTTGACCACACTGGAGAAACAGGAAGGGGTTTTATATGCCACACAGAATAGCAAAAATGTTAAAAGAGCAGGGGGGGTAGTAGAGAGTCTTCAAAACTCAGATTTATTTTACATACATTATTTCAGATTCAAAGTACTTCTGAATTACTTCTAGAACACTAGACAATATATAAATGACCTAGAAAAATACATTCCTGTTCTAGAACCCAACAATCCCATCCCTGCCTGCAGCAGCACTGGGTCCTGGTTTGAAAACTAAAAGCAAAGATGCATTATCTGTATTCCTTGGAGTCAGGGAGACTGTGGAATTTAATTTCTTTCTGAGCAGTGGCAAACTATAGGAATGTTGACTTTGAAATTCGTCAGATAAGTCAGGCCTATTTACAACCTTTAAAAGGCCTGAAATCACAGGCCCGACCTAAAGCTAAAAAAACCCAAAAGTAGCCTCCTTCTCTTCCTAAAATTATATCAAGTCAAGTGTTACAATAAAAAAATTCCATTTTCTTATGTCTTAGCCTAGCTAGCACTTGAATCTAGACTCGAGTTCCTTGGGGGGACACATCATCATTATGCAAGATAGGAAAAAGAAAGAGGCCTATGATTTTTTAATGCTCTATTTATGAGCCCAATAAATATGTCATTATAGCTAGGAAAGGAAAGGGGGCAGGCAGAAGCAACTGGAAAAACTGCTGGCATGGTTTTTTAGTTGCTTTTCTTGTTGCTCTGACCAAATAAATCCCTGACAAGACACAAGGGGTTGGAGAGATGGCTAAGGGTGAAGATAAACTGCTGCTCTTCCAGAAGACCTGGGTTAGTTTCTCAGTATCCAAGTCACAGGACTCACAGCTGCCTGTAACTCCAGCTTCGGGGATATGTGTCCTCTTCTGGCCTCTGCAGCTCCTGCACACGTGTGGTATACGCAAAGAGAGAGACCAGCACGCCTACATGTAAATTATAGATATATAAAATAAGCAACTTGCAGGAGCAAGGCTTTCTGTTGGCTCACAGTGTATGAGTAGAGTCCATAAGGGAAGTTACAGTGGCAGGAACTGCTGTGCACGTGGCAGATGAGCTTGTGCACATCTGAGCAGATCAGAAAGTCAAGAAGGCAATGCCTGTGTTTGCCGGTTTTTTCGTGTCCCCCTTATTTGGTGCAGGACCCCAGCCCATGAAATGGTGCCGTCTACATTCAGGGTAAGTCTTCCCTCCCCAGTTAAACTCTTGAAATACTCTCACTAATACCCTCAAAGATATGATTCATGAATGCTGTACTTGGATTCTTTTTTTTTTTTTTTAATATTGTGTGCATTGGTGTTTTACCTGCATGTATGTCTGTGTTAGGGTGTCAGAGCCCCTGGAACTGGAGTTACAGACAGTTCTGAGCTGCCATGTGGGTGCTGGGAATTGAATATGAGTCCTCAGGAAGAGCAGCTAGTGCTCTTAAGTGCTGAGCCGTCTCTCCAGCCCCTGTCATTGGATTCCTGCCTTAGCACCCACAAACGAAAAACACAAGCTGTTTGGTCACCAAACTCCTCAGCCCACTCTCAAGTCAAAAATCCTCTTCCAAAGAAGAACCAATGAGACGAAGTGACCACGGTCCCGGCCTCTTCCCAGGATGCTGTGCACCTGCGGAGACACGCCTAGGCCTGGTGGTGAATGCAGTGTGGCTTCCGGGGCAAGGGCTATCGTTGGATTCTTAGTCAATGGATTTGATGATCAAAATGAACCATTATGAATCCACACCTCTTCTTAACGAATACCAAAACATTCTCTCTGGTCCACAGAGGTTTGTGACCATCTCATCATTCAAATGTGTTCGTTCCAACTTCAAAAATCCCTATTTTTCAGCACTGCTCAAAATTCAAAGACTCTTTTAGAACCCAAAGCAATCTCCTGTGAGCAATCATTAAATTAAAAAACGAACAAACAGTGGCATACTTCTCATACGTAGTGATAGAGAGTAAACGCTTCTAAGAGAGGGGAGGAGGGTACAGCAAGGAAAGCATGAATCAAAGCCAAACTGAAACCCAGCAGAGAAAACACTAAGCCCTGCAGCTCCATGTTCCGCATCTGGTGCTTATAATCACATCATGTATGGCACAGTGGGTGTCTTAGTTAAGGTTTTATTGCTGTGAAGAAACACTATAACCATGGCAACTCTTAGAAAGGAAAGCATTTACTTGGGGCTGGCTTACACTTCAGAGGTTTAGCCCATTGTCAGCATGGCGGGAAGCATGGCAGCATGCAGGCAGACATGGTTCTGGAGAAGGAGCTGAGAGTTCTACATCTGGATCAGTAGGCAGTAGGAAGAGAATGTCACACTAGCCTGGTTTGAGTATCTGAAATCTCGAAGCCCTCCCCTAGTGACACACTTCCTTCAACAAGGCCACACTTCCTCTAACAAGGCCATACCTCCTAATAGTGCCACTCCCTATGCGCCTATGGGGGCCATTTTCATTCAGACCCCCACAGTGGAAGTGCGGAAGCTCTGTTGCTGGCAGTACCCTTGGCTTCTCTCTTGGGGTTACTTGATTCAGTGGCTGCAGCTTTCCTTGGTAAGAATCTCATGTTTCTGGCATCTCCCATAGCCTTGGCACCTACTGCAACTCAGGCTTCACCTTCACCACTTTACACAGTGGCCTGCCAGGGCCTCCTCGCAGAGAATTTTACCTTGCCACAAGTTACCTGGTCTTATTGGCTTTCTGGAACCTTGACAAAGGTGTTTACAACCCGGTAACTTTTGCATTTGCATGTCTGCAAAACCAGCACCACGAAAATGGCACTACCAAATTCTGTTGCCAGCTTGAGTTGTAACCCGGGCCCCTTTGGACCGTCGGATGATCCAAAGCCTGCGGTGGCTGCCGTGTGCCTTCATGGCTGAACCTGGGGAAATGCTTTCCAGCAAGACACTCACTGAAGGTTCTGTCTACTTAGGCACTATTCTTCCAAATGATGTTTCCTTGTTATACCCTGGAGTTCTCCAAGAGTGTTGTCTATCCTAAAGACACTTCTCCTATGCCCCACTGCAAACCTTGAGGTTTCTCCTTAAGGGCGATAACAGCCACTTTGTCTGCCATGTCCACAACTTGAACTGCAATTTAATAGGTGGGGGTGGCCACATGCCTTTTCTTACTAAACTGTACGCTTCTTATATATTTGTGCTCTCACTGTTTCACTGGAAATCTGGGTGAATTCATTTAACCATAAAGCCACCACTGCCCGAATGGTAGGCTGTCTTGAAAATTTGTCTATCAGACAGCTTAGTACATTACTTTTCAGTGAAGCCTCACCTAAGTTTTCAGGATCAAACAAAATGCTCTTAGGTTCTTGGTGAGAGGTTAAACACGAATGGCCTTCAAACTCATTCCCAGTAGTCCTTGTTCCCCTCTGAAATTGTATGACCAATCTTCACTGTCTGCCTTTCTGTTGGTTTTCTACTTTCCCCAACACCCATGAGAACAGGCCACTGAGCTCTGCTTACAGCATTCTAGAACGTCTCTGGCCCACAGTTCTAAACTCGTCCATATTCTGCCCTCAAACCAAAGGCCTAAGAGCTGCGTGGTCAGCATGGTCATGCATCCCAGGGTACCAATTTTCTGTATTACCTTTTCTCACTGCTGTGACAGAGTAGCTGAGAGAAGAGCCATATGTGAGGGAGAATTGGTTCTAGCTCACAGTTTGCGAGGATAGCAGCCATCACGATGGGTAAGACGTGGTCAGAGGTGAGACCGTGTCATGAGGACACCTCGCTTCTCGGGAGACCATCTCTTTCCCCTCTTTATTTAATTCATGAAACGCTGCAGTCCACATGCAGGATGTACCTTCCCTCCTCATCTGCGCCTCTCTAGAAATATTATCACACACGTACCCAAAGATGTATCCCATTAATATGCCAGCTGTTCTATTTCTTGTATTATGGGAGTTTGTTCTTTTTAATGTCTGTTTTTGAGACAAGATCTCCCTATTGATTCCTGAATGGCCTGGAACAGGTATAGACCAGTCTGAAAGTCTAACAAGGATCCCACTTCCTTTGCTTCCAAGGGCTGGAATTAAAAATGTGTACCTAGCCTTCTAGGTATTTCTATTCTTTCCTTCCTTCTTTCCTTCCTTCTTTCCTTCCTTCTTTCCTTCCTTCTTTCCTTCCTTCCTTCCTTCCTTTCTTTCTTTTCCAAGACAGGGTTTCTCTGTTGTAACTCTGACTGTCCTGGAACTCGTTCTGTAGATCAGGCTGGCCTTGAACTCACAGAGATCCTTCTGCCTCTGCCTCCCTAATAAGTAGTAATTTGAAGCATTTTTCATATGTTACACCTACTATCCATACTTGATAAACCTGATAAAGGTGTGTGCCACCACTGTCCAGCCTAGGTGTTTCTTAATAAATCAAGTGGCCAATTTAAAGTATGTGAATTCCTGAAAAGAAGCTATGTTTGCAAAGACTGTTGATTGATTAGAACTCCATTACTGTGGGAAGACTGAAATATTACAGGTCCAGAGACTAATTACATTATCTGGGGCTAACTTTAACCCCAGAATATATTCCTTGCCCACCTCTGTGACTAATAGATAAAAATATTTTGAAATCTATCACCTTAGCAGACTACTGGCTTCTGCCAACTCCAAAGCGAAGAACGTCATCAGATAACATCGTAGGCCCATAGAAAAGCTTCCTCCATCTTTACTGTAACCACCTCTCTGATGTACCAACCACTGTCTTTTAAACTTGGCTCGACTTATGACTTTTTTTGTTCCTATAAAACTATGAAACTTCATGAACCTGCTTTCACACTGGAACATGGAATTTGGGAGTAATGCAAATCTGTGCTCTCAGGCCATGTCGTTCAAAATGGCTCCAGAATAAACTCTCTCTTACTCCCTTTAAGAGCTGTGGCTCTTGCGTTGGCATTAGTTTATCAAGTACGAATAATAGGCGTAACATGAAAAATGCGTCAAATTACTAGTTATTAAGGTTTAAGTTACCATAAGGCATAAGCTTCCGTCTGTTCAAATGACAGTTCCACAAAAGGGAAATGATAACCAGTGCTGGAGAAACGCAGAGGAAAAGGAAGCATGCGTGTTTTTGGCGGGTGTGTGAATGCAGACAGCCGTTATGAAAAGACGGTATTAGAGGTTTCTGAAATAAATTAAAACCACATCTAGCGATCCTACTTCTGCTTATGTAGCTAAAGGAACTGAAATTACTGTGCTGAAAAAGTATCTGTATGCCCGTGTTCCTTATAGCACAGTTCTCCATCCACGAGTGAACACATGAAGAAAACGTGTGTTAGGAACACAGTGGAAGCTGGAGCTTTTAATCCCAGCAGACAGGCGGGGGCAGGGGGGTCTCTGTGAGTTTACGGCCAGCCTGCTCTGCACAGTAAGCTCCAGGCCAGCCAGGGCTGCACAGTGAGCCCCGTCTCAAAAAAAAAAGGGAAAAATAAATCCAAAGGAAGTACCAAGGGATTATTATTTGGCCCTAAGAAATTCTGTCATGTACAACTATGTGTCTGAATCTAGAGAGCATATCTTCAGTATAACATGCCAGAATGACAAATACCACACGATTTCACTGCTCCAGGAATCTAAACAAATGTTAGATAGTAGAGAGGAGAGTGGCTGCCAAGCGCTGGCAGTGGAGGGACTGGAGAGCTGTTGGTGAAAGTATAAAGGGAAGCTAAATAAAATAACCCTGGTCTGCGGAGATGCCGCCTTAGACCAGCTTGAGCCACTCCCTGGTCCCGTGAACATATGTTCAGTGCCGTTGGCCCCGTGTCTCCTACGTCACTGTTCCATTGTGAGAAGAAAAAATTCAGAGAACTTTAATGCAAAAGGTCTCACAAGGTGTCAGCGGGCACCGCCCCACCGTAACAGAGTCCACAGTTGGGGTCTCACAGGATGCCACCTCCTTAGCTACGTAGCCACTGCCAAAGCAGTTGACACTGACCAGCTTCATTTTGAACACCAGCCATACCCAGCTTACTTTTCTACAGTAATCATTGCTGAAGTATGCAATGTAAATCCTTTCACCTAAACCCGAACCCTAAAAAACCAAAACCTTACACATAAACGTTTAAGAAAAACAAGTAACATTTGGCTTCTATCTCTAAAATGATCTTAAGGTCCGGTGGGATGGTCTGTTGGAGGTGTTTTTGTTACCATCTAGGGGACTTGCATAGGATTCATTTTCTCTGCCAATTAAAGAATTAAAAGTCTTGAGGGAGATGGGCAGCAGCAGAGAAATCTTGGAGCCAGCAAACAGGAGCAGAGAGAACCAGCAGTTGAAGAGAGCCTTCTATTAAGCAGAAGATACGGTACACAGGTATACCGTATCAGGTGCTGTATCAGGCACACCGAGAGAAAGACCTTCTGCAAAGCAGAGGGGGAAACAGAAACCCAGCTTCTCTTGTGGGCTGGATAGCTTAAGTCTTTAAGTCTCTCCTAATTTAGGGTTGGTCAGTTTGAAGAAAGACAGGATGGCTGATTGGCCCTCAACTCTTGGGTAAACATGTTCCAATCAGGCCGTGAACTCGTTAAACTAGTCTATCAGCAAGAGCCTACTGACAGGAGAGAAGAACCACCAAGGTCTTTGTTTTAAGCTGCCAGTCAGGAGGGTAAGGAAGAAGCCAGCCATCTTGGAAGTCACCACCTTTATTACCTAGACATGCATCTCTCTGCCTACCAGGGAGTCTGTCTAACTCCTAGCCCCTCATTTTGAACTCAGGAAATAAGTTACCACACCAGAGTGTGATAAATCCTGTGGAGGGAATTACAGATTCTTTGGGAGAATCATCAGGGGCTGCCTGACCCAGGGGTTTTGGGGCAGTGAGTTTTGTGTCATTTCTCAGAAGGCCTCTTGTCTAAGCCGAGCCTGAAGGACCAGTGGGGCCCAATCTGGGAAAGAAAGTAGGATGTGGGAAGGATATTCTTAGCAGAGTCCACTGTGAGGACCTGACAGCGAAGAAGAACTGTGGGTTCTTTGATACGAGCAGTTCATATCAGGACACACAAGGGGTGACAGGGTCAGATCTTGAAAAATCTGTACTCAAAATTCCTAAGTCTTGGAGAATGTGCTAGTTTGGGATTACAAAGAGAAAGATATGAGATTTATTATGAGAATTAATTTAGGATTATGGACACTAAATAAGCCTATGCTGGGCCATCTGCAGGTTGGAGAACCAGACAATCTGGTCCCCTCAGGTCTTTAGACCTGAGGAAGAGGCTGAGTGTGGGTGTGGGTGGGAGGTCAGCTGGGTGAAGTCTCAGAATCTGCGATCCTGAGAACCAATTCCAGGTTCCAAAGGCAGAGCAGGGATGACCCTACTCCAGAAGTGAATGGATTTGCCCCTCCTTTGCTGGTTTCTGTTTTGCGTTCTAAGTGGACCAGTACTCACCATACCGCTTAGATACCGTCTGCTTTACTTAGTGACCTGTCGAGCTAATCTCTTCCAGAAAGACCCTCACAGACACACCCAGGGATGTTTTCTCAGCCATCAGGGCACTCCTTAGCCCAGTCTTGTGGACACCTAAAACCGACCTTGTGTGGAGCCACTTTAGAGTATTTAATCAGGAGCGTGACAAAAACTGATCTGCATTTTGGAAAGACGACTTGGGTGCAGAGAGTTTGAAGTTTGGGCCCATAGGTTGGAGAAGACCTTAGGGAGTGTGGCTTCCTGGGTAAGCCTTTGGGCTTTGGATTCAAACGTACTTGCATCCCCAAATGCAAGAAATGATACTTCTTGTCAGCGGAGAGAAAAATGCTTACAGAACCATCACCACGGTGTCTGGTAGAAAGTAGACCTTTAATAAATGTTAGCCCTTAAGATACCGTCCTGAGTCTGAGCACTCCTTGTCATGTCTGCTTCCACTTTTGTTGCGTTGTTTTGGTTTTGTGCTCTTTGTTAGTTTGTTTTGCTTTGAGGCAGGGTCTTACTGTGTAGCCCTGACTGGCCCAGAATTCACTTTATAAACCAGGATGGCCTTGAACTCAGGAACAGGACACCGGCCCTGTTTCTGTGTTGTTAACTCCAACCCAATCTTCTTTCATCATGAGTAGTAAGTAGCTTCCTAATGGGTTTGCCTCCTGCTTTACACAGCAGCCACAGGGATTTGGGCAAACTGTTATTCAGTCATAGACAAAAGATGAGTTGTTCCTGTATATTGAAGTGACCGAGATAAGGCCATCTTGTCCCCATCTTCCGCTGACTCCATTTTGTGTCTGCTCAGACAGTCTTTCTGCTTCCGGCCCCATCTTCCTGTGGATAACTAACTGCATGTGCCTTGGCAACACATTTTGGACTTTCCATGACTCTGACCATGGCCTAGATGTATAATCAAAGCAAATGTTTCAAGGTTCTTTTGACCTACACCCTACAATGATGTCATGGTGATTTTTTTTTTTCCCTTTAGAAATGCTGTATCCTTGAGCTTTCAGGGCTGAGAGTTCTTTGCAGAAAGAGCCTGTTTTTGGTAGCTGGCTTAAAAAAAGAACTCTTATTTGGCATTGTATGGGTGGTCTGTAAGTTTCTCACCTGGACTTACGTAATGATGAACCACAAAAAGACTATCAACCAAGTAGAAAAATAGGCAAAGATGAATAGGTACAGAAAAGAAATACTAATGGCTCTGAAATTTGCAGATAATTGTTCAACCTCATTTAGGCTAAAGGACATGCAGACTAAAGTCATTTTTTTCTCAAATATCAGATTAGCAAATTCCAGGG
Source organism: Cricetomys ansorgei (assembly GCA_026225945.1). NCBI lineage: Eukaryota > Metazoa > Chordata > Mammalia > Rodentia > Nesomyidae > Cricetomys > Cricetomys ansorgei. Next base: position 15,489,238 of record JAMJFZ010000320.1, read on the forward strand.
TTTAATAGTTGCAAATAACACATAACTACCAGGAGAATAACTGTTAAAACCTTGATAGAAGGTAGTCAGAAAACACCTATCAAGATGCCAAGAATAAACCCTTTTCTTTATGGAACTATGGATCGAGCCTAGGGCTTCACATAAGTTATGCAAGCTCTCTGCCAGCCCCCGAGCCATTTAATTTCTATGAACTTAACCCAAAACTATAGCACTTACAGAAAATATCTGTTAAAATTTAACATCACCAGCGTTTGAAATAGCAGAATGTCATAGGTTCCCAGATGCCTCTGTGTCTTTAGATTCCCCCTTGGTCACTGAGCTCAAGCTACTCTGACAGACGTTTCTATTTCTGATGTGGCAAACATTGAATATTATGACATTGAACTTATATGACAGATTAGTCTCATTAACAGTATCGATGTGTCCATATAGGGAACAGTCCTATAGAAATCACTATCGGGACTCAAGGAAAATATTACAACAAAACATACTGGTGTACACTAGAAAACATTGCTTCGGAAAGAGAAACTGACTCTGATCTCCCAGTTCATTCACTTCCGGCAATTCTCCCACACCAATGAGATAAGTGGAAATGGGAGGATAATGGTGGGATCTGAACACATTCCTTTTGCTACACAAAATGCCATCAATAACTGTCCTGTCTGCTAAACAAGAAGGACAGAGACTACAGATGACTATGAGGTAGGTTCCCTGTGAAATCCTCCTCCACTAGGGTGGCAAGTCACGCATGTTAAGTTAACTCTGGGAACTACAGCGGGTTCCGGATGGGAAGACTTACTTACTGTGACTTGCATAGCTGGCGGTAGATGCAAATACAGGAAATGACTGGAAGAGAGGGCCCTATACTAATTTGGAACCTCAAGCCACATTTCTTTAGACCAACTGCCATCCATAAAGCAAACAGCTCCTTGGTGGTTAATAGAGAGCTTTACACACCACCCTTCTGAGTATAGTATCGGATGGCTCCTCAGGATGTTGCGAGGTCAGATCCAAGTAAAAAGAACAGAACGGTACCTACTTGTGAATGTGAGTTCTTCTTTGTGCTTCCCCCATAGCATGCCTTTGCCTACTTTATTAAGGAATTATCCTGGGCACTTCTGATTTAAGACTTATTTTGTCCTCCCCAATACAGTTAGAGTCCAACTGCTGGTTAGCATTTTTGTCTCAAGTGAAAATTATCTGTGTCCAAAATCCCAGTGGTTATTGCTGGGTGGTACTGACAGACTTCGGTCCGAAGCTCCAGTCTGTGTACGCATGTATTCTGTAATACATGCTCATTATTACAGACATAAAGCTTGTCATTGTTTGTGCCCCATTCAAATATAGCTTTCTTTTGGAATTTTTTCAAGTGGATATGAGCTAGGAATATTTTCAGGCAAAGGGTACATGTTCTGTAAAATCCAAATAAACTAACCAGATGCCAGGTTTCCAATGTTTCAGTAGAGTGGCAGCCCTTTTTGCCTGCTAGGTTATCCTACGCTGTTTTCAATGATCAGCATCTGTAGGCTTGGACGATCTCACTGGTTCACATTTATCAGGTCTAATCAATATTGTTTGATAGGCAATGCTTTTCTGTTTTACTGTACTAGGAAAGGGAACTAACCTCTGGTCAGAATAATATCCATTCTGTAATACATTTAAGTAAGGGAGAACAATCACTTCACATGAACTGTGTTTAAAAATGTATTTTTTTAAAAAATTGTTTTCACTTTAATCTCATAAAACACTGCATTGACATATCCTTTCAATCTAACTGGAGCCTTCCTTAGTACTACAGTATATTGATCAAGATATCCAGGAAGGCCAAATGTGGTAACAGTGGCTAATACTTTAGGAATTGCCCTTTGTAGTTATTTATTCTCCGCCTGCCCAGGAGTCTAAATTTTGAAGAGAAGCTGAACCTAAATAAAATGTTAATTGCTAAATAATCTTCCTCTAGAGTTCAAGAAAACAGATCATTCGGAGACCTTCATGTAACACCAGAATACATAATGTTTTTCTATTCTTCAGTCCTAGGCATCAACACAAAACACATAAATTACTGTAAGGCTTAACCTGTAGGCAAATAATGTGTTTGTTTGGGTTATAGAAACTAGTCCCAAGGGACTGAGGTTGGTTGCATGCTCTGGCTAGGTTTGGGAACAGAAAGACATGTACCCCCAATGTCAAAGATCTTGTCTAGTATGTCATCTTTTTATCTGATGACCCTGCATTCTCTTTCTTTCACATATAAATACCCTCTTCACACCACTGAGTTCCCTAAGATGGTCTTTTGGGGGGAATGCTATCTCTCCAATATCTTCTCATGATACTGGACATTAAAGAAATCCAATTCTCTTCTGACAAACTCTAGTCTCCCAAGTATTGGCAAGCAGACATTCAGCAATAATACTTACCACCGAGCTAAAGGAGGAAAAGAAACGCCCAAAACAATCATCATTGCTACTTTTGAAGTTTCCTATGTGGCTCTCTGCAGCAGTGCCCTCTCCTCTCATTAGTTACCACTACCTTGAAGCTATCATTACGTTACTTTTAGGCTTATTAAATATATATATGTGTATATATATGTGTGTGTGTGCATATATATATGTATATGTATGTATGTGTGCATATATATGTATGTATGTGTGTGCATATATATATATGTATATGTATGTGTGTGTGCATATATATGTATGTATGTGTGTGTGTGTATATATATGTATATGTATGTATGTGTGCATATATATGTATGTATGTGTGTGTGTATATATATGTATATGTATGTATGTGTGCATATATATGTATGTATGTGTGTGTATATATATGTATATGTATGTATGTGTGCATATATATGTATGTATGTGTGTGTATATATATATGTATATGTATGTGTGTGTGCATATATATGTATGTATGTGTGTGTGTATATATATATGTATATGTATGTATGTGTGCATATATACGTATGTATGTGTGTGTGCATATATATATATGTATATGTATGTGTGTGTGCATATATATGTATGTGTGTGTGTGTATATATATATGTATATGTATGTATGTGTGCATATATATGTATGTATGTGTGTGTGTGTATATATATATGTATATGTATGTATGTGTGCATATATATGTATGTATGTGTGTGTGTATATGTATATGTATATGTATGTATGTGTGCATATATATGTATGTATGTGTGTGTATATATATGTATATGTATGTGTGTGTGCATATATATGTATGTATGTATGTGTGTGTGTATATATATGTATATGTATGTATGTGTGCATATATATGTATGTATGTGTGTGTGTGTATATATATATGTATATGTATGTATGTGTGCATATATATGTATGTATGTGTGTGTGTATATGTATATGTATATGTATGTATGTGTGCATATATATGTATGTATGTGTGTGTATATATATGTATATGTATGTGTGTGTGCATATATATGTATGTATGTATGTGTGTGTGTATATATATGTATATGTATGTATGTGTGCATATATATGTATGTATGTGTGTGTGTGTATATATATGTATATGTATGTATGTGTGCATATATATGTATGTGTGTGTGTATATATATGTATATGTATATGTATGTATGTGTGCATATATATGTATGTGTGTGTGTGTGTATATATATATATATGTTCCCCCCAAACAATGTTGGGATCAGAATCATTCTGTTTATACTATTTTGCAAATTGCTGTTCCCTCACAGTGCTCCTAAGATATCCGTGTCACTGTGTGTGGCTATTAATACATTCCTTTTCATTGTTTCCTTTTTATTGGCTTGCTGGTGGACGACCGGGACTGCTTTTGCTCCTTTTGATCTTACAAATGGTGTGGGTATGGACATCTAAGAGTTTTTCTCGAATGTATGCCACACTGCTTAGTTTACCCACCCACTCGACACGAGCTACAGTTACCTGGGAAGACCACGTGCGAGTTGAAGAGTTGCCTCCCTCAGATTGGCCTACGGGCAAGTCTATGAGCGTTCTGTTGGACATGATTGATGGCGAAGGGCCCAGCCCACTGTGGGCATGGCCACCTCTGGGCAAGTGGTCCTGAGGCGCATAAAAAAGCAAGCTGAGTGAGCCACTAAGTTTAAACAGTATCTCCAAGGCCCCTGCTTGAGTTCCTGCCTTGCCTTCCCTCACTGATTGACTGTGCTTAGGCCCTGTAAGCCAAATAAACCCCTTTCTCCCCAGGTTGCTTTTTGATCAGTGTTTCCTCGCAGCAACAGAAGATAGATCACATGCCCGTGAGTGGAAATGCTGGACCACAAGACATGTATATCATCAGTCCCACCAGATAAGGCCAAAGGTTTTTCAAAGTGCCTATGTCAGTTTACATCCTCATTAACAGTTTACAAATGTTCCAGTATCTTTACGGTCCCACTGACATTTGATATTTTATGTGTCTTTGTGTACTCTCATGCTGTCCAAGTACAATTTTATGCTTGTGAATGGTTTTGCCAAATTGCTCTTCACGAAGGTTTTTACTAATTTATATTCCCACTAGCAGCATATGAACAACTATTTTATTTTTTTACATCTTAGCCAATGTTGAAAGCTAACAAATGATTTGGCACAATGGTTACAAACCTTTATTAAATTTGTATATACATCAGATATACTAAAGCATATATTTATTGTATAACACAAGGTTGGGTGTGTCAATGTATTATTTGTTAATATCTTTTGGGGGAAATTGTTCTTCGAGGTAAGATCTCACTATGTAGCCTGAACTGGCCTGGAACTTGCTATGTAGACCAAGCTGGCCTCAAATTCAGAAATTTACTTGCTTCTGCCTCCTGATGCTGGGATTAAAGACATGCTGCCACGCCTGCTTCCTTGGGATGTTTTTATTCCCTTTCTTTTTGCATGTCTTATAGCACTTGTCCGTTTTAAATATATTTATGGACTTATGAATTTCACAAGTATGCTTTTTGTTAGAAATTTCATATTCACAACTTGGCCAGAGAGCCTGATTGTTAGGCAGCCCCTTTGCTCTTTCAGATCTCTGTGACAATATTTCCTCTTTCTTTTTCTGCTTTACTGCAGTCAATCATCTCTCCTCCTATAAAAACTTGAATTGTCATATATTTTCCAGTTTTAGTCTTTATGTTTACAAAACGAATGAAATCATCAAATTTTAGATCGCATTGTTTACCAGAGAAATTGTGTAGTTTTAATTTGCTGGTACCCGTGTATCTTCCAATATAAAGTATCTCTTCATATAAAACTGTAATGTTCGTAGAACTCTGAGGCCATAGGCCTGAGAGCAGAGCACCAAGTAATGAAAACTTTTCAGAGTAAAGAAAGATGGCTTTGTAGAAAAAAAAAAAAAAAACTATGCAGATTTTATTATTCCAGTTTCTCGGAGGTCTTTCACTCCAACAACTGAAAGACAACTGCAGATTTTTGACAGGGTATCAAATTAAATTTTGTTTTCTATGAATCTTAGAAACCGTGTGATACAGAATTAGGAAGATGTTTAAAAATAGCATTTACATAATTGGACTCGACTTGAGTACGTCTACAAATAGCCACACTGGGCGGCTTGTCCATTGTCTCCAGCCATCTTCAAAGAATGCACTTAAGCTTTTATAATGAAGAAAATTGAAACTGCTTGAAGATAAATCATCTTTGCAAGGTCACAGTAAGTCAAGATGAAGGTCAAGAGTAAAATTAGTTTTTAGTCTGTCATTATGGTCCAAACCCTTCAAACCCCCTGCAAGTTTTTTACTTATTAGGAATTTAAGTGTTTCAAAGATGAAAGCCTTCAGCCAGCAAATTGTTAGTTAAATACAAAACAAAAACATTAGCATTGCAAGTTTCTAGGGTGTTGAAAGCTAAGTGTTTGAATGCTAAAATCCTTGACATTTAAAAAGCTCAGGAGCCAAGCCTACTGAAAGCCAACTAACATGCAAATTATAACAATTTATTTCTCTTGGGCCTTGGCATACTTCTTTTGGGTGCCAGAAAAGTAGAGTGAGATATTTGAGATTCAAACCTTTTAGAAATACGTATAACTTAGAACTACATTCTCCATGGGAAAATGTCTGGACCATCTTGCTTTTCCTTCCCCTATGAGCTGACTGAATTTCACAGCTGTCTTAGAGTTAGCGTTGATCTTGTGCGGGAAGCCATTAACATCCGGTTGACCCTTGCATCCAGTCGGTCAGGCGTTTGGTTATCCTGTGTCATTTTCCAGCTCCCTCAATTTCCTCACACGTTGTTTGGGTACAGTTTTATTGTCAGTAAAGTGTGAGAATGGGAGGCGATGGGGTGGTGGGGTTGAATCCAACCCCAGGACTGACGTAACGGAATAGCCAGTGTTCTCTGCTTGAAGACAGCTACTGGATCTTAAGCACCTTGGTATTTGGTGGGGAAGGAAGTGGTAAGGACTATTTTGAGTTCTTCCAAGGAACTTAGTTGTGAAGGGTAGAAAGGGGACAAACGCTGAACTGTAGAGTTCTCTCTTTTCTCACCTTCTCTCGATCCCAAAGCTGAAAACGCTTGTATGAAAGAAACCCGTGCTGTTCGGTTCCATCCTTTGACGACCCATTTTCTCTCTACCTCATCTTACACTCAGGCGGCTTTTTTGTTTTTGATTCAAGCATCAGTCTACAATTAAATTAACAAAGCTGGAAATCATCTTGAAGAGCTAAAATATTATGTATTTTACACATAATATAAAATGTTATGTAGGGGAAAATAAATCCCCCCCCCACCTACTGCTCGATCTGTGACTGAGACACCCTTAACAAAAGACGAGCATACAAATTCATGCAACATAAGCTTCACCTGACCTGGGAGCCTTCGTCCATAAAGACCCAAAAGAAACAGAGAAACCCGTTTATTTTCATGCTTAGATGTAGGGTAAAATGGGTGATCGTGTCAAGAAGCCACTGGACAACAGATCATGATACAACGTAATTAATATTTAGTGAGGTCTGTTTAGACTCTTTATGTCCCTGAGTCTTCAGGGCATTCTCTCCCCCCCCCCGCCCCCCGCCGCCCTGCGCCCTGGGGATTAAGGTAGGCATTGTTATAGAAGTTTATTTTTATTTATGTATGAAATAATTGTTTTGTGCATTGTTGGGTGAAGGGCTGCCTAGGTCTTGGCGTTTTGTATTGCCCGCAGGTGTTAGATTTATGTGGGGGTGTTTGATTGCTAATGATCTGCAGGTGCTATCAGAAGAACACCTGGGGAGCCCCGAATCAACAGAACACTTGAACTCAGATGCTGGGGCTGGGGGAGGGGGATTCGCTGTCCAGCGTGGCACTCGCCATGACAGTGGTTCCCTCTGCTGAAGTCTGGCAGGGTTTGCACCTATGAAATGCCTCTGTCTCTTCCTTGCTGAGCTGGCACAGTGACTAACTACTACAAGGTACTTTTGAGATGGAGGTTCTAGGGTCTGTTTTCAGGGAGAAGATTGAGGGAACGATGGAATTACCATCATTGTTCTGCAGTTTTCCTCAAATGCCAGGATATTGTATTTTGTAGTAGTGTGTCCTGAACCCCATCAGCAGTAGGGTAGTAAAAAGCAGTTTTGGAATAAAACAATTCCGGATGTGATCTTGGCTCTGAATGGTTCACTTTGCCAAACCTTCCCCCATTTCCTCCTTAATGAGTAGAAGCACCTATTTATTAAATACCTCATGTATACACTCCTAAGCTTAAAAATGTAGGAAGGAAAGATGTCAGTTTCCTTAGCCCCACAGAACTTCCCAGTAGTATGAGGGGAAAGATATAATGAAGTTTGATACCAGGAAGTGCTACTAAGAAAATAAAAGTATGATCTAAGAGCCTCAATAGGAGGCAATAGAAGCACAATACAGAGGCATCTCATGGAGCTCCTATTTCTTATATCTTCTACTCAGACACTGGGGCAACTCTTGAATTGCATTAAAAAAAATCTTACAAATGATGATATTTTCAGAAATACAAATTTAGGTACACATTTTAAGAAATACATGTAGCCACTATAAAAGTCAAGGACTGGACAAGGAAAACAGTTCAGGTCCCGATCACCTACATACAAAGGTAGATGTGGTGGCACAAACACATAACCCCAAATCTGGGGAGACAAGAGAATTCTTGAGGCTGATTGATTAATAACCTGCCTAGCAGAATCAGTGAACTCCAGGTTCAGTGATAGACTCTGTCTTAAAAAATAAGTTGGGGATATAGTGGAGTCAGGTTTCTTTAAGGGTATAGCATCTGGTAGGCTGACTGCACTCCAGTGAATGGCCTCACACCCATGAGAATATGAGCAGTATAAATTAGACTAGCGGTTATTTTAAAAAAGGACTTGAAGTTTGTAGTTTTAGATTCCAGGTGTAGACATTGATTCAGGGCAAAAGGTGGTTCATTCTTTGGCTAACTCAATCACTGGTTCTAGTCCAGAGTCCCTGGAGCTACTGTACAATCTACTGTTAAGCCTAGAGCTATAAGGGTTCAACTTCCATATAATTTAGAATGTTTAAACCTAGAATGTAATCTGTCTATCTAACCTAGAATCTAATCTGTCTCCAAGACCTACTGCTGACTGAGCCACTCTGACTAGCTCCTTCTGAACTCTGACTCTTCTGGTTCAACTCAACTCACTCATTGTTCTGGCCCAAACTTTCCTCCACTCTGCTGGCTCAAACTGACCTTCTCAGCTGGGTGACTGTTTCTGACTGAACTCTTCTGACTTTGGCAGATTCTGGCTGACTCTCTGACTGCCTCACACTGAACTGCTCTGCTCAGCTCCAAACTAACTCATTCTTCCATATGATACTGATTTCTTCTGGCAAGCTGCCTCAGTGTCTCTTATCTTTCCCTGAGCTCTCATTGCTCCATACTGCCTTAGTCATTCTCTCTGCTCCTCAGTCAGACTGCTTCATTGTCTCTGTGTCTTATCCCCGCAACTCCAACCCTCACTGCCTGCTTCAGACTGCTCACTCCATACTCCTTGCTGTAACTGACTGCTGTTCTGTAACTGATTCTGCACTGAGCTGAGAGCCTGCTTTTATATTGTGAGAGTTGGGCACGTCCTCACTCTGACTCACTCTGATAACTCTTCCTCTGATTAGTCAGTTTGTCTGTCCTTCACTCTGACTCATCTCAGTTGTCACTTCCAATCTGACACTGACTCCTTCTGAGCTCCACCTCCTCTGTCTGCTTCTAAGTTCTGTTTCTGTCTTGAGAATTAAAGGAGTGGACCACCACTGCCTTCTGAATACTGGGATTAAAGATGCCTGCTACCACGGCTTTACTGGGATTAAAGGTGTGTACCAACATCCTTAACTTTCTTTCTACATTCCATCCAGATCACACAGGCCTCTAAATGTGATTCCTTCATGTAGACCCTTCCTAGCTTTTACACAGGCCTATTCCTCTACAGAGGAAATGCAGGTGTGTGTGTGTGTGTGTGTGTGTGTACATGTGTATGTTATATATATATATATATACATATATATATATATATATATATATATATTCATATGGCTGTTGAAGTGGTTAAGGGCTCCACATACATATGCACACTTGTACACATCCACCTGCACACATACATGCATACACATATGATCATGTACACACAGACATATATACATACATTAAATGAAAATTTAAAAGTCAAGAAAGAACCCTCCCAAAACTTAGATGTTATCCAAATAGATGTCTGAGATGAAAGTTGAAGAGTGAAATAGAGCCAGCTAGGAAGACGATCTGAGAGAAGCATGTGACAGTTCATACAGCTCTTGTTTCAAAATCAAAATTGAAAAAAAGAAATCTTGATATGCTTGAAGGAAAGAACAAGATGGCTAAAGCAGGAAGTGGAGGGGGACAGTCACAGCAACATGGAGCAGCAAGAAGGAATCAGAATCACAAATTATATTCTAAGAGTTATGGGAAGCCATTGGAGGCCCTGAGGCTAGCATGCTAAATTATTTTATGTGTATGGGTATTTGGTATTTGTGTGTGTGTGTGTGTGTGTGTGTGTGCGTGTGCGCGCGCGCGGGTCTGTGCATGCACACACGTAGTCCCTGTAGAGGCCAGAAGAAGGTGTCAGATCCCATGGAACTGGAGTTACAGACAGTTGTGAGCCACTATGTGGCTTCTGAGAATTGAATCTGGGTCTTCTGGGAGAGCAGCTGGTGCTCTTGACATCAGAGCCAATCCCTCCAGCTATCATCTAATTTTTAATTTCAAGAGCTCATTCTTGCTATCCTGTAAAAAGTAGAAGCAGAGGACTTGGTGATGAGGGCAGGACAAGTTGGTGGCTCTTCTAGTCTCATTTCTGTTGCTACGACAAATCCCCCAACAAAAAGCAATGTAAAAGAGGAAGTGGTACATTTGGCTTTCCAGGTATGGACCATTATTGCAGGGAAATCAAGGCAGGAGCTTAAGTCATTTCATCCATAGCTGAGAGGAGAGAATAAAAACAGAAAAATCCTTCCTTGCTTGCTCTCCTCTGCTTGACTCAATTTCTTACTCATACAGTTCCAGTCCCAGCCTAGGGAATGGTGATGACCACAGTTGGTTGGATCTGTCTTTCTACATCAACTAGCAATCAAGACAACCCCCCACCCCCACCCCAGACATGCTCACAGAACCCAACTGATCTAGATAATTCCTCATTAATATTGTATACTTGTCTGCCAACAGTAGGACTTCAGGAACACATCACGAAAGGAGAAGTACCATTAAAGGAGAAGAAACTTACGGAAGTTAACCTGAGAGAGCTGCCAGGCTTGATATGGACGCCAGATTTCGTTCCTAGAGGTGCTGGTGTGGAGTTTCACCGAGATGACGGCCAGTGCTACATGTACATCAATGTAAAGGTAGGGAGCTTGGCCAAGGTTAACTTGGTGCCGCCGCCTACATGCTCTTCCACTACTGTATTTCTTACAAGGAACTTAAACGTGACAGTGCAAATACCACTGCAGAGGGGTCAGTATGGAGGGCACTGTACAACTGCCTGTTTAGCTCCCATCTATGAAAAATCTGGTTAAAGTCCAATTTTTCCGTAAGTCGAGAATTAATGCTATTGATAGTTAAAAGCCAACTGCCACAGTGGCCTTCACTACAAGTAGGGATGACAGAAAAAAAAAAGTTTTTGGATGAATCTAATGTATTCATATATTCACATATATTAGCAATAAAATGGAAGGGGAAATTAGGAGGACTCTTAGGGATTTGGACTTAAAGATTCTGGGTTAGAGAGCTGTGACATTTATCGACACAGGAAATGGAAGGCTGTCAGGTTTTCGGGTCCTGTTACACACACCTCCACCGCCCCAAGCCCGTAGCTGAGGGAATCTCGGCTCTGTTTCCCACTCTGGCCAGGGGTGGAAAGTTAAGGGCGGGAAGGCGCGTGGAGGGGACCGGGCGTGAGCCTCGTGGACTTTCTTTCGGGTTCTGACCACCGCGGCCTGAGAATCGGACGAGACACGAAAGGAAGCCTCGGGAGTCGTCTCTAGTGGAAGCCGATCTCGTTTAATGGTGGGCTTTTCCCTGTTTCTATATCTTTCCCCAGAGGAGGCAGGGTCCCGGTACTCCGGGTGGAGAAGTCCCATTAGCGTGTGGCAGGGTGGGCACCAGAGGCGGGAGAGAAAGGCATCTAATCAATGACTGGATCCAGGTGCAGTGGAGACAAGCATGTTCCTCTCGCTTCCGAGAAGCAGGCAACTTCAGCTAGGATCTCTCCAGGGCTAAAAGAGAAGGAGCTTGCAAAGCGTCCTACTAGCCCACCTGGCGGGGGCGAGGGGCTTTTAGCTGCTTCAACTGCTCTTCAGCCCCAGAGGTCCCACAGGACAAAATCATGTTAGGCTTATTATTTTTCAAACGCCTGCTAGTTGTTTGTCAAGCAAGCAGTTGTACACGTGAATCTGGAGTACCCGTGAGGTATCTGGACATGAGATGTCCATTTGCAAATTATCATGACACAGAGGCGCTTAAAGTCATCAGAAAGGCAAGCATCCTCTAGATAAAGAGGGAAGGCCCAAAGTATTTTGTTGATCAGGCAAAACAAACGAGTTGGTTAGTAAAGGAGGAAGTCCACAAAGGTGGAAGACGTGTTCAGAAACGGTCAATTGTATTGAAGACTGAGAGGAGGAGCTCTTATTGTGTGGCTTTGAGAGAACTGCCTTATCTATTTACGTCCAATTTCCTTATCTTAAAGTGTGTGCAAAAATAGAGCTGCACTTACATAGTGTTGGAAGCATTAAAAAAACATAAGGTATATGATGTCCTATGTGACTGGCATATAATAAGTGATAAGTGGTAGTTATTAGTCTATTGAGTTCTGAAATCCGTAAGGTGGTATAGAAACACATCAGGGAAAACATACACATTTACAGGAAAAGCACTGACTAGCAGAGAGCTAATTTTATCACATCTTGAGAATCATTCTTTAATGTTTCAGTCTTTGTGTCTTTTTAGTTCTCTGGAGTCAAGGCTTAAGCTACAAGAGTTCCTTCCTCTCTGGATAGTCAGAAGTTGCTATGACAACTGACTGGAAATGAAAGCCCTCTGTTTTATTTATCTGAGGATGACGTGTTATAGAGGCAGCTTTCGTGGTCATGTTGCTTTCAGAAGAGGACATGCAGGGGCTGTGCTCCTTCCCATCTTGGTAGTTTACATACGTTTATACTGATCCCCTTATTCTTACAATCCAGTGTGTGTGTGTGTGGGGGGGTGCACACACATGTGTGGGGGGTGTGGGGGTGTCCATGTCTGTTTAAAAAAAGTCTTACCCTTTGTTTCTGACTGGCCTCCAACTTAGGACCCTACTCCATCGCTTTCCAGAGTGCTGGAATTGCAGGTGTGTCACCGCAACTGATTCCTTACGCTTTCAATAATTATCGAGGACTCTGATTCTATGATCTGTATCTTAAAATTTTTATTAGAATCTAATACTTACTTTAGAGTCTAAATTTAGAATTTAGATTTTAGAATCTAAAACTTATTTACAAGTTAACAAAAATATTAATTCACTTTAAATGACATGCTTTTGCTACGTAACTTAAAAAAAATAAAACAAACCTGTCTGCCAAAAAAAGATATGACATTCAATTCTTTTCAACTGTTTTTTAGCCACTCAGTGTCTCAATATTTCATTTGTAAATTAGTTATTCAATAAATAGGTCCACCTTTGCTGCAAGTTATTTTTGTAGGCATAATGCTAAACAGATTGTTTCCCTAGTAGCTACTTTGATAGCATGCATGTATTAAGCAGCCAGCCTGAAGACAATTCCGACGTGCTATATATGTAGGTGTTTTGCTTTATTGTTGTGCTTGATATACAAAGTAACGCACACTGCCTGCCATTTAAACACTTGTTCTTAGGTTGAGCTCATAAACCTACGACCAAGGTTGAGAGCTGCAGTGATCCATGTGTATGAACGAAAGCATTTAGAATCCCCCCTCCCCGCTTTAAACATCAAGGAACATTTTATTAGAGTTTAAGAGAAAAGCAACAGGGCAGGCAAACTGTAAAGCCTGGCAGTTGCTAGGAGGAGGGAGATGGAGAAGAGGAAGAAAAGCATGCTTTTCAAGTTAGTGTCCAAGAAAGCTGGCATGTTCAGCGATGGAAGTCAGCGGCAGCTGCATGGTAGGTGATTCTAAGGGAAAGAATATCCAGAGTTTCAGAGGAAGAAATACTTAGAATTTCATCCAGCATCCAAAGTAGTATAGGAAGTCAAAAATATTACACTGATGTGTTACAACTCAGAAAAACAAGCAGGCTGGCAGTGAAGGTCTACAAAGGAACTGTATCCTAATGTCTATTTTAACAGAAAACAATTGAATTCTTGCATTTGATTCTGTGCTCAGTCTATTTTAGTATGTTCAACATGTATGTAACCAGGAAAGAGTGAATACTTTAACATCTGTTGAGATTGTCCTCTGAGCCAAGCAACTGTGGGACTGTCATAGAGCTAAGAGTGGGTTGAAGCTGGCTTGGAACCCCGAGTCATCCCAGGAGATGAGAATGGTAGGCATTCGGCTGCTCCTCACTTTTGCCCTGGCCAGAACCCAACTAAATATTAAATATTGCCTGTGTCACAGAAGCAAAGGAATGCAGCTTGGTTAGTGCTTATTTGGGTTGTAGCTGGAAGCATAGGGATGGGTCCATTTGCTGATAAGGTGCCTTCTTCTTTTTCCCTGTGAGACCACACCTTATGCAGAAGGTGCCCTTGCAAGACCTTGACGCTTAGATTTGAACTCCACATGCAAATAAGGCTACTCCAATATCCTTGGTTGGTTTGATTCAGTTCAAATAGGCTTTGTGTATTGCATTAGGTTGATTTTTTTGAGAACAGACTATGAAGGCAGGCTGGCCTCATACTTGTGGTAATCCTGCCTCAGTCTCCTGAGTGCTGGGGGTTACATGTAAACTACCAGATTTAGTTTGGTATGTTTTATGTTTTTAAATAACACAATGATCACTTTAAAACAAATTTCCTGCTATTGATGTTCTTGAGGAACTGGATAATGTCACTTCCCCACATTCACGTGACCCCATGTGTCATTTTGTCATGCTCCTCTTTGCATTGATTGTAAAATCTAGAGCCTTTATCTACAGGTTTGATTGGGGAGGAAGCAGGAATATTTCACAGATAGACCTATGGCCTTCTCATCTTATCACAGCAGAAGCCACTTCTCTCTCTCTTTGTATAGCTTTGTTGTTTCTTGCTTTTAATGTTGCTTGGTAATTTTAAGTGTTTGATGGCATGATCATCCTATATGGACTTTCTTATCAGCCCTTTGTGATACATGTATATCACAGCGATCTCTACCAGTAAGTTTCCGCAAAAGACCTCTGGAACTTCTACAGGATGCCTGTACTGTGGGAGCGGTGGACTACCCAGTCATCCAAGGATATATATAACTGGATACTCAAAAGATCCTAACAACTTGCTATTACAGTTACAGCTTATGAGAGTAGGGAATGCAGGCATAGGGCAAGCCTGGCTGAAGAATCTACTTCCTTGGTCCCCAAATCTTTGTGATAGACAACATTGGCAACTGAAATATGTTAGGTACCTGTGCTTTTACATAGAGCTGATACAGTGAGGAAGTTCAACTAAGGGCCTGAAGATTGTCTTCTACCCAAGCTAAGACAGAAAATAAAGAATATCACGCAGGAAGTGGAAGTGATTAGTATCACACTAGACCGCACAGACTGTATGCAGATTATGGTAGCGAATTTAAACAAGTACCAGTTCCCACTGAGATATGCTAGGCATGCAATAATTGCCAGGGCAGAATAAGGCTTCAGGCATATGATTTATGGGCAGTGATTTGGTGAAATTCTTTCATATTTAAGCTAGAAGCAAGGACAGGAAGTTCACAATCTTCTAGCTTTGTTCAAGGAATATATTAACTCTGACACCTCTATTACAATACAGTCTGAGGTGGTCTGGGCATCACACTGACATGTCGCACCAATAATGCGACTGAGGATGACGAGGGGTAGCTGATATGGCAGAAGCCTTGGTAAGGACATGCACTCAGAAAGTGTACGATAGATCCTAAGAAAATCAAACAATTCAACATGAAAAGCTTGTAGAGGTCCAGAAGTCAGTGGTAGATGGAGACATTCCCTCCAGAATGAAATACAGTAGATTGTGTCTTATACTTAATGGTAGGGTCTGGAAGCAACAAAGCCACAGAAGAATATTGCTACATATTTGGAGCACACCTTGGAGGAGCAAAGGCTTTGTAGCAGTCAATGTGGACTTTCATTATGTGGGAGATCACAATATAGACCTCTCAGGTTTTAGAGCATGCAATGCATCTCTAGCAGAGAATTTTACTATTCTAGCTATGGTAGCAGACCCTGGTAAAAACAAGAAAACATAGCCACAGGGTACCAAGTTATCATGTGTTTGAAGTATTCCTTATGCGCTAAGTCATAAGGTAGGTGGGCTCAGCAGTTCATGGTAATTTGGAAATGTGTTGTTCCAGCAGGCATGATTCAACTGCATGAACTTGTACCCAGAGCCTCACTACTACATACTGTGTTGGAACCAGCACGCCTTCCTCAAACTGACCTGGCTTAGAGAGGATGTGCTCAAGCTTAATTAAGTTGGCTTGGTATAATAAGTGGAGCTACATTCTAGGGTGACCCTAAAAGACAGTGAGAAGGCAAAGCTTTCTAATGAGCAAAGCTTTCACCCTGTAAGTCTTCATTCACCTTACATGGAATGAGAATAACTCTTGTGAAGCTTCCTAGGCAATGGCAATGGCCAAGCCAGAAGGCCAGGATCTTAAAAGACTGGAAGATCAGAGACAACGAAGTTGGGGAAAGAGGTACACAAATGGAGATATGAGAGAGGGTACAAGGGTGAAGACTTTTTTATTATATTTTAACCAAATATAATGGGTTCACATACTGGTGAGCACAAGCCAAAATAAGCACAGTCAATATATAAAAAGAGAAAGATTACTTCTAATAGACAGAGAAAGCACAGGCATCCTTTCCAAACAAAGCTCTTCCAACAAAGCATGGGAATTTTATTCAGAAAGCCTATACATATTCATATAAAGTTGGCCCAATACTAAGCTTAAAGAGTACATTCCTGAGTAAGCTCAGCTTAAGGTCATAATTTTATAGTAGACACATTCTGTAGCATGCCGAGGTCAAACTAATCAGCAGACATGGCTCAAGGCAGGCTCTGCTTATGCCATAAGGTTTTAGCTGTAAAAAGGAAAGGATATCCTAAAACCCTGTCTTGCTTAGCAGCTAATGACATGTTCATTCTGACTAGAACATCAATCATGAAAGAGAAACAGAAAAAACAAATAGACAATTCTATCAGTGGGCATTAGGCAAGCTTTGTCATGGCCTATTCTACAACTGCCACTACAATGACATGTGAGTAGTCAGTCACATTTGCACAGGCTACATGAGCCACAACATAAATTCCCAGTTACAAAGCTAACTCATACCTCCATCTGTTTCTGAAGAACCTGACAGCAACAGAGACCTACACCATGTGCCCAATATGGCAGTTACTTGAGACAAATCAGCCACCTGGTAGCAGGTCAACAATACGGACTCTTACCATTCTGGAGTGACGAGCAGTCTGTCCTGAAAGGGATAAACACTTATTCAGGGTGTGGATTTGCAGTTCTGCCTATATTATCATCCCTGAGGACCTTAAAGCCTGATCCAAAGGCATGAGATCCAATTTAGCATTCAAACATGGGACCTACTTCACAGTAAAAAGACGTGAACTCATGGCCAGGGAATCAACAGGGTTATCCAGCTGATAAAACCAGGCAACCTACTGAATGTGTTGGAGATGAAGAGAGACGTCTCTTTCCACATTCCCTCCAATCTCAACTGCAGGTAGCAGGCTCAGTTCTTGTGCTCCTCAAGGAAAGGGATTCATATTAGGGCAAAAGTATAGCAAACAAGTTGTTACGGTTTAGTTCTGCAGGTGAGAAGACAGAGGCCGTGCATTCTCCAGAGGGGAGGGTGGCCAGAGCCAAGAGGTGGCAGAACAGGGATATCTCTAGCATCTGGGCTTTGTCCACCAGTTCTCCTTCCCTTGTCTATTCTGAGGTAGTTTGGGGAGGTCTCCTTCCTAAAATAGGTGGAAGCTTTCTGAAGCTATTACCCACAATTCAGTCTGTTACAATTAGATGCATGATTATCAGTGGAGTTTAGATGTTCACAAGGAGAAAGGGCAATGATGCCTTGCACAGGTTCCTGCAAAGATGGAGGCTGGGGCTCCTAGGGCCAGCTGAAACATCTAGAGACAGGTTTTGTTTTTCCCAGAGTTCTGCCTCTTCTCTAATCTGGTCACCTGGGCTCCCTCATACCCAGCTCCAAGCCTTATTATTTACCTTCCTCAGTGCACCTGAACTAGCAATTACAACCATCTTAACCCTGACATTGTTTTCAATGTAATTAATAATGGTATATCTGAAGAGCCAGTTTAGAATCAGAATTTCATAACTCAAGAGGCCTCTAAAGGTATTATCCCTACTAAATAGAACACATTGTTTCAAGAGCAAAGCAGAGGAAGCAAGTGGCCCCACTGATCATCGGTCCTACTGACTTGGTAGGGAACACAGTTTCCTGTTCCTACAACTCTGTACTTTGAAGGTATAAAATTCCTGGCTTCCAAGTGGGATGCATTTCTGCCAGGGGAAACAAGAGTCCCATTAGACAATAAGCTATGGCTACTGTTTGGGCATTTTGAACTCTGGGTCCAGGTATGAGCATGCAAGGATTTCCTATCTTGGTAACTGAGCTAGATCAATAGGAAATCAAAATGCTACTAGGCAGAGAAAAAAAGAATAGGTGATTAACTTGGGAATATTTTGATTCTAAATTGTAACTGTGGAAGGACATGTGCAGCAATTCCAGAGTGAGATGTAAATAATTACCAATATACAGTTTTCATCATGAATGAGGATTTGGGTCATACAAGGTAAGCCCCTTAGGCTTATGGAAGAAACAATCTAAGGAAAATAGAATTTGACATGGACAGTGGAGGAGAATGGTAAGTAGCACTTGCAGACCAACTGAATGTCAGGAGCTGTAGTTTGCTTTAATAAAGTGCTTTCTCAAGAGGATATGCCCATAAGGATCATGGAGGAGCAGCTCCCAAAACATGGTAGTTTAAGAGAGTCTCTGCTAGAATGACAAAAAGGAAAAGTAGGACTGAAAAAACCATGAAGACAAGAATACAGATACAAAAACTTGTGAAGTAAGAAATATCAGGAAATGATACTTATGAAGATGAAGTAGATGATGAAAAGGAATCTTCTAGCAGATGACTAGATAAGGAGTCTCTGGATAAATTCTTTGCAGCAGGGTAAAGTACTTATTAGATGTGGCAGATAACCCCAGTGCTTCGAGGGTAGAGACATGCAAATCCCTGAAACCCACTGGCCAGCCAGTCTATCTGAACTGGTGAACTCCAAGTTCAGTGAAGGACCTTGTTTCAAAACGTAAGGTAGAAAAGTAATGAAGGAAAACATCCAAAGTCAACCACTGTCCTCCACACCCATGTGCACATATATGCAGACATACTCATAGGAGCAAGCACACATACCACACACAAATATCTCCAGTAGAAACTAAAAATGGCAAAAGATCAAGACACAAAATAAAAATGTCATCAAAGCTGGCATACTGAGAAGCAACTACTGGGCAATAAACAAATTAGGAAACCATTTCTTAATGGTAACGTAAAACTTTCCTAACAGGAAAATGTGAAAAACTCTGCCTGTAACTCAGCAAAGAGTTTAAGACTATCCTCTAAAAACACGGCTAGCTGTGATGCTAAGACTGTGACTGCGAGTCACACTGACAACCAAGGATGATGCTGGATTTATGGCAAGGTTACGGATACAGCACGCTAGGCTGAAATACTTCTGGTAAGTTCTAATGTGGCACCCCTGCTGACTATAAGCAAAGCTTCCCCCAAGGTTTCCAAATGACTTCTGAGTTCAAAAGAAAAAAATATCTTGTAGCACAATCAGAAACATGAGCATTGGTGCAGGCTGGGAAGCTCCGCCATCTTGTTTCCCATGCTGGAACCCAACTCCTGAGTTTTAATCTCCCAATTTTTTTTTTTTTCCTGTATCCAACATCCTGGTTGAAAGGAAAAAAAAAGAGAAAAACATCAAAACAGTCACCTTGGCATATATCGATTATTCAATTATTTTTGTATTATTTTCTTTTGCTTTTATGTAAAGACTTTTGAGTATGGGATTTATATATCTATATAGAGGAGGGTGGGAGGGAACGAGAGTGTGGGCATGTGCAGGAGAGCGCAAACCAATGACTACAGTTAGCCAATAGTCTCCCGAGTGTTGTCTCTTGGGGATTCACCACAGCCTTTATGCTACAAGCTGTAACCTCCCTGGATTGCTTGAGCACAGCAGTGTCTGTCCAAACTGGGATGTCTCAAATCATTTACCCCATGTCTGAATCTCCTTACTGACATGGGTAAGGCTTTCTTGGAGCTGTATTGTACGGTCTAGCAGCCTGAAGGCTCTCCTGGTCTACCTCTTTCTTCCTTGTATCTTAAACCCCATTCCCTTTAATCAATACCATGCATGCCTAATTCTACCTTGCTTACTTCTCTCAGAACTCTAAAAAAGTTCCGTACTGCAGGATGCCTAGTATTCCTGGAACTCCTAAAATGCCATATAGCATTGGTCCCCAATCTTGAAGCAACATCTTAAAAATGTATAAAACACTTCTTTTGAGAACAACTCAGAGTACGATTATTAAGATCACAAATTTTAGAGTTGGAAGAGATCTTATAGATTAAATGAGAGAAGCTTGATCACTTCTTTCTTTGTTCTCTCAGTTTCTCTTTTTTTATTCATCCTCTAGCCTAATTCTTGATCCTCAATTGAAATGGATAATTTTATAAAATATGTTGTGACAAAGAGGCTGAATAGCTTCATAATTCAGAGAAAAATATTAGAAAGCAACCAGTATATAGAAGATGGAGATATTTATGTAAATAAATAACCTACCCTTTGAACTGTCTGTGAATATAGTAGTTTGTGGTCACAGTGCTTTCCAAGTTTAGTCTCAGGAAGGTGTCCTTTGAAAATGGAGGTACTGTGAAATAATCAATAGTAGACAGCATCATCTATAAAAGAATGAAGAACTTGGTTTACAGTTGTTTGATAGGTATATAAAAGTGATAATTTTTTTTTAAAAAATCATGGTGAATATGACTTTGTCTACTCTTTCAAAGAACTAATTACTTGGAGTATGCATCTTCATAGGAGAAAATTACTACCCAAGGGGACAAAAAATGGCTCAGGACAAGCCTTTTAGAAGTTACCATGACTTTTGGTCCTTCAAGGAGCCATAGTACACAGGTACTCAGTATATCTGTGTTTTAGGGTTTCATGTGTGTTGGGGGAAGTGTCTCAAATGCCTCTTGAGCATCAGTTATAAGAGCAGAAAAATCTGGTCTAAAGGAAAGAGCAAAGGAGAGAAGATGAATGAGAAACCGAGTAAAAAGCAGAATTGTGAAAAAGAATGAGGGAAAGAGGTGCAAACAAATGAAGGAAAAATGTGTAGATTTTAAGACAAATATCGTTTTATTTTCCACTGAGCTATATAAAACAGAACTTTCCCTCCTTGACATTCTGAAATACAAGTTATTTCTCATATTTTATTTCTGTCCCTGGCAACAAAGTATCAAATGTGAAAAGTAATACTGTGGTGCCTACTCTTTGTTAAAAGAATTCCTATATTCCAAACCATTTTATGTTTTGCTCAAATACTCCAAATGTCCTCACTTATTTAAAATTTAAACTTGTAAAAATGATTTCCTTATTAGGTTTTTTCAAGAACCATTATTCCATGAATTAGTAATGTGAACTTTGATAACACCAAAGCCTTTAATTTTATAGCATTTCCTCCCATTGATCTACCATGGTAGACTATCTCATTTATTATTGTTTTGGGTACTCTTTTTTTTTTCCTGCAGTGTGAATTTTTCCTCAAGATTGTATAGTGTTATCCATCTGGGATTGGGTCTCAGACGCTCTATGGATAAGAAAATTACAGATGCTCAAGCCCGTTTTATAAAATGTATTTGTATATACCATGTGTATATTCTCCAATATCTTTTAAAATTATACCTATATTATCGTTATGGTTTGAATCTTAAATGTTCGCCTGAAAGTTCATTTGGTAAACAGCTCCTTCCCAATGTGGTACCATTACTAGATAATGGAGCCTTTACAAGGTGGGGCCTACTAGGAGATCTATTTTATTGGGCGGGGGGAAATGTCATTGAAGCCTAGCGCTTCCTGTTTCTCTTTCACTTCTTACTCATGAACCTGAGCAATTCTGTCCATCCGTGCATTCCTTGCCACATTGTGTTGCCTCACTAGTGGCTCAAAAGCATCAGGACGACTGATTAGCCACAACAATCCCTCAAAACATGAGCCACAATAAACTCTTTCCTAAACTGATCATCTCAAGTTTTTGTTGTAAGCTGACACAATTATAATGCCTACTACAATATAGTCTGTAATTAAGGAATGACAAAAATTTTGGATGTATTCAGTACAGTTCATAATTTTTTGTTTTACTCCAGTTTTTAGATAAAGGGTTTCTCTGTATAGCCCTGGATGTCCTGGAACTTGCTGTGTAGACTAGGCTGGCCTTGAACTCAGGTTCCTGAACTCCACCTGTCTTTGCCTTCTAGTGCTGGGATTTTTTCATGTGCTTTTTGGCCATCACTGGAGAAATGACTATTAAGTATTTTCTGTTTCCCTTGCCCCCTTTTCAGAATGGGTCTCATGCAGCCCAGGCTGGCCTCAAGCTCATGATCCTCCTGCCTCCCTCACTGCCACTTCCTACTATTTAAGACAGGGTCTCATATAACTCAATATGTAGGCCAAGGATTACTTTGAATTTCTGATTCTCCTGCCTCTACCTCCCGAGTACTAGGATTACTGGTACATACCGTTTATGTGGTGCTAGGGATCCAGCCTAGGGCTTTGTGTGTGCTAGGCAAACACTGCCAGTTAGGCTACATCCCTAGTTCTAACTGCCAGCTTTAATTTTAGTTTTCAATACTTTCAAGGTTGTGCTTATGTGTGTATGCCCATGTGTGCCCTGGTGCCCGAGAAGAGGGCAAAGGATTCTCTGGAGTTGAAATCACAGGCAGTTGTGAGCTGCCTGATGTGGATGCTGGGAACTGAACACCAGTCCTCTGCAAGAGAACTGAGCAGTTTCTTCAACCTCCCAGCCTTTTAACTGTATTGTTTTCAAGTTTTAGTGCTCCACATATCTGAGCATCTTATGAGAAATATGATTTATAAATATTTTCTCCTAATCTATGAGTTAACTTTTAATGGTTGATAGTGTCTTTTGTGTATTTGTATGAGTGTGCAGATACACTTATCCATTCATGTGTGTGAAGGCCAGAGGACAGCTTGGGTGTTTGTATGCAAGCATTATGCTGTTTTTGTTACTATGACTCTAGTATAATTTGAAATCAGGTACTGTGCTATCTAGCATATTTCTCCTCCAGGATTGCTTTGACTATCTGGCGTCTTTTGTATGTTTTGGGTTTTCTTTCCTATTTCTGCAAAGAATGTGTTTGGAAGTTTGATGGCGATTTCACTGAATCTGTAGACCATTTTCCTAATATTCTTTCTTTTTTTTTTTTTTTAAATTGCTTTAAATAACTTTATGTGCATTGGTGTTTTGACTGCAAGTATGTCTGTGTGAGGGTGTCAAATCAACCAGAACAGGAATTACAGTTGTGAGCTGTCATGTGCATGCTGGGAATTGAACCTGGGTCCTTAGGAAGAACAGCCAGTGCTCTTAACTGCTGAACCGTCTCTCTAGTCCCCTAGTATTATTTCTTATGATCCATGAAATAGGTTTTTTTTTTTTTTTTGTTTTTTGTTTTTCTTTTACTTTGTCTTTTAGGGTCTTTAGCTTGTCCACTATTTGAAAGTTTCACTTCTGAAGTTTTTACCTCCTTGGTAAAGTTTATGACTAGGGTGTTTTTGAGGTTATTTTCTTTTAATTTTTTTTTTATTCTTTGCATTATAAAAGGATTGAAGTTTGATGAAGTAATTTTTTTCTTTCATGATTTGTCCCTTTTATGTCACATCCAAAAAAATGCTATCCAATTCAAGATGATGAAGATTTGTGGTTCTGTTGTATTTTCCCTAAGATATTACATCTCAGTCTTTGGTTCATCTTAAAACACTTGTAACTGGAATGAGGTAGGTTCCCAACTTCCTTCTTATGTGGATATCTAGCTTTCCCAGTACCATTTATTCTTTTTCCTAACCAACTGATCATAAACATACATTTCTGAACTCTTATATTTCCCTTATCTATACAATCTATACTTGACAGTATTGTGTGGTATATGTATGTTTGTGTACATGTGCTTGCCTGTGCTCACATGTGTGGAAAACAGAGGTCTGTGTTAGGTTTCTTCCTCTATTTCATCTTACTTTTTGAGAGGGTCTCTTACTAAATCTGGAGCTTGCTGTTTTGTCTAGACTACCTGGCCTGTGAGCTCCCAGGATCTGCCTGTAACCCACGAGCACTTGGGTTACAGATGTGTGCTGCTATGCCTAGCTTTTGCATGAGTGTTAGGAATCTAAATTCAGGTTTTCATGCCTAAGCAATAAAAGCATTTTACTCACAGAGCAATCTTCCCAGTACTGTCTTATTATAGCTTTGCAATAAGTTCTGAAACCAGGAGCTGAGTTTTTCTAATTTATAGACACTTTGTTATTGCTTAATTGCATTGATTAGGGTCTCCAAGGTCCTTAACAGAAGTGTGGGAACATTTTTTCTTTTTGAGATAGGATCTTGCTTTGGTCTTGAAATCATAGGTTTAAGTAATCATCCCACCTTGCTTTCCTAAGTAGCTGAGATTCAGGTATGTGCCACCTCACCTGCTATAGAAACTTTTGTCTTAATGCTATTCCTGATCTTAGTAGAACCAGATTCCTCTTCACCATTAAGTTTTCAAAAGTTGACAACCAATCTACGTGAGGAAGTTCCTAGCTTTCTGAGACATTTTTTAAAAACATTAATGAGTTTTGAATTTTATAAAATATTCTTTTATGCATCTATTGGAACTATGGCTTTTTAAAATTTTTGTTCCATTCATGTTATGAACCCCTGCCTCAGATTAAATTGTATCTATCCTCTTTGGTCGTGCTAGCTAATCTTATATGTTGTAAAATTTAATTTGCTAACTTTTTAAGAATTTAAAGATTGTGTTTTTGAAGAGTATTTTTGATTTTCTTATAAAATGTTGAAAATTTTGATACTAAGATTATGCTGAGCTCATAAGATTGGTTAGAGAGTGTTTCTTACTGTTGTTTTCTGAAATAAGATAGGATTGGAACTCTTCCTATAATGTTTGATGAAATTCACTAGTACATCTTTATGGGCTGGAGTTCCCTTTGTTGGGAGGTTTTTGAGTTAAATTTTTTATTCCTTTCATGTCAGCTCCCGCCCGGCCTCCAACCCTTCCTTCTTTCGATGTCTCACAAGCTAGCAAGGGTTCTGTCACTGAATTCTATCCCCAGATTCATGGCAGCTTTGGCAATTTTTTTAGGAAGTTGTCTATTTCATTTAAATTGTTTATTACTAGTACAAGTAACCCACATATCTCTTCAAAAAGCTATGTAATCCTATTAGCATTGGGGCTATCATAGTGTGTACTTTCACAAATACAAAAGCAAATGACAAATAAAAGAGGAAATGTTGATATATAGCAGAAAGATGTGTACATGTTCAGAAGGAGCAAAAAATAATTCAGTGGTAGAGGGAATTACAGGATAGCGTGAAAAATATTGACAGACACAGAGATTACAAAAGGAGAGTATTAGTCCAGGTAGAAAACTCAAATCAAGATGTGCAAATGGCGACTTAGCTTGCAGATCTACAGGTAAGTTAATAAAAAATTTTTTAAAGTACATAATCTTATTTTCTTTTTTGTTTTAAAGATTTATTTTATGAGTGCTCTATCTGCACGTACACCTGAATGCTAGTAGAGGGCATCTGATCCCATTACAGATGGCTGTGAGCCACCCTGTGGTTGCTGGGAATTGAGCTCATGACCTCAGGAAGAGCAGCCAGCGCTCTAACTGCTGAACCATGTCTCTAGTCCCAAGTTAGTCAAATTCATGGCAAGGGGGGAAAAAAGAAAGCTCTCGACTTAGATCCCAAGGTCACATGCTTGTGAGGACCTGCAGTCAGCTGTCCCTTTCCCTAGCACACCTCTAATCTTTAATAAGCACTGTCTCACATCCTTCTAGATTTTTGTACTCATATTCATTTCTATCCACACACGTGGATTCATATTCTGTACTGTGGTCTATAGTTTGCTTTTTTCCTTGGGCAAATACAATTTCTATGGTAAATACAAGATTCCGTGGCCATATGCAATGGGGTAATGGAACACTTTAATGGGTCAAGAGTATTCTATTGTATGCACACACCATAATTTTGTGTCCTTAGTGACGGTATACACTAAACGTATGCAATATATAAATGATAGTAATATTCTCGGGACAGAAGATAATGCTTATATTCAATGTTGGTAAGTCAGGTTGTATTTTACAGCCTTCACGCCTGTAGTTCACAAAAGAAATTGTATTTCCACAGCCCTATCAATACTGGTAAGGCAAGAAAGATGTTTAGAAGTGGGACACCTTTTCATTTGTTAACTGGGCATTTTTCTTGGAGTAATGTTACATTAATACATCTCGGTAACTTTCTCTTTTGAGACAAAGTCTTATATGCTCAGGGTGACCTCAAATTCCTACCCTACTGGCTAGAGTGCAGGGATTACAGACGTGTGCCACCCTCTCTTTTGCCAGTTTTTATCAGTGTTGAAATCTATAATTAGTTTTCTAAGAGCTGTATGCGGGAATATTTTTCTTTTTGCAAATGATATACATGTACTTTTCTATGGCTCACTACTTTCAATTTTGTGGGTGTATTACAATCTTTATGTTCTTTCTTGTATGGCTTCATTTATTTCATACTTGGAAAGCGCCTTTCTAACCTCAAAGTTATCAATACACTCACCTTTTTTATTAAAAGATATTGCTACTTCTAATTCTGTGCGTCTGCACGTGGGTATGTGCACATTCGTGCAGGCGGTCATGGAGACCACAGGCGTCCGTCAGATCCCCACGAAGATGTAGGTGCAGGCAGATGAGAACAGCTGGGTTCTGGGAACCGAATCTGGGTCCTTTGCAAAAGCAGCAAGCGCTCTAAACCACTGGGCCATCTCTTCACCACCGAGTTTCTTTTTTTTTTTTTTTTAATGGTTTAAAATTTTAAAGTGTTTATCCAGCGTTTACTCGGGTTCTTGTGTAAGAAGTAAAGCTTTCCTTCCATCGCTGGTCATCGTTCCTTCGTTTACCAGTTACTTCTTAACGAAGTTTCACTGGTCACCGTGGCGGATGTCAGGAAGACGACCTATAAACATGCCGCGGCGCTCGACACGCAGCGTTTGGCAAACTGTCAGGATCTCCGGCTACTCTGTTCTGATGGCGAGGGCGTCTCCCGCGTGGCTCATTTATGTAACCCACCCACAACAACAAACTCGTGACAGCTCGGGGACGGGAAACATGAACCCCGTGGGCAAACGCATAAGCCAGGCTTCAGGACGCAGTGCGGGGATCCAAGCCCACGGTTAGCCTCCCATCAGACACGGCTATGGATGGACACCATGCTGTGTCGTCCCCCCGCCCCCCGCGCCTGGCTACGTCCGCGCTTAGCTTACACGTAAGCGGACACCAAGGGTCAACCTGCGTTTACAGCCTGAGGGCCAGGTGCTCATCCGGGGCCTAGAGGATGAGCCTGGCGGTGGGGGGGGCCTGACCTGACTTCCCCGGTAGCAAGCCGGGGCGACTCCGAACCCGCCCCGCAGGCGCCGTCGTGACAGGCAGGCAGAGGTGAAGAGGAACCGGGACCAGAGCGGGAACAGAGGGGCAGAGTCCCCGGGTCGGGCCTGAGGCGCGACCGGCGTCTCGTCACCTCGTCACGCGCGTCCGGGGCGCTACCCGCCGTGCTCGGGGCTCGCGGGCTCCGACGCCGTCCCACGGCCGCACTCCCGCTTCCCGGACTAACGGCTCCCGCCGGGGCGGTGACGTAGGCGCGGGGGCGGGACTTCCTGCCCCGCGCGCCTCCCTCCTTGAAGACGAGATCGTCTCCGCGGCGCTCCGGAGTGGCTGGCGGGCGGGCGGCGGGCGGAGGACGGGGCGGTGTGTCTGCCGAGGAGGCCGGGCGGCGGCGGCGGAGGAGGAGGAGCCGGACCTGCGGCCGCCGCCCTCTCGGCCCTACCCAGCTCTCGCCTGCCGCCCGGCTCGCCCGCTCCTCTGCAGCCCGCGGCGGGAACGGCCGCAGGGACCGCGGCAGGCGTGGCGGGCTGGGCCGACACCCCGGCGGTGGCACCGAACCACCCGGGCCCCGATGCCTGGGCGGGCCGAGCGGAGCGCGCGGCGGCGGCGGCGGCGGCGGGGGTCGCAGCTGTGCCGGGGTGCCCCGGGGGCGAGCGCGGCCGCGGCGTCTCTGCGGGCCGGCGGTGAGTTTGGTAAGGGGCCTCTCGGGCACGCCGGGCGTCTGGGGGGACTCCTCCGTCGCGCCCGCCCTCGGACCCCCGCCTGGTTCCCCGGTGAAGTAGGTGGAGGGCAGGCCGTGGCGGGAGTTGTGGCTGCAGTCTGTTGGAAGCACGTGGAAGTCCTGGCGGAGCTTTTTGGTGCACTGCGGCATGGGCTGGGTGGGGAGCCCCTCCAGGGTGAGTTGCGGTGAGGGAGCTACGCTGCGGCGCCCCCGGTCCCGTCGGCCAACCGCAGTGGCGGCGGTGGCGGATGTTACCGAGGTGAAGTACACGAAAGGCGTTTTGGGCTTGATAACTTTGGCAGATCTCTCAGTCCGCTTTCCGACAGTTGGCTTTTTAAAATGCCCCTTACTTAGTGTTTCTAAGTTTTTTTGGTCACCTTCTAATCATCAAGCCACTTCCTTCTCAAAGACGTCTAGAACAAGGATACATGTGTTCCAAATCTTTACATGTGACGAATCCATGGTATGTTCACACTACTAGTATCAAGTACTAAGCGGGCGTCCGAAGAATTGAGTAGGTTTTTTAAAGCTGTGCTTCTGTTACCAAGCAACATCACTGTAAACAAGTCTAATATTCAACCAGAACATAATTAAATGTGGCTTGTTATCTGAGATCAGAGTTCTCCAAATTTATGCTTTTAGCCTGTAGGTGGTTATATTTCTCACCTCTTGCATTCAGATTTGATTTCAAACCAGTTTTATTTAGGATTATTAGAATGCTTTGGTTTCTCTGTATCACACATGACTCTTTGGAGAGTTGCAAATGGACTTGAGTTGTTCTTTGGCTATTGCTTATTCCAAACTGTGCTGGGTATTTTTCTTTGGGTATTTCTTTCCTAATGAGGTAAAAGTACGCAGGTCGTATTTAGTGATATTCTCAAATAACAAGATGAAATTAATTTAGAGTTCTACACATTTGAGAGACTGCAAAACACTACAAGTTTTTAAACCTTGGTATAAAATAGTTTCACTATTCATTTGTTGAACCCTTAATGATATAACTTGTGTGGTAAATTAGGTTTTTAATTTACTTTTTAAGCGGTCTGTTTGGCGGGGAAAGCAGTTGAGACAGGGTGTATCTTTGTAGGCCAGGCTTACTTTGAATTGGTAATTTCTCTACCTCAGCCTCCTGAGTTCCAGGACAGAATGAAAATGAGGACATAACCACCCCATGGTATGGTTGAAGAGAAAGGGTTACTGTACATACCAGGGAGAGTACAGCCAGAGGCATCAGTATAGCAGTATGCTACAATCTTTTACCCTCAATTTAGGGAAGAAGAAAGATAGAAATCTTCACCGCTTTTACAAGCGGCCTTAATGCAGAAAGAGAGAAAGGTAGAAGTCTTCACAGCCTCTCTTTAGGCTGTCCTAAGCTCCAATCTCTCCAACCTTTATTGTCTTAGGAATTATCTCAATAACTAACGACAGCAACCACCACTGACCAGTGCCCACCCGGACTCTGGGGGCTTCAGAACTTTTATGCCCTGAGCCAAAAGTTCCGATAAACCCGTGCAGCACACAATCCCAAAGACAAGCTACAGGTGCCAGAACGACTGCACTTAACCAAATTATAGCCACCTGCAGCAAGCATTCCAGCTCCAGCTCGTAAACAACTATAGCACAGCTGGGGTGGGAACAGGAACCTCTAGTGACTAGTCAGTTAAACCAAAGAGCTTTTCTTAACATAAAAATTCCAAGTGTTCCTCTGTACATCAGGAAGGGTCCAAATTGAACATGGCCAACAGAATAGACCGGGTCACGAGAGGAGAGATAGAAGGGGAGAGCAAGAGAGGAAGAGAAGAGAGAAGAAAGAGGAGAGAGGACAAATGGATGAAGGGCCAGGAATCGAGAGCCAAGAGATAGTGTAGCTAAAATGGCTCAGGTACTTGTGAGTAGGGACAGAAGGAGCCTAGAGGCTAGCATCAACCTTGATATGCTCATAGGCACCACAGGTATAGGTTAATGAAGTAGCCATACGTCCCCTTTGCCAGAGATAAGAATGATTGCTTTTATCAAGTCTTACGTCCCTGAGGGAATGCTGGCTTTTGTCTAAATGCCAGACTTGGGGAAAATTAATTTTTTGGGACCTAACAGGGACCGTTGTCTTATATTATACTTTAGCTCAGGCTGATCTGGACCTATCTCTTCCATGTTGACTTTGAACACCTGGAAATCCTTGCGGCTCAGCCTCCCCAGTGCTGGGACTTTGTGTATGAGCCACTCTGACTGTAAGCATAGATTTGAGACTGTGGTAAGTGATGTCTTTAAATTCAGACTGTTAGCAATAGGAATTGGAACATCAGGTTTATACATCCTTACTAAAATCTGTAGATTTCATTTTAGTTCGTACTTTCTGTGTCCTTCAAATGCTGGTGTTGAAGTAATGAGCTATTCAGGAATTGGGGAAGATAAAAAAAATCAAGAATGATTCATATTGTGTGATATATAACTTAATAATTATAAATCAGCATTATTTTAGAGAATGTTCTGATTCAAGGAGTAAAGAATGAATGAATTTTTAAGAGAAAAATCAGTGATTTGTCTTATATAATGTATTAGGCTTAGTATACTTTCATACATTGTTCAACCTACTGATACTTCTAGGGGATATGTGTTTATATCTGTATGAGAAATGTCCTAACCAACTGAGTTCTTTCAGAATATTACACCCACCCCACTTGCTGTGTGTATGCACACATGTGTGGAGGCCAGATAGAGGGTGTCCAATTCACCAGTGCTGGAGTTAATTGGCAGTTGTGACCCACCTATGTAGGTGCTGAGAACTCTGGTCCTCTGTAGAGCAGCAAGCCCTTTGACTGCTGAGCCATCTCTCCAGTCCTTCCTCACCACAACTGTGTCCTTGAGTTACAGTGACATCTTCAGAATTGTCTCACCTTGACTTTTCAAGTTTATATTCATTATGGAAAAGGTATCTCTGTCCAAACTATTTTTCTCCATTATCTTTTAAACCTAGTTGTTTCTTCCTGTATCAATCTTAATTTCTTTCTACCCTACCCCAATTTCTTTTTTTCCTAAAATCTGAATTATACTTTCTCTGTAAGTTTCAATTTCACCATGACGTTCGATACTTTATGTATTTGTGAATCATATTTATGTAATACTTAGACTCTATGATGCGTTATCTCTTTTGTCTAGATTAACCTCTTCTATTAGCATATTCTTTGCTTTTTTTTAAACAGAAGTTGTTGACAGGGTGTTGTTTGAATGACAAATGTTCATTTATACCCCTGACCCTTCCTATAACAGTAGAAGTCAGAACATGGTTGATAAATGTAGGAAGGACATCAGTAAACCACAAGACAGAAGATTAAAGAATGGGGGCTCACTGGAATCAGAAGGAAAGGTTTTGTTCCTAGAAAGTGTGAAGGAATATCTGAGAATTTCCCATGACATTATCATTACTAAGAGCTCCCTCAGGAATTCTGGCTCTATTCCCATGTGGGCTTGGTCAATTTCCTGGTTCTTCCTTAAAGAACCTTAGTTTTAAAATATGAGTTCCTTTAGTCTTCCTTTACTCTTTGTCCTTCTTGTATCCTTCTGTTTTCTCTTCATCTTATTTTACCTCTTTCCATTCTACTTTTTGGTCAGTCAAGTCTTAATTTATGAAACTATGTCAGTACTTGAATGTGCTTCTCATAAATAAGCCTCTGAAGCCAGGACTACCCTTTCTGGATCACAGATCACCGACTGTCTAGTTCTGTTTCTGTTGTATTTGAGCGGTATTCTAGGGGGAGAGAAACCAAGGAAGCTGGAAAATGCTCGGTCGTTTTCTATATATCATGACTTTAAAGTACTTTCAGAATTAAAATTTAGAGCTAGAAGAAACCTAAAATCTCATTTTCTTTTTTTGGAAAGTACTTGTCATTTTCAAAATATATCTTTAAAATTTTAGATAATTTCAATAAACTTGTTGTAAATCCCACTCTTTGCAAAGAATGGCTTTAGGTGAAGGTATAAAAAGGTGAAGTTGAGTATTGGAATATTTTTATAAATCTTGTGTCAAGTTTCACGTGAGCTTGCCAGCTTTGCTTCTGAGTTGTTGCCCAGTAACCACAGTTGCAGTAAAACATAGCAACAACTGAAGACTGTAGGGATTTTCAGGATGCAGCCCTATCTCAAGTGTTACTTTCATCTTTCTAATCTACATCACATTTATTTTAACACAGATGCTATGTTAAAGAGCATACTGCATATAACCTTCAGTATATTTTTCAGGTGCTGACATAACTTCTTGTATATTATTTTTCATAGAGATACATTATAAATGTTTTGAGTAATATTGTATATAAAGGATATCTGAAAAGGTTAGGTCAACCAAAGATCTGTAGAAACGCTATTAAGTAATTATTAGTATCAGCCTTTTCTACAACTTGGATACATTGCTAGCTTGCTAGCTAAAACTGGAGTGAAGTTGAAATGTACTTTTTTGTGACTTTTGGAGCTACGTGGAAACCTTAGACTAGTAAACATAATTTCTTTCATAGACTCTGATTTTGTGAGGAGAGAATCAGAGATTCAGGAGACCAGCCTGAGAGAGAGGGAGAGGGAGGGAGGGAGGGAGGGAGGGAGAGAGAGAGAGAGAGGGAGAGAGGGAGAGAGGGAGAGAGGGAGAGAGACTGACAGAGAGACTGACTTTGTGTGTGTGTGTCTTTGTGTGTATGGTGTGTGGTTGCCAATTTGATACAAACTAGAGTCATCTGGAAGAAGGGAGCCTCAATAGAGCAATTACCTACAGCAGATTAGCCTGTAAGCAAGTCTTGCTAGGGCATTTTCTGATTAAAGATTGATGTGGGAGGGCCAAGCCTACTGTGGGTGGTGCCACCCCTGGGCAGGTGGTTCTGGGATGTATAAGAATGCAAGCTGAGCAAGGCAGAAGCAAGCCAGAGCACTCCTCTATGGTCTCTTTCAGTTCCTGCCTCAAGGTTCCTGCCTTGAGTTTTTGTCCTGTTTTTCCTCAGTGATGGACTGTTGTTATTTGGACGTGTAAGCTGAACTAAACCAGCTGGTATGGTGGCTCTAGCCTTTACTTCCAGAACAGAGGCAGAGGCAGGTGGATCTCTATGAGTGTGAGGCCAGCATGGTCTACATACTGAGTTCCAGGCTAGTCAAACTGTATAATGTGGCTGTCTCAGAAAACAACAAAGCAAAAGAAACGAACGCTTTCTTTCTCAAGGTATTTTGGTCATTGTTTCATCACAGCAGTAGAAACCAAACTAAGATAGTAAGTCACCCACCCTTTCTTAGTCTTTTCATTTGAAAAAAATAAGTCTTTGACGACTTCTTTCAGAAATTGTATAGTTCTAATGTAAGCAGCTTATATTTTTCCTGTTCCTTGGTTTAGTTAGTAACTTGAGCTTCTCTTGTATGCCCTGTACTATACTAGACACTGGAGAAATGGAGACTGAGACTGGGCTGTCTTAAGTACCTTATTGTCTGCTAGGGAAATGAAGTAACTTGTGATTTAACACAGTAAATGCTGTAAGAATAAATGTGAATATATTTTGGGACATGTAGGAAGGACACCTGATCTAGATCTGCAAGTAGAATACGCTATAATTTAGTTAGGTATAGTTTGAGAATGGATACAGAAGTATTCAACTTGGATGGGAGGGAGTTAAGTCAGGGAGTACAATTAGCAATAGTGGTAGTAATCTTGGTAGTACTTAGTAGGTAGAAGGTAGTAGGGGTCCTGGATGTAATTGATAGGGAAAATGTGTGGGGTCAGAAAAGGTTAAACTCCTATATGCAATGTGTGGATGGAGACAGTAGTGAGGAAAACTAGAGGGAGATTTTGGAAGCCAAAGGAGTGTGCATATCACATGTGTTTGCTGAGTGAAACTGTTGCTCAAGACACATTGATGCTGTAGCACTATGTGTAAACCTGCCTTTGGAAAGTTGTCTTCTGTAAAGATCTGAGCTTGCCAGTGAAGACAATTAGGCCTTTAGTTAGCAGTAAAACAGAAGAGTTCTGAGCCTGAATTCTGAAGTCAAGGATTAAAATCTTGGCTTTATAAACTTTACCATGTACTTAGCTTTTCAGATCAGTTACTTCAGATCATTACTGTTTTTATGTGGAAAATTATACTTTCCTGAAGAGTTATATCAAAAAAGACAAGTTGTAATGCCTAAGTCATAGTGGGCCTTAATTCTATACTGTTTTTTATCCATTCTTATGTTAGAAACTCTTGTGAGATCTGTACCCTTCTTTATCTCCCCTTCTATCTTTATATTTTAAGATCCGCAGGAGCCGGAGAGATGATTCAGTGGCTAAGAGCACATATTGCTCTTGCAGAGGATCTGGGATTGATTCCCAGCATCCACATGGTGGTTCACAGCCACCTATGACTCCTATTCCAGGGGATCTGGTGCCCTTTCTAACTTCCATGGGTACCAGGTACACACATGGCACACATATATACATATAGGCACAATGCTCCCATCTACAATAAAATTACACATCTAATAAAAAAGCTGATCAGGATTCTTATTTTTTCTACATGGGTGATATTCTATATTTCCTATAATGAACACGTTGAGTGTCCCTTTTAAAAAATTACATGGTGCCAAATATGTATAAAAATACTATATATATTGTAAATTTTTTATATGTTCTGCAAATTAAAAAAATTAGAGATGATTTGCAAAGAGTTCCCTATCTGTGGCTTGGTTTCATAGTTCTAGTGTGTTTGAAGTGCAGAAGTTTTAAATGGAGTCCGGTTGATTTGGATGTGCTCATGTGTACTACTCTTTGTTACTATACATGAGGATTCTTTGGTCCAATCCTAGGTTACCAAGATGTTCTGTCTACGCTTTATTTATCTCTTTGATTTACATCTAGGATCTGTCTTGAAACACCTGTATAAATGTATAGCATTAGGGTTCAGGCTTTTTTCTTTATAAATGCGGCTGTCATATCTTCTAGCAACGTTTGTCAGGAGACTATTCTTAATGTTTTGACATCTTTGTAAAAATGTTAGTTGAATAAACAGCAATGTAAATACTATTTTTAAATTTTGAGTTGTTTAATGTTAACAGTTTTATGTCTATTTTTACTCTAATACCATACTATCTTGAGTATTTCATGTCTTTTCCATTATCACAGAAAATTTAGTTCTGTTAAAAAATCTGAAATTCGAAAGGATTTGGGAGATTTTTTTTCTTTTGAGACGGGTATTTTTGTGTAGCTCTGGCTGTCCTGTAACTAGTTTGACACCTGACTTGGAAAATCGCTAATTTAACAAAATTGAATCTTTTAATCTATAAACATATAATGTGTGTGTGTTTAATCGGATCTTGATTTTTCAGCATATTTACAAATTTTATTGTAAAAATCTTGCATTTTTGTTATACCTTTTTCTCTTACCTTCTTCCTTTTTTTTTTTTTTAAATTAAAATTTTTTTTCAAGACAGTCTCTCTGTGTGGCCCTGGCTGTCCTGGAACACTCCATTGGCCATGTTGGCCTTGAACTCAGAGAGATCCACCAGCTTCTGCCTGTTTTCCTGAATTCTAGGACCAAAAAGGCATGTGCCATCACAGCCAGCCTGTTAGAATTTTTCTAAAGAGATTTGCATGTTGATGCTCTTGTGAAAGGAGTGTTAAAATAAATTTATGGCGCTTATTAGAGAGTCCAGATGTTGAAATTTCCAATGCTCTTTATTAATCACAAACCATGTCAAATCTCAGGGAATTCTATACCCAGGCAGCTAGGCAGAGAGCTCTACTCCAATGGCTTCCTCACCCCATGCTCTTCTCTTGGTTCTCCTCCTGCTCGCTAGCTTCTTCTTCCTTGTTCTCTGCTGTCTGTCTGTCTCCTTCCTTTCTGTCTCCTCCCTCTGCCCTTGCCCTAGTTCTTTTTTATTCCAAATCCCCTCTCTGTCTCCACCCAGCCTTCCAATGTACAAATCAATGGAGCCTAACCTTCATCTGCCTTAAGGCTAAGGACTGTCCCATTCTTGTGGAGAGGCGGATAGCCACTCCTTTGTTTACTGGTAGGCAGTGAATCCTTTACTTGCTTCAAGGACAGCTTACTGGAACATTATCTATAACTAAAATCTCCCACAACAAAGGAGTTTTCTTAATTTGATCCTCAGATCGCTCATGGCTAATACATAAAAATAGAGTCAACTTTTGCATATTGTTTCCATGTGGGTGATTGTGTCTGAGTAAAGGAATTATACCTTTCATCTTGTTGTAACTCGTAGTGTAGATTCTCTAGTAAGATGTTGCACAGACATGTTGGAAATGTTTTGCTCTTGTTCTGAAGGGAGAAGCACACACATTTTCCCTATGAAGTGTGACAGTAGCTATAATTTACCTCATACTTTTCCGTAGATATTTTTTTTTTTTTTTAAATCTGATTGAAGAAGTTCCTTTCTGTTCCTAAGTTTTTGTTCTGTTTTAATTTATAATTTGTGTATGTATGCATGTGTGCAAGCGTGAAGGTTTGGAGGACACCTCTGGAACCAGTTCTTTTCTTCCTCCTTTACATGGCTGCTGGGGATTGAAGGATCCTTCATCTCCAGGGTTGTGTGGCAAGCACTTTTACCTACTGAGTCTACTTGGTGTTCTTATTTAAGGTTTTTAATGACAGTGTGAATGTGATTTTTGCCAGAGGGTTTACCTTCATCCAGTGAAATGATCATCTGGTTTTTAGTTTTTGTTCTATTAGTCTTGTTTATTAATTGACTTTTGGAGATTAAATCATTATTCCTGGATAAATCCACTTGGTCAAGTTGCATCATCTTTTTATTTATTGTTGAATATGGTTTGTATTCATCTTGTTAAAGAGTTTTGCTTCTGTGTTTTTGAGGAATGCTGGATCCATTGACTTCTTGGTACTTTTTATCTGGCTTTGTTACGAGGTACTAGGTATTAGGTACTTAGAGTATATTCCCTCTTCCGTTTTAATGAATACTCCTCCAAAGGATCACTGATACTTTTTTGCATATTTGATAGTACTTCCCGGTGAATCTACATGGGCCTATATTGTTCTTTGTGGGACGCTTTCAAATTATTCAGTCTCTTCACTTGGTGTAAGTCTAGTCAGATTTTCCATCTAGCTTCCAGAGTTTTAAAAACTGAGTGTTCTAGGAATTAGTTCCCGTAAGTTGTCTAAATTTGTTGACTATATAACTTATTTTAAAATAAAACCTCTTGGGGCTGAAGAGATGACTCAAGGGTAAGAGAGATTGCTGCTCTTTCAGGGCCCGGAGTCTGGTTCCAACCACCCATGCCAGGTAGCTCAACAACTTGCCTGTGACTCCAGCTCGGGAATGTAATGCCTCCTTGGGACCTGCACTCCTGCACATACTCACACATAGACAGACAGAAACATAATTAAAAACAAAGACTTAAAAATATATGCAGCCTTCTAAATTAGTGTAAGATTGGTATATTGTTTTTTTCTTCTTGACTTTGGTAATTTGTATTTCTCTTACATTTTATTATCAGTTTGTCAATTAAAAATTCAACTTAAAAAGTGTATTTTATGTATTTTATATATATGGATGCTTTGTTTGCAAATAGACTTGCACACTGCATAGCAGAAGGCGTTGAGACCTATGGAGCTACAGTTAGCAGACAGTTGGAGCTGCTATATGGGTGTTGGGAATTGAGCTCAAAACCCAGAAGCACAGTCAGTGCCCTTAACCTCTGAGCCATCATCTCTCCAGCCTCAATACTCAGCTTCTGAGATCCGGACTTATATCTATGAATGCTTTGCCTATGTGTGCGCCAGGAGCACACCTGGTGCCCGTGGGAGCCAGAGAACGGTGGGCCTGAGTTACAGACGGCTGTAAGCTGCCCTGATGGGTGCTAGGAGCCAAACCAGGTCCTCTGCAGCAGCAGCGGGCGTTCTCAACCACCGTTTCTTCACACACACTCCCAAGTCCCTGCTTTTAAACACTCCTTGGGGTGAATCAAGACATGGTATGTGACAAGCAACAGCTCTACCATGGAGCCGTACTACTAGATATTTTTAAAGAATTATTCTGAGCAAGACTTTCACCTACTTATCCAGATTGGCCTTGCATTTGTAATTCTCCTGAGAGGTGAGATTATAGGCTTGCACTACCATGCCTGGCTAAAAACAACATTTTATATCTCTTTTTTTCCTAATTTTAGATTCATCATCTTTTGTTTGGATAATGTTTTTCTTACTGCTTGCTTTGTGTTTATTTTTAGATTAAAAAAAATTGCTTTCATGTAGCCTTGTGCATGTTCAGGTAAGGGCTCTGTCATTGAGCAGCTCCA
Organism: Cricetomys ansorgei; assembly: GCA_026225945.1. Taxonomy (NCBI): domain Eukaryota; kingdom Metazoa; phylum Chordata; class Mammalia; order Rodentia; family Nesomyidae; genus Cricetomys; species Cricetomys ansorgei. The sequence goes on from JAMJFZ010000320.1 coordinate 15,527,655, forward strand.
GCCTATTGAGTGCTGATATAACAGGTGTATAGGTATGCAATACCCCCACCCTTACATCTGATGTAATTGTGTGGGTATGTCGAGGGTGTGGGGATATAGAAGTGTGTAGTGCTGGGAATCAACTAAACTAAGGGTGTTGTTCATACTCGGCAGTTGTTCTGTACATTCCAACACAAATATTGTTAGCTTCATTATGTACCTTTTGGAGTATACTATATTTGTATCATGTATTCAAAATACACTTTATATGGGTTGGGGGTGTAGCTAAATTGGTAGAGTGCTTGGCTAACATGAATAAAACCCTGGGTTTAGTCTTCAGCTTTGTGTGCTGGTATATGCCTGTAATCTCTCGACACTGAGAATGTGGAGCAAGAGGACCAGAAATTCAAGGTTATTCAAGGCTATATAACAAGTTGAAGGCCAGCCTGTGCTATATGAGATTCATTCTCCAACAACAGCAACAACAACCTCTAAAATACATGGAAATCTTTACCTTGTGGCTGGGTATAGTGGTGCATGCCTCTCTCAGCACCTGGCAGGCTGAGGCAGGTGCATCTCTTAAGTTCAGGACTAGCCTATTTTCTGTAGTAAGTTTCAGGCCAGTCAGAGCTACACAGTGAGATCCTGTCTCAAAGAACAAAACAAAAAACCTTTTTCTTCTACTTTATGGATTTTTTTTTCTTTGATGCTTGTGTTAGAAGTTTGTCGATTACTAATTGAAACGTTCCTGTGTTTTCTTTCTGTTGTGAACTTACTTTGTGGTGCTCAGATGACATAATTTTTTTATGATTTCCAACTTGTGTATGTGTGTGTTTCTGTTATGCATGTGTGTGTGTTTAGGTTAAAAGTTGATGTCTGGTGTGTACGTGTGTGTATGTGTGTGTGTGCGCGCGCGTGTATAGGTCAGAAGTTAATGTTCTGTGTCTTCCTTGGAAGACTTCTTCTGCCGTATTTTTTGAGAGAGAATCTTTTACTGAATGTGGTGTTCACTAATTTGGCTAGACTGGCAATCCAGCAAGCTCCAGGGATCCTCCTTTTTCCATTTCCAGATTATAGATATTCATCATTGTGCTTGGCTTTTTAGGTAGGTGCTAGGGATCTGAACTCTGGTCCTCGTGCTAACATGGCAAGCACTTTACTGGTTGAGCTATCTCCCCAGCCCCAGACTGTTATCTTAAAGTTCTGTGGCTCACTATCTGGCACATCCTGGAGAATGTTACTGTGAGTTTACTAAGAATGTATATTGAGCTAAGCATGGTAACACACGTCTGTAATCCCAGTACTTGGGAAACTGAAACAAGAGGATCAGGAATAGAAGACTACCTTGGGTATATAATGAGTTCTAGGCTAGCCTGGATTAAGTAGTGAGATCCTGTCTTAAAAAGTGATTGGTATATTTTGTTGTTTTTAGGTAGAATGATCTATCAATTATAATCATGGTGATTGGTAAGGTTACTCATGTCCTCTATATTAAATATTTTTGTCTTTGTTATTCATTGTAGTCTCTTTCTATTGTCTTTCTTCCAACTTGTGTGTTGGGGTTCTGTTAGACACAAACACTTGTCATATATGGTGTACTGATCCTTCTGTCGTCGTCATCATCATCATCATCATCATCCCTATTTATTTATTTATTTTTGGTTTTTCGAGACAGGGTTTCTCTGTTGTAACTCTGTCTGCTCTGTAACTCATTGTGTAGACCAGGCTGGCCTCGGACTCACAGAGATCTGCCTGCCTCTGCCTCTGCCTCCCGAGTGCTGGGATTAAGGATATGTGCCACCACTGCCTGGCATCTTTTGTCATTTTAAAATATGATGAGCATAGAATATAATTAGTATTAGTATTCTATTAAAAAGAATTTTGTCCTATTTCTTTGAACCTGTTTATGTCTTTGACTCAGAGAAATATTTCAGTATTTCAAATAAACAACATGCAGTTGTATTTCGTTTTTCTAAACCAGCTTAGCATTCTATGTCCTTGGAATGGAGTTAGTTTATTAATGTTTCATACAGTTGTTGATATTGTGGATTTATGGTATTTCCCCAAGTTTTCTATTTGTCTTTATGTTTTTAATTTTCTTTTCGATAACTTTGAAATATTGTTTAGTCTACCTTTCAAATTTTGTTGATTTTTTTTTTTAACCTTTTTTTGTAATGGTTTTTCTAGAAGTTACACTATATATTTTAATTTACAGCAGTCTCTTTCAGAATAATACTAAATTTTGTTAAGCTATAGAACTTCCCTCCAATATAGCTTTTTGTTTTCTCTTTTTGATACTGTTATCACACATATACATTACAGTTACGCATATTGTAAGTCCAATTATATAATATTATAATCTTTCTTTTATGTAGCTTAATATCTTTAAGTGAAATGACACTTTCTACTACTGGACTTAGCTTTATTTGTTTGTTTGCTTATTTATTTGCTTATGTTATTTAAGACACGGTTTCTCTGCTGTAACTCTGGCTATCCTGGAACTCACTCTGACCAGGCTGGCCTCTTACTCACAGAGATCCTCTCGCCTCTGTCTCCTGAGTGCTGGGATTAAGGTATGAGCCGCTACCACCCAACTAGCCCTATTTATTTTTAAGCTTGGTTTCTTGTGTCTGTATAGCTTCATATTCAAACAAGAATTAGCATGTTATGTTCAACCTGTTGACCCATACGTTGCAAGAGTACATTTAAATACAGGCTATTTTCAAGTCTGTCCTGGCTTTACTTTTCACTGGTATTCTTGATTCTCTCTGTGTATACAGTCCTTCTGGGTATGTGGATGGCCTGTGCCTGCTTGGGTCTTTGGTCTACATCAGCAGATCTCAGCTTGTGGGTTGTGACCCCTTGTGGGGGTTTAAATGGCCCTTTCACAGGAGTCCTCTAAGACCATCTGCATATTAGATATTTACATTACGATTTATAACAGTAGCAAAATTACACTTATGAAGTAGTAATGAAATAATTTTTGGTTGGAGGTCACCACAACATGAACTGTTTTGTATTAGGAAGGGTGGAAACCATTGGTCTACGTGCTTGCAGTTTTTGTCTTTTCTGGGCTAGTGGACGAATTTTCAAGTTCCTATAGTTCTCTTAATTTCTAGACATGGGTAAAATGTCTAGTTACTTGCTTGCCCTAAAATGGCCCCTAATCTGAGGCTACAGAAACTACTGTCCCTCTCTATCTGCTTGTCGCAGAGATCTCCACTTAACTGACGGTTCACCAGAAAACGGGTCACCTTCAGATAATGCTGAAGTTGTTTTCACGCTTACACTCTGTTGAACCCCTTCGCTGACTGACGGTCAGCGTGAGGAGATGGAGCAAGCAAAGATACCGTGGACTCACGCTATTAAACAGCTGGACTGCGTTGTAAGCCTTTGGTTGGGTTCCAGAGCACTGAGACGACTGGGTTTCGGCTGTTCTTGTGAAAGGGTTGCAGCTTTATTCCATTATGTTGGAAGTAGGAAAGCTGTGTGGCTTAGTCTTCTCTTACCTGGAAGATAAACCTTATTTTGTACTTACTTTATATTACTCATAATTCTTTGTATAACATTAGATACTGGTCATTTTAAATATACCTGTTAGTTTTCCTGATTTTTCTCAAGTATCAATTGGTTTCTTGCATTTTTTTCTTTTGTAATTTTTTAAAAATTAAAATATAGTTAAGTCATCCTCCCCCTTCTCTCCTTCCAATCCCTTCTGTATATCCAGCCCCCCCCCCTTTGCTCCCACTTTTTCTTTGTTATTGTTACATATGTTTCTTGGGTTTTTATAAACACAGTGGTATTTCTCCTATTTTTATCTGAATGTGTTTTCACTGCATAATTATTTTGACATTTATGCATTTTTATTCCTGAGTGATATTCTATTTACATAAATAATACTACAATTTATTAATCTATTCACCTCATGATGGATATGTGTTTAAGTCTCACTTAAAGTTGTTATGAATAGTTGTGTAAAAATTTTTATAGGGACACATGCTTTCATTCCTCAAGTGTTAACACCTATGAACGTATTGGCAGAATCATATGGTAAGTATAGGGGGTGTGTGTTGGTTTGAGTGCACAGGTATGTAGGACTGTGCAGAGCAGCTTCTGGTGTTATTCTTAAGAAGCTATCCCTGTTGTTTTTAAGGACAGTTTCTCTCACTGGTCTAGTGCTCATACAGGATTATATTTTGGTGTTATAAAGGTCAGAAATCTTTATGTTAATTTTGAGTTCGTTTTTGTGTACGTTGTCAAATACATATAACTTGAGGTTCTTTTTATTTTCTTTGTATATAAAAATGTAGTTATTCCATTACTGTTTGTCAAAAAAAAAAAACAAACACAAAACCCAACAAAACCTAATTTCAAAAAAGATTTATTTGGGAGTTTTGCCTGCATGTATGTATGTGCACCATGTGTATGCCTGGTGCCCATGGGGGTCAGAACAGTGTAGCATGTCCCCAGGCACAGGAGTTACAGACAGTTATGGGCTGCCAAGTGGATGCTGGGAATTTAACCAGGGTCCTCTGGAAGAGTAACCAGTGCTCTTAACTGCCAAGCTATCTCTCCACACTCCCATACGACTTTTTCAGCACAACCTGTGGAGATTTTGAATGCTATTACACTGAACTTTGTAGAAGTTAATATCTGAACAATATTGAGTTTCATGGCATATCTTGGTATTATAACATGCTTCTTTTATAGTCCCTTTTGTCCATTAAAAACGAGATGAGAACATAAATACTATGAAGGCAGGAAATTAATTTTGTCCTTCATTACTCCCAAGTACTTAGGGTGCACTCAATCAACACTCTCTGGAACAATGAAGATCTATGAATATAATCCATGTATCACATAATTTCTTGGGATTAGTTTCTAATTGTGGAAGTTCTAGATCAAATGATATATTCATTGTAGGAATTTTTGATTATCAGACTACCCCAGGATCTAAAACAAATAATAATTTTTTTAAATATGTGATTGCTTGCATGTATGTGGTTGCACATGCACGCACATGCACACACATGTGGACACCTGAAGTTGTCATTGAGTGTCAATTGCTTTCCACTGATTTTATTGAGACAGGGTCTCTCTGTGAAACCAGAGTTTGCTAATTTTGCTCAATCTGGCTAGCCAGTTTGCCCTGGCTCTGCCTCTTGCATTTGAATTATAGGTGGCTGCCACACCTGTCCCAAGTTTCTACATGTGTTCTTGGATCTCAACTCCAGTCCTCATGCTTTATCTACTGAGTCATCTCCTCAGAACAGAGTTTTGTATTTTTAAGGCACAATGTTTTTTGATACCTATCATAAAGTATAAGCAGTTGGTTGGCAGACATTGTTCTTTGTGACATACTTTTGCATAATTTCTTGGAAATTATAAGCTTAGTGGAAACCAGCATCACATCACCATAATTTTGTAGCAAACTCTTCTGTCATTAAGGTTTACTGGAATATTAGTTAGAGTGATTTTCAATGCAGTCTGGAGAGTAATCTAATAACCATGCTTTTAGTATCAAATTAATGAGTTTAAGTATATATCAAGCAAAAGTAAAAGAATAAGTAGCGATTATTAGATAGAACCAGCAGATAGACAGCAAAACATCAAGTTGGATACTCACAAAATCCCATGGAGATAGCTAGAGTAGCCTATTTGAGAGAGCAAACAAAAGGTAATATCATTAAATTGGGGATTTATAACCAAACAATAGAAATTGACAGGGATGCCCTGTTGAGGCAGTCATTTGGAGGTCGTGGTTGAGAACCTGGGCACAACAGAGCAAAAGCTCCTTTTGTGAGGATTCCAAACACAAAAAACAAATAGCGAATAGCAGGTACCTAACATCATCAAGTCAGGTGCTTACAAATATTAAGCAGAAATTGACTGGCAAAACTGAAGAGTCAACCAGGGTTTCTAATTGAGAGAATCCTGGATGGAGGGTCCTCTTTGCCTTACCTAGGATGAGCTTTCTGTGGCTGAACTTTGAGCTTCTTGTTCCCACTGCAGACATTTTTACATCATGGCTAAATAATAGTACATTTGTTGGAAATGATTTACTTTTTAAGTGTTTTTAAAGGCACAGTGCTTTTTTACTCTTAGCCTGTTTTGCTCTTCCCTCTCTCACAGAATTAGGGGACCAGCTTTTTGTAGCCATTTATTAATCCAGAGTTAAATTAATAAAGACACATGAGCCATGCTTACATTCAAGCCTGGAAGACCTCAGCAGAGACCCCAGCAAACCAGCCTCCAACCCTCTACCCTCCTACTCCTCTACTACTCCAGATGTTTTATTTTATCTTAAAAGCCCCTCCTTCCTTTCCCTTAGAAGTCTATTTGTATAATGAAAGAGATCCAATGGTTTTACTCCTCCCAGACCTTTGGCTGTTGGGGAGTGTCCATGATTAGAGTGGATGACTTCCAGCACAAAAGGGGAAAGGCCACACCTATAGGCCATGTCCTTGTCTATAGCGGGGTATCTTCCAGACAATAATAGAGGCCAAGCTGCACCTAACACTGCCTCTGGCTTGGTGGAGTGCCCATATAACTTCTTTATCAGCAAGTCTGTTTACATTCAGAGAAGGGAGAGCAGTTTTTATTTACATTAGAAAGCAGGCCTTTTCAGCTAAGAAATCACATGTCTTGCCAGCATTCCAGGAAGCCAGAACAAAGGTTATTTTACAAAATATAGGGATATGCACAGCAATCAGTGAATATAATATTTAGAAATATGTTCAGATAGTCTTCCAACAGCTTTAGAGACCATTTCAAGAATAATTGAAAGAGACTTAAGACAGGAGGGACCTTCTTCCAGAATCTCCTTTGAACATGCTTAAACAGCAAATGACAATTTATCAATATAATGTATGTTATAAGAGACAACCAATAGAGTTCTTTTTGTTTTTTTTTTTTGTATTTTCTTTGAGAAATTTAAATTTTCTTTGGGAAGATAGATACAGCATCTAGAGGAGAAGAGTTCAAATGGGATAGACTATAGGATAAAAACTATCTTGAGGAAGTGCAATGGCAGAATCCTGAAGCACAGCAGCAATTATTTCACTTTTAGAGTGATATGTAAGTGTAGATGTATGCATTGATTAGTTATTCTCATGGATTCATGGCAGAGAACAGTGTATTCTTTGCTAATTCAGTCCCTGGTCCTAGAGTTTTTCAGACTCTGTGCAATCTAATCTTAAGCCTAGGCCTAGAAGGCTTCAGCCTTCATACAATCTGATCTGCAAACCTAAAATGTTTCAACCTCTGAGACTGCTGACTGAGCTCACTCTGAGTAGCTGTCTTCTGAATTATCTCTTTTCATTCTGAGCTGTTCTGTGAACTCTGAATTGTAGATTATAAACTGTCTGCTTCTAACTCTGCTTTCTTTTTGGCTTTTCTGAACTGAACTGTCTGTGAGCTGATTGCACTCAAACTGCCTGACTGAACTAACTCTCTGCTTTTCTCTCTGAGCTCTCTGCTTCTTGTTGCTTCTTGTCTGCTTCCTGTCTGCTTCCACCTCGCTTCTTTTTCTCTGAGCTCTGCTTCTCCTCTCTAAACTCTGAATTCTGCCACTACTTGTTTTCCTCTCTGAACTCTGCCTCGTCTCTGAGTTGCCACACTAAAGGTGTGTACTACATTGCTTTAACCACAGAAATCCCTTTTGCTCGGCATTAGCACAGAGGATGGGATTAGTCTGACTAGCATTCTTTCTGAATTCCAGCTGGATCACACAGGCCTCTGAGGTGATCCCTTGCTAGAGGAGCCATGCTGCTGCATTAAAAGATTAAATGTTCCTCTACAGTGATATAGACTGAATTTTTTTTTTTTTTTGTGAATCTTCGGGTGGTAGTGCTTTAGGATTGACTGATTTTTATATGTGGGTTAATTGAAAAAAATTAAAAGAATTTCTGGGGTTGGGAAGATGGCTTAGCTGTTAAAGTGTTTGCTGTAGAAGCATATGATCAAGAGTTTAGATCCCTAACACCATGTAAAAAGCCATGTGTGGCTTTGTGCACTGTAATCCCAACTAGAGACGCAGTAATAGGAGGATTCCCTAAGGCTTCCTGACCCACCAGTCAGAAAGGTGAGCTCCAGAGTCGATGAGACACTGTTGTAAAAAATAAGGTGGAAAATGATTGAGGAAGACATGTGACATTGACCTCTGGCTGCATGTGTACCTATGCACACACATGTGCACACATGAGCATATAAACAAAGATTTCATTTTGTCCTAACTAGATGAACAGAATTCTGAAAGACAAGAAGCAACATGTGTCCGAGAGACTGTAAATTAAAACCAACTGACAGCACGCTAAGGGACTGTGTAGGTACAAAACAAATGTTTGTAATTATATATGAATCTATTTAGTGCATTATGGGAAATTGGCTTTGATAATTTAGATTTGAATAAAAAAACAGTAAGTGTTGTATTAGGCATTATACTGGTGAAAGCGGTATACGAGGTAGATAAGATTGTGCAGCAGTGAGCAAAGAATAAAATCTGGTGAATTGTCTAGGAGACTTCTGTTAAAATTTACTAAGTGTGGGGCTGGTGAGGTAGATCTGCCTGCTGCCAAGACTGATCCCCAGGACCCACATGGTAGAAGGAGAAAACCTTCTTCTTTAGTTTGTCCTCTGACCTTCACATACATGCTGCTGTACATGCCCACACAAACATTTAGAAAGTTCTTGAGTTTGGCAGTAGGGCAGAGAGATGATGGCTCTAGAAATGGAAGAGAATGATTCAAATCAACAGATGAGGTCTGGCAAGACAGCTCAGCAGGTAAATGTGTTAAGACAGGCAAGCCTGGTCACTTGAAATCACTGGAACCAGCATGGAAAGTTGGATGTGTTACGCATTTGTAATCCTAGCACTCCCATGGGAGATGAGAATTGCCCGGAAACTTACAGACTAGATGGCCTACAATACACAGCACACAGGCAGAAATGAGAGAGACCCTCCACAAAGTGGAAGGCGGGAACTGACTCCTGGCTGTAGCATACACACCCGTATTTAAATGAATAATTAAACAGGCATTTAAAAAAGTCAGCAGATGCAGGCAAATCAGCAGTATTGATACTTGCTGCAAATAGGAGTTGAGGATAAGTTATATACTATGAAATGAAGAAAAGATAATACTTTTAAAAGGAAACAGCTAGAAAATTGAAGCTAAATGAGTATTGATTTGGGGAGCAAATTTTTTCCTTATCTGTTCTAGGTTCATAGCTGAGACCTCCCTTCCATATAGCAAATCATCAAAAACATACACATTTATTTAACACAACTCCTCTTTATAGTCAATGCAGAAGTGTGGTTGAAGGAGCAAGGTATATTCCAGTGGCAGTAAACCAGGAGGGATTTAACACGATTTGTTAGCTCAGGATCTTCTTGATGATTCTGTCCTCATTCTTCCATCTAGGTATAGGCAGGATCCCTGTCAAATGAGGGTCTTCTGTCCTACTTATAGGAAGGTCAGATAATTCTTTTTATCCAATTTTAGTTAATTTCTCTTGCTGTGCTAAAACACAATGACCAAAAGTTACTTATGGAAGAGTATCTTTGGCTTATAGTTCCAGAGGGATAGGAGTAGCATGGCAGGGATGCATGGCAGCAAGTGGCAGACATGGTGGCAGCAGCAGGAAGCTGAGAGATCACATCCTAACCTTAAGTGGGAAGCAGAGAGATCAAACTGGGATTAGGGTAAGGCTATAAACTCTTCAAAAGCCACCCCAGTAACACACTTCCTCCAGTAGGACTGCACCACCGAAACCTTTCCAAACCACCACTCAGTGGGAATCAACAGTTGGAATATCCAAGCTCAGGTGGCCATTTCTCATTCATACCACAATTTGGAGAGAATGTGAGGGAAAATGGTGTGGGAGGAGGTCACAAACCTCTCACTTCTGCTATTTCACATTGCCAAAATGCAGTATTTCGGGTGGTGAGTTCGTGAGTCCGGTGATGGAGCTCCCATTGTGGATGGGCCATATGGATGGTGCTTGAGGTATATACTAAAAGGTTAGGAACTTGGCTGTACACTTGTGACTCAAAGAGAAATGGTAAATGAGCTGTGAGGGGGCAGTTGGATTTTTCTTACAGGGATGATATTGTGGACACACACTTGTCATGGTAAGTGAAGGAAAGGGAAAATACATAGAGTGAGGTGGGTCAGAAAGATGGGAGCTGATTGTGACATGTAGCTGCTGAGAGAAGAGTTTTTTTTTTTTTTAAATTTATGTATTTGAGTGCGCTATCTGCATGTACAGCTGCATGCCAGAAGTGGGCATCAGTTCCCATTATAGATGGTTCTGAGCCATCATGTGGTTGCTGGGAATTGAACTCAGTCAGGATCTCTGAAAGAGCAGCCAGTGTTCTTAACTGCTGAGCCATTTCTCCAACCCTGGGAAGAATATTTTTAGAAGATTGATAAAGTATGGGTATACAAAAATTAAATAATTTTGTGCTTCCTAGTACTTAGCATATTTTATTTTTATTTTTGGTTTTTGAGACAAGGTCTCACTATGCAGACCAGGCTGGCTTTGAACTCACAGAGATCTGCCTGTCTCTGCCTCTGGAGTATTGAGATTAAAGGTGTGTACCACTATGCCTGGTCCCTTAGTGTATTTTAAAACAGTAAATATTTGGTGAAAGATCATTATAAATTACTTTGATTATTAATTTAATCAAGATTGTAATGTTTTCATATTTTAAAGTTATGATGTATTTAATTGGCAAGAAAGGAGCAATGATATTTTATTTTTATGGTTTATAAGTCAACTGTTACTTTCATATAAAGGAATCACTAATGTGAGAAAACTTGCCCTGGATTATAAAAGTGATTTCTTTTTGCATCATTAAAAATATTTAGTTCTGCTAGTGCCTTTGTCAAGTGAAGGGAACAGTGCAGTGTTTTGTATTTACAATGTTATAAAGTACTTGTCATTACCTTATATTAGTGCTTCTTTTAAAGGTTTGAGTTTTTGCCTTTTACCTTCCCCTGGATCATTGTATATGCCAAAACCGCCTCAGCGCTCTGGTCTTGGTGATGCTTATTTTCTATTCTTCTTGTAATTCTGCTGTAAAATTTGTATAATTTGAAAAGTTTTGCCACAAGGTGTCATTGTAACCTATAAAAAGAATTCCCTTCAATTGCACAATTTTTATATTTCCTTGTTTTTAAAAAAATATTTTTGCTTCATATCTGTTTATTAATTTTTAGATTTTAAGATACATTGCATGTTTTTTGTAATAAAAAAATAAAGTACCTCATGTTCTTGGGTTGTTATATTTTTGCACAAACATATGCTTTCCACCCACAAATTTCTGAAGAGTCTGTTGCTATAGAGATGCTTTGTTTGAAGGAAAGAAAAGGAGGAGCAGCAGCAGGTGGACATTTAAGGAATAGAATCCGCGTTTTCAAGTCTTTGTTCGTGACAGAGCCAGCTTTAGAGTTTACTCTTCTCCTTATGAAATCCCTTTGGAAGAAAGGTGGATTCTGAGTACTTTACTGTAGTGGTGTTTAACCACTATAGTAAAAGCGTTTAACCAAAATGCATTTTGCAAAGGTTGCTATTTGAGTTTTTTCACTCTTTAATATTTTCTGTGTTTGTGTTTTGTGTTTGAGTGGGTGGATAGGTGTGTGCGTGTGGTATGTATGTTTGTGTACATGTATGTGGAAGCTAGAAACTGGCATCAGGTGTCTTCTACCTTATTTTTTGAAGCAGGGTCTCACTGAATTTGGAGCTCATTGATTGATCAGGCTGGCTGGCCAGCAAGCCCCGGGAATCCTCCTGTCTCTGCCTCCCCAGGTCTGGGATAACAGGCAAATGCTACCATTCCAGCTCTTTCTGTGAGGAATGGCCATCTGAACTCAGATTCTAATGTTTGTGTGGCAAAGATCTTTACTGACTATGCCATCTCTTGACATTAAAATGAATTTTATTATTTTTGAAGAAAAGGGTATCAATTTCTGTTACCTCCTTTTCCTGTCTCCATATTCAAGACTGTTTTCTCAACTGCTTGCTGCCATTATTGCAGTTCAGACCCTCATTTTTCTGCACACTTGTGCTTTGTTTCTTCTCTGTTCCTGCTGATCCCTCAGTCTGTTTCCACATCTGGAAATATCTTTGACCCCACCCTGGATTCCCTCATTTATCTACAGCTTAAAAATCTTCCATTGACTTTCTAATAATCAACAAAAAACTGTGATCCTCTGCACATCATCCCATTATTTTTGGGAGGGTCTCTCTGACTACTGATAAGTACAGCTCTTCTCTGCCCTAATACTACCTATAAATATGTTTGTTTAGGGGCTGGAGTTGTATAATCCTCCTTAGGGCATGCCCTTGATGACCTAAGGACTCCCACAAGGATTTGAAGGAGCAGTCGGTAGTCTTGTGTTTCAGCCATGTGGTGTGCGACTAAACAGAAAACTTTGCACCTCTCCGTACTTCCCTGGAAGGTCCTTTGACATATAACACACACCTTTTGGGGACATTTAACATCTTTACTGTAGATAGCATGCTAGTTTCACTGACCACTATAGATTCCTTGAGGACAAAGATGCTCTTTTAATTTTATCTTTACTAAACAAAATATCTGGCATGAAATAGGCACTTAAAAAGTAATCTGTGGTTTTGTAACTATGAGCCAGCTCCTTCTTGCTGAGAAGATGGCTTGAGTTGATAGTCTGCCTGTTTTGGTATAGCCCTCAAACTTTATTATAAGTAGACTAGTCAGTACAAGTGACGTAGTCATTAAATAAATACTGGTTGATGAATGCTTTTTTAAAAATGGTGGATGTTTTCTGTTTTCTTTTTCTTTTTAAATTAAGTTTTATATTGAAGATGACTTTTACCTTTCATTTCTGGCAATATATTTTAAAAATGGTTTCTGAGAATTCTAAAAGATATGTTGTTTATGTCAAATACAGTAAAGATATAAAAATTTCTTTGTATACAAACTATGTTGTATAGCTCACAGAGATAAAATTGCATCAGGATTTACTTAAAGAGTAATTTCTGGATACATTGGATAACCTTCTGTGTATTAGCCATGCGGTGCGGCTATGAACAGAACAGACTTTGTGATACAGACACCAAAGGTGCTACTTGCTCATGATTTTACATGTTACATGTCACAGAGCCTATACTGAGAAACCTTGAAGTGGATTTGAAGTGTGATTTTGCTAAGAGTCACTGCATTGTCAATCGCAACTTTAGAGATTTATAATTTATTATAAGTAAACATAAGAAGTTGACTGGCTACAATATTTTAATCTCCAGAATTTTATTGGAGTTACGTTGTGCAGTAGTAGTGTGGGGGTCAGGACCCTTGCCCTGGGCCTAAGATTCAGGTCCCTAGTATAGAAAAAGACCAAAGCAGCCAACTTTAGTCAGGCTTCTAAGAGTACCAAAATTGTGTAGGCCCAAGCCAGGAGCACCGTGACCCAGAACAGTCCCCAGAGTTAAAGAAAAACAATTTCTGTAAGAAAAACACTTTCTAAGACAAACAAGACGGCCTTGGGCTAAGAGTTTCCCCACGTAGACAGCCCATGGCCTCAGGCTAAGGGTCTTCCCCCCAACCACATAGACTAAAACCCTAAAGTTTACATTTTCTAGGAGCCCACAACCTTGCTATATGCCAGCACCAATCTGTTTAAAGGTTAACTGGCCCCTACCTATCAAAATGGGAAAACAATTTGGGGACCAATCGACTTGTCCCAACTCGGTTTGTGCCTAGCAACCGTTTGAACTGTAAATAAAAAGGCTTGCTTTTTGCTCCTCGGGGCGCTTCTATCCTGCGTGTTAGAAGGTCCCAGTGCACTGGAATAAATCCTCTTGCTATTTGCATTATCCCGTCTGTGAGTCTCTGTGGGGGTGCGGCGTTCTGGTTTGGGCCCCTGGGGTCCAACAGGAGAAAGTATGACTGTAAGAAAAGAGTAACATTGTAATTCAGTGTTTGGTGGCTGATTGCTAACGTATCTTCTTCCTTTCCTCTTTTCCTGACTTCCCTTGTTTTTCTCTAACTCACAATTACAGAGCCTGGCACGTTGCCAGGGCTTTGAAGGGTCTGCTCCCAGCTGCACTTCAGGTTCTGGCAGAGTGTCAAAATGTGACATTTATTTGTTATATAAGACATGGGATGGCTATCCAAAAGCCTGTAGAAGGACTAGTGCAGAGTTGTCTTTAGATTTTGAAGAAATTCTAATTTCTGTTTATAAGTGAAGTAAATGCCTGATGAAGGATATCACTAGGCTTTTTAATATTTTTGAAAACAACCGTTCCTTTGGGGGCATGAAATATTTAAAGCATTGTTTTGAAATGTTAAAGACATAGCATGTGCTTTTTAATGAAATGTATTTGGAAGCTTTCCATAACCATCAGCAGCTGTGCTTTTTGAATGTCTTGAATTGCCATACTTTTCAGTAGACATTGTACTATTTGCTGCTTTAAAAAATTCAGTGTTTGTATAGGAGAAAATGTAGTATGTAATATGTTTATAGTTCTGGAATCAGTTAAAAGTAGTCCCAAGAACGTGTATGTCACACGAGTGTGTGCGTTTATCTGATTGTTGTAGTTGCAAAGAACGGACTAGGAAGTATTTGGTTAAAAGTTGGTGTTAGGCCATTTTGTGGATGCTTGGGAAGCGAGAGCAGCAGTAGAAGCAGAGCCAGAGGGGAATGGGTGGGCCTGTTGGAATGTTAGGATTTGAGTTTTGACCCAGGATCTCGAAATGCATCAGTGATTCCTGTCCATTGGACTGTAAGGTTTATTTATGTAGGTAATCTTGGAAATGGGAACAAGACTGAATTAGAATGAGCTTTTGGCTATTTTGGACCACCTGGAACAGTGTGGGTTGCTCAAAATCCTCCTGGCTTTGCTTTCATTGAATTTGAGGATCCTTGAGATGCTGCTGATGCTGTCCGAGAGCTAGATGGAAGAACACTGTGTGGCTGCTGTGTAAGAGTGGAACCATTCAGCTGTGAAAAAAGAAGTCGAAATTGTGGCCCACTTCCCTCTTGGGGTCCTCCCCTTCGAGATGATTACCGTAGGAAGACTTTTTCACCTCAGCGCAGATCTCCAAGAAGGAGAAGCTTCTCTCGAAGTGAGAGAAGTCACAAGCTGTCTAGATCCTTCTCTAGGTCTCGTAGCCAATCTAGGTCAAATGAAATAGAAGATCAGTCTTGCAAAAGAAATGGTGTACAGGAAATAACTTTATTTGCATAAAGCATACATTTTAACTATTCAAATTTGTTTTGTCTCTTGGAACAGTGACACACGTAACAATGTAATTCTCTATGGTTTCAAATGGATCATATGAGGCATGTGATATCAAGAATCTTTACTTTATGATGTTCCCTTAAGCAAGATTGAATTTGTTTGGAACTTTAGTTTTTCATAGACTGAAATAAACCTAGATCCTGCCCTATTAAAGTGTTGCTAATGATACAGAAACAACTGGAGGAGACTGACTAAAGCTGTAGTTTCTCTAGTAGCTGGGATACGATGTGGAGCTGTGTGTGAAATGATAAGCAGTAAAAGCTGTTGTGAACACAAGCCAACAGGTAGAGCACAGGAACTGTGCTCTGAAGGCCTTCCTCACTGATGCTGTGTATGGAAGTGTAGCTGTTTGCAACATTTTTTATTTGAAAATGTACAATTTGAAGATAATAATGTCCTTCCTGTCAGTTTAAGGGTACATTGTAGAGATGAACTTTTGAGTTACTGTGCAAGATTTCTTTTTCATGCTGTCATTAGTAATGTTTGTGAGAATCCTTGGGATTAAAGTTTTGGTTACCCAAAAAAAAAAAAAAAAAGTTGGTGTTAGTGTTTATAGAGCTGCCTTTCGGAGAAATCGTATGAGTACTAAATCATTAAAAGGCTAAGATGCTTCACTTTTTGTTACTATGACTTGAATTATATTATTTAAAAATTTTTTTAAAAATATTATTTTTATTTTATGTGTATGAGTGTTTCCTGCATGTTATCTAAGTGAACTACGTGCTTGCAGTGCCTACAGAGGCTAGAAGAGGGCATTGGGTTCCCTGGAACTGGAGTTTGAGATAATTGTGAGCCATCATGTGGTGCTGGGAGCTGAATCGGGGTCCTTTATAAGACCAACTTCTGGTTTGTGATCCTAACTGCTGGGTCATCTCTCCAGCTGCTGAATTATGTTTAAAAATTTGCATTAAGGATATATTTAGTTGGTAAACTGCATGACATGCACGTGTACTCTCTGACACTCTTTCTCTCTCCCTCCCTCTCCCCTCCCTACCCCCTCCCCTTCTCTAATATAAGGTTAGGTATCTGAGTCACTGAGCAGTACATTGGCTGGTTGAAATAAAAAATGTCTGAACATAATATCAATTTAAAACATAGTACAGATTTTGAGTTTGGGTTAAAAAAAATTTAGGGATAAATAGAAAGTTGGTATTTTAGTGACCTGTACCTGTTATAGCAAATTTCTCTCCTAAAAATACTCTGATTATTCTTTCAGGGTTTTAGAGACCAGACCTCTGAAATGAGATTGTTGCCAGGGCCAGAGGGAAGAATCTTTCTTTGCCTCTTCCAGCTTTTATGGCTCCAGACATTACTTGCTTTATGACTAACCCTTGCTTCATCTTCTTGAGTCTGAAACCATTCTTTTCTTCTCTTACAAAGGTACATGCTTATATTTAAGACCTATCCCATATGATCTAGGGTTAGTTTATTCTTATTGAATAATTATATGTTCATAGTGTAGAGAAATTAGAAGATGACTTTTTCAGCTCACAAATAGTCTGGAAGCCATGGTTTCTGAATACAGATAAGAAAAATGAATTGAGACTAGACTGACATTGAATGGTAGCTATATCAATAGTTTACTTGGTGTTTTTGAATTCTCAATATATGCTTTTGCTTTTCGTAGGTGTTGAGACTGTACAGACAAGTGAGATGTTTCTTGCCATAGAAGAAGTCATACTGCATGTGTTATATTTACTAATAGGCTAGTATGCGGAAAATTAATTAAATGTGTTTGGTAGAGTTAGAACTTTGAGGAAGCAATGTATTATTGAGCTTCTGTGTTTGTTTTCTCTTTTGAGATAGTCTCAAACCTCCATGTGTTGCTTAGATGGTCTCTGAACTGGATTCAAGGTGATGATGTTTCTGCCTCAGCTTCCTGTGTGCTGGGATTACTGATGTACTTCACTGCTTTTACAGTGTTTTGAAAATTGAGTACGAATTCACTAAATCAGATGTAGAGTGATAGAAAAGGCTTTCTAGGAAATGAAGTATTCATAATGAACGGGAAATCTGTGTTTATGTAAGTGGTTAGTGTACTGAGAAATTTTAAATTTGGGCTTTTACCCCCGAAAATATACTCAACTAGCTCCCATTTTACCATTTACCTTTTACTTTGTTCTTAAAACAAAGATCCTTTCATAGATTTAAAAGATCTATGATAGGCTATTAAATATGTAAAAAAGTACTTACGGGAACTGCAGATTAAAACTACAATGAGATATCATTTTATACTCCCTAAAAATGGCTAAAATTAGACTTGCAGCCCCAACTGTTGGCAAAAATGTAAGGAAGCAGAACTTGCTCTCATATGTTGTTGGTTGAATGGAAAATGACACAACTACCTTAGAAAAGAATTTGTTACTTTTTAAAATATAAAATTAGACATATGCACACAATAACTATCCCCACATTTCCCCTTCCACAGAAAACAGTCTACAGAACGTGCTTGTTCTGTTATTCACCAGGAATTGTGGTTACATTTTCCCCCTATGATTATAAATTTGTCTTTTTTTTTTTTATAGCCCTGACAAATTCTGCTTATATCTTTAGTGGCCATAGTAAGTATATATAAATTTAAAGCTATTATCTCTACTGGTGTATTTAACCTTTACCATTGTGGATGTCCCTTATTATGTCTAACACTTTGTTTTTGAGAGAAGAGACTTTAAAATTGGCTTTATCTGAAAATACAATTTTACCATCTATCTTTTTTATAATTTATTTTATGTTCATTGGTGTTTTGCTTGCATGTATGTCTATGTGAGGGTGTCAGAAACTCTGGAACTGGAGTTAGACAGGTATGAACTGCCATGTGGGTGTTGGATTTGAACCCAGGTCCTTTGGTAGAGCAGCCACTGCTCTTAACCACTGAACCCATCTCTCCACCCTCCACCCCATCTAGATTCTGATTAATGTTAGCAATACCTTTCTCCATTTTTTTTTTCTGTTGACTTTTCTTTGCCCTTATGGTTAAACAAAAAGTTCTTGTGAAAGAACATATAGTTGAGTGATGATTTTTCTTTTAAATTTGTCTTTGAGACATTTATTCTGCATATATTAGTGCAGTTACTGATGTTTGTTTAAAAATTCTGTTTTACTATGTCTCTTTTCCTATTTTTCGTCTTAGGCCATTCATACTTAATGTGTTGGGGCTGGGAGTCAAGGTGGTAGACTATATATATAGCAGTATGTGTAGATGTTTGGCTTTCTCAACTGAGAGAGGTACTGTAGGCACCTAATAGATGGAGACTAGAATGCTGCTTAAATACAAGGTAGCCCCCAAACAACCAAGAATTTTATTTTATTTGGCAGTAATGCTGAAGTTGAAAAACCCTGTTTTAGGTAATTCTTTGGATTATTTAAATTTTCCATGTAGCACTTTTAATGGTCATACTAGAGAAGAATTTGGGAGATTTTTATTATAAAGAATTAAGCAATAGAAAATATTTTTGGCTCCTAGACTGTGTGTGGTTTCTGTCATGCATTTTCTTTTCCTTTATCTTTGTTTTATCAAGCTGGTTCTAAAAATTATTTGTTTAGTTAGAGAGCGGGGCTCACTTTCTAGTTCTGTCTGGCGTGGAACTCAATATACAGGCTTGCCTTAAACACATAGAGATATGCCTGCCTCTGCCTCCCAAATGGTGAGGGTTAAAGGCATGTGCCACCATGCTCACCTCACTAAACTACTTTTTAGAGATTTTTTTTGAGAACAGTAAAATTAATTAAAAGTACAGTTTTTCCACATACCCCATCTCGTTACATGTACAACTTCCCCTATCGGCAGTACAACTAATGATCCTACATTGGCATATTATTATTAACCAAAGTCTCAAATTCACATTAAGGTTCACTATTGTGACATTCTGTAGATTTTGACAATTTTTTATAAACACATATCTGCCGTTATAGTATCATAGAAAAGTTTTACTGCTTTAAAATTCTTCTGCATGCCCCTTCCCTTAATCCTTGCTTTCCCTAACCCTTGGCAACCCTTGATCATTTTACTGTCTCCATGACTCTACCCCCTTAATGTTAAGTAGGTGTAACTTTACGTAGTCTTTTCAGACTGGCTTCCTTCACTTAGCAGTATACATTTATGCTCTCTCCATTGTTTCTTATAGCGTGATACCTTATTTCTCATTAGTGTGTGTCTTAGTTAGGGTTTCACTGCTGTGGAGACACCATGACCACAGCAGCTCTTATAACGGAAAGCATTTCACTGGAGCTGGTTTACAGTTGAGAGATTTAGTCCATTGTCATCATGGCAAGAAGCATGGTGGATGCAGGCAAACATGGTTCTGGAGAGAAACTGAGAGTTCTACATTTGGATCAACAGGCAGCAAGAAGAGTGACCCACTGGGCCTAGCTCGAGCTTCTGAAACCTCAAAGCCCTCTCTCAGTGACACACTTCCTTCACAAGGACACACCTACTTCATCAAGGCCATACCTCCTATTAGTGCCACTCCCTATGGGCCTCTGACAGCCATTTTCCTTCAAACTCTCACAGTGCCGAATATTCCATGTGTGTCTAAGTAGCATTTTATCCATTCATTCACAGAAGAACATCCTTATTTGCTTCCTAATTTTGGCAATTAGGAATAAAGCTGCTATAAAGATGTATATGGACATATACTTTTTTTTATATGGTTTTTATATGGACATATGCTTTTAATCATTTGACTAAATACCAGGGAACATGATTAGTAGGTCTTATAAGAGTATAATTAATTTAATGTTTAAATTAAAATTAAATTAACTTTATAATTAACTGAAAAACTCAGTTAAAAATTTGTATAGATTTGTAAAAATTTGTAAAATTTGTAAAAAAAAAAAAAACTTGTAAAAATTTGTATATAAAAATTTGTATCTCAAACTTTTGGTGAACTGTACTCCTGAGCTAGAAACTTTGCTGGTGGCATTCAGCCGCCCTGTACTCCGCCTTATGTGGGAGAGTATGACTGCAGAATGCTAGATTTTAGTGCTTTTCTTCTCTGAGGCCATAAGCTCTGTTAATGCCACAGTGGATTGGGCTATAAGTTAAACAGATTTCTCTTTGTTAAGAAGGTTGGATGCCTCAGTCTGTTTCAGAGTGCTTCTCTGTCCAGTCTCTTTGTCATGAGAGTTTTCTCTAGTATTCATTTTAAGAACCTGGTGGTTCCCGGAGGTGAAATTCAGGAAAGTGTGAGAAACACCTAAGACTGGGTCCTCCTAGGATTTCTTAACCGAGAGCTGCCTGCATCTCACTTTCAACAGCTGGTTAATGACACTTCAGGCTCTGCTACCCTGCCTGGAAACACTCGTACTAGTCCATTTCCGCTCCAGCGTACTGTTGCTCTTGAATTTTCCTGTCAGCTTCTTCAGTCTTGTGGCTATGGTCTACTTTGTGACCACAGCTCCTGTTTGGATCCAAGAAGAGTTTTTGATTATTATTATTTTTTTTACATTGTTCAGCTTTTTGCTTATTTGGGTGAGTCTCTTAAATGCAACTGGAAATCAGTAATCTGCCGTGAACTGTTTTATTTACTCACTCTGGCTGGCAGTGTGGTGACCATGTGCAACGTTTATAGGTTCTTTAATGTAAGCCGGAATGAGCTTTTCAGAACTCTGGCAGCCTTCCTCAGAAAGTCTGGAAAGTTGAAAGTCTCTGAATGTGTTGACACGGTCAGTTGAGCTGTGTTTAAAATGAGGAGGGGCAGAGTGATGACGAGTAAGGGAGTGAAGTGTCTTAATGGACCCCCCCCCCCCACTTCGTTACAGTATAATTTAATGGGAAACCTCCTAATATATATATATAGTGTGTGTATTTTTATATATGCGTAAGTGTTTATGTGTAGACATGACGCTTTTCAGAGATATATTTCAAGGAAGAGGGAGTAATTTAGTGAGTGGTTTCCATAAGCCAAAGATTTGTTGTTGTATTAGAAAGTAGTTCATGAGAACCTATAAGGGTAAGAGAAGTGTGTGGTCTGGAGAAAATTTAGTGATATTAAAGGGATAGAACTATTTGAATTTTATTTTCTTTAACAAAACACTTTCCCATCATTTTTAGCTTGTACTGTAGTAATTAATGCTAGATCAATATTTTGGGGGATAGGCGAAATGACCTCCTTTCCTGTTAGTATAGTATATAATGCATAGGAGACGTGTGTGCTGATTGATTTCTCGTTTGAATCTGGCATCCAAGTGTACTTTGCTGTGTGCCAGTAGACCTTTTACAGCAGGACTCACAGACATAATTATTACTGAAGGTCATCTTTGTGAAGATTGTCATTTTTCTCCAGATACTTACCAAGTTCTCCATAATTTCCCCTCTGATTATTGTAGTTTATATTTGTATATATATATTTGTATGCCAGGATCACCCACTCTTGGAAGTTTCCCACAGTAACTGAGAAACAGTAATTTGTGAATCCAAGATGACTTCAGTAGGAAAAAGTTCATGCTTCTGCTTTAATAGGGCTGATATTTAAAGTTGTGCGCTTGATGGCTGCAGTTTCTTCATGGAAGTAAAGGAAAAATAGGAACTCACGGCTCACTTGATTTATGATAGGAAAATAATTGATAATTATGTAAAACCAAAAAATGTTTAAGCTACTGAGTATTAATTATGTGCATTCTCTGTGCAGGCGTGATTTGGTCTCCTGGGATTCTGCCTTAGCAAGAAAGAAATTGGAAATACTCCTGAAAGAAAACTAAAACAATACGAAAGCCACAGATTATTCTTTTCATGGTTGTCGGCGACCTCACAAATATGGACACATTTCCTAGCATGTTTCCACCTGGTGGAGACAGTGGGCTGAATCCCGAACCGGAGTTCCAAAATATGTTAATTGATGAAAGGGTGCGATGTGAACATCATAAACATAATTATCAGGCTCTGAAAATTGAACACAAAAGGTAAATTACTTAAAATTTAGAGAGAAAGTATAAGGGCTGGCTGATTAAAAATTGTGACTGCCGTTGTAGAGACTGAATGTTTGCTCTGGAACATACAGTATAATATTGATGTTTTGCAGTGTATTTATTTAACTCTGAGTATATTAAAAATATTTTGAATTACTTTGTTCAAATTTATGGTATTAAGTGGGTTGTGAATGTCTTCTTACTTTGGAAATAGCAAGACATACAACATTAAATATATCCATGTAGATAAATATGTTCTCTTTTTTCCCTTTTAAAGTAAAATTGCTTCCAGAAATAACTATTAATTAAATAAAAGTTTGCAAAGAAAAAATAGTTACAAGTTTAATGGAATGTCTTATATCAGTCCTGTTTTTCTGTAGTATTGGTTGGTTTTATATAAAGCAGTGAACTTGAAAGTAAAATATACATTTAAAATTGAATTCTTTTTAAAAAAAATCAGGTTGCAGGAAGAATACATAAAATCACAAAATGAACTTAAGCGTGTGTTACATGAAAAGCAAACTAACCAGGAAAAATTCCAGCTGCTCCTTGAAGAGTTAAGAGGGGAATTAGTAGAGAAAATTAAAGACTTGGAAAAAATGAAACTGCAGGTGAGAAAGGATATTTGAATTTATATAAAATTGGTCATGTGGTTAGTGGGAGTAAGTAGTTTTTGAAATTTGTTTCTTTCTATGTTGTTAATACTTTGCTGTATCTACCATTGATGTAATCCAGTCTTTCATATATTCTGTACAGGCCCCAGCCTCATGTTAAATTGCATAAGTAATGTGGGGGTCATGAAAGAATTGGCAACTACCAAAAATTTTTCATTAAGAAATCAAACGCTATTGATTCTATGTGTTTCTAAAAACACTCACTGTGTTACATTGCATGACTTCACTGCAACCTTGGTTTCAAACATACAAATTGAGGTTTTTCACTGTGCATACAATCAGGCCCCAACACTGATGGTCACTGTCTAACACACCTCAGCTTATACTTGAGACAGTAGTATGTAACAGCTACCAGTGTCTTTACTGTATGTATAAAGTTTTCTGCTCTCATAGAATGAGTGGATTGATTTGTTTTACAAAGATTAAGAGGCCTATAAAGTGGAAGCAATATTGAACTTGAGGCATTTAAGATATTCTTTAGACAATGCCCGTTTAATCTGATCCTTAGGAGTAAAATCTAAATATGTGTTTGTTTATTCTGTGCATATACAAGAGTAAGCTTAAGGCTGTAGTGGCTATATTGGCATCAGATTAAATAGTTTACAAGACAACGAATTTATTGCTATCAAAAGGACTTTCATAGTGAAAAAGGGTTAATGCTGACCTTCAGCATGTAACTGTTTTACGATACCTTAGCCTTCTCATGTGGTAAAGGTAATAAAATGGGTTGTTTGTTGTAAGATCTAATGAGACATTATATGTTTTTACTAAGTGCTTGGCACATGGTGGATACTCATAAGTGATGGCATTCTCATTCTGCTTGAATGTAGGCTCCTTGTGGACAGGGGCTTTTTTCAATATGTCTCTCATGTTTAGGATAATGCCTAGCAAATACATATTTGTTGAATGAATGCCTTGAAGAATGGAATAATGAAGTGTTTATTGTTCTGTTAATATATAATGCTGCAATTCTGTCTCATACATGCCTAGAGTATCAGTATCTTGAAAGTTGTTACCTAGTTTTCTTTCATACCTGTTGTAGGTTCAGGTATGTCCTTCAAAAAGATAGGTTAAAATCCTGATCCTTCAGCATATGATCTTATTTTTTAAAAAAGGTTATTGCAGGCATTATTGTTGATGAGGTCATACTGTAATATGGTAAGCCTTTAATATAGTGTTACTGAAATTTTTATAAGAAAAAGAGATGAGATGCAAGAGGAAATATGGGGTGATAGAAAACGCTGTGTGATGGCGGAAGCATCTGTACAGTGGCACACCAGCAGAACCCAAGAAAGGCAAAGGCAAGAAAGATCTTTGCAGGGATTACTATGCCTTACTGATGTTTTGATTTCAGGCTTCAAGCTTCCCAAACTCTGAGACAATACATTTTCTGTTGTTTTTAGCCACCCAGGTTTTAATTTTTTTCATACCAGCCCTAGGAAACAAGAAAGACGTCATCTAAAGTAGACTTTGTTTGTGGAACAGAGTTTACATAGGGCTTCCTGTGTTCGGCTTCCATGCTTTCAGTGCTAGAGAACCCTAGTGAACTTTCGCTTTGAGATGGGGCCTCCCCATGCTGGCAGGGCTGGTCTTGAGCTAGATTTCCCCCTTCTTTGGACTCTTCTGTATCTGTGACTACAGGCAGAGCCAAGCCACCTGGTTAACTTAAATTAATTATTTTTATTTTATGTATATAGGTACTCTGCCTGCATGTAAGTTTTTGCACTACATGTATGTCTGGTGCCCATGGAGGCTAGAAGAGGGTGTTGGATCCTGTTCTGGATAGTTTTATGTCAGCTTGACACAAGCTGAAGTCATTTGAGAGGGAACCTCAATTAAGAAAATGTTTCCATAAGATCCAGCTGCAGGCAAGCCTGTAGGGCATTTCTTAATTAGTGATTGATGGGGAAGGGCCCAGCCCATTGTGGGGTGGAACCCAATCCTGTGTTTTATAAGAGCAGGCTGAGCAAGCAACGAGGAGAAAGCCAGTAGGTAAGCTCCCCTCCATAGCCTCTGCATCAGTTCCTGCTTCCAGGTTCTAGCACGATCTTTACTTGCTGTGATGATGAACAGTGATGTAGAAGCCAAATAAACTCCTCCTCAAGTTGCTTTTAGTCATAGTCTTTCATCACAGTAATAGAAGCCCCAACTAGGGCAGAATCCCTAGAACTGGAGTCACAGAAGCTTGTGATCTGTGATCTGGGGAATGGGAATCCAACCCAGGTCCTCTGGAAGAGTAGCCAGTGCTCTTAACCATGTAGCCATCTCACCCCTAGTTAACTTTTAAAAGTAACACATACAATTTACAGAATCCTTCTTGTGATCTTCTTGCTCCTGTATTCTTTGGATGCCAAATACCTTGGGCATTATAGCAATCAGTGTTTGCTGACAAATGTAATTCCTCTAGAAAGCTTTTTTTTTTTAGGAAACATACCTGGTTTTATTGTGATATCTATGTGATAAAAAATAAAAAAAAATAAAGCTAAAATGGGCTAACTACTTGCTTACTGCTCTTGTAGAGATCAGTTTGATGCCCAGCACCCATGTCCAGCAGCTCACAACTGCCAGGGACTCTACTTCTACCACAATTTAAAATAAACTAAAGAAATACACAAGAGGGGGGCAAGAGATTGGTTTAGCTATTTGCTTTAATGGTTGTAATTTATACAAATTATGTTAAGAAAACTTCACTAAATTGAATAATATTTATAAAAAATAATTTCAGTGGAGGATTATGAAAAGTGATTTTTTAAAATGTACATCTTTTGGTTGAAAAAATGGCTCGGTGGTTAAGAGCACTGTCTGATCTTCTAGAGGTCCTGAGTTCAATTCCCAGCAACCACATGGTGGCTCACAACCATCTGTAATGGAATCTGATGCCCTCTTAATGGCATGCAGACAAACATGCAGACCAAGCACTCGTATACAAAAGCGAATAAATCTTTAAAAAAAAATAGACATCTTTTATCTAATAGTAAAAAAAAAAAAAAAAGCCTATGTAGGATTTACTGCCCTATTGGCTTTCATAGGCAAAAGATAAACGTTTATTTAAAGAACGTTTCTCCATCAATAGTCAACAGGAATAAAAGTGCCTACCTCACAAGATAATTGTAAAGATGAAATGAGTCATTGCAAAGAAAGCATTAGTGCTTTATGTATAACATTCAAATGATCTGTACCTGTTAGCTATTATTACAGATGAAGTATTCCTTATGTGAAGTGCATGGAACGAGAAGTATTGAAATCATTGAATTTTTCAACTTTTGAAATATTTCAGATTTTAGTGATTAAGCAGCTCTAATATGAAAATCTGAAGTCCATAATGCTCCAAAATCTGAAAGTCTCTGGGCATTGATATGATGCAAAAAGCTACAACTTTGGAGCATTTTGAATTTCAGATTTTTTTATGGGCCTGATTCACAAATGTGTCTTACTGATTAGATGACACCTTTTAAAAAAATCTCCAAGAGTGAGGGATACTAAAGAAGTTCTGATGACTCCGAAGAAGCAAACTTCCATATGAGGATAGTCATGTGACAGATGGACAGTTTCCAGGAGTGAAGGTTGTAGTCCTCTTAGCCTAAGAGCTGAATTCTACTAATAACTAGTAAGCTAGGGAAGAACTCCTGGGCCCAGGCAAGCTGCATTCACTTGACATTAAACAGAGAACTTAAGCTTAGCTGTGCTCAATACCCTTATCCACAAGTACTATAAGATAATACAGTTATGTGATTTTAAGTCTCTTAATTTATGCCATTGTGCTACTCAGGTTTTTTGGTCCTTGAAAATTGATTAGAAGTATAACTGGTGCCTCAAACACTGGCGTAGTTTTAGAACTGGAAAGTCAGTAAAGATAAGAATTATGCGGATCATTGGGCTTAAAGCTGTTTAGGAAGGCCTAAATGGTCTTCATTAGATTGCCATAATCTGGACTCTAAGATTCAGGAGGAAGTAAAATCATGTTCTTGGAAACTAAAGGGAAAGAGATTACTTGTTACACAGGTTATGAAGTACATGAAGCTTAGTACAGTGTAATCATGTAGAAAGCAGATATATGGCTGAAAAGATTTGCAAGTCCTCGTATAGCAGTATATGCATGAAAATGTCATAATGAAACCTATTGTTTTGTATGATACTTAAAAAAATTAAAGGAAATTGAAAGAACTACTAGTGGTGTAAATAACACCAATAAGAACAACGACAATGACTTACCATACTGACTAATCAGCTTAAACAAAGATTTAAAGGACTCGAGAAATGGCTTAGTCAGTACAGTTTCTGCCATGCAAATATGAGGTCCTGAGTTCTAATCCCTAACACCCTCATAAAAAGCTGCTTGGCTTGGCGGTACCCATCTGTAATGCAGGGTGATGGTGCTGTGGAGCCTTGGTTAGTTCTAGGTGAGAAACCCTGTCTTAAAAAAATAAAAGGTGGAGAAGAGATTGAGGAAGACACACGAACTAACCTTCACACATGTGCGTTCATGTGTGCCTTCACAGGATGTACATACCCCTCTAAACATATGAAGATTTTAAAGTAAAAATAGATTGTGCCACTTGGGTTTGGATGCCTGTAGTAAAATGTGAAACAAAAGAGATTAAATTTAGGGAAGAGCTCTTGAACAAAAAGAAAATAGAGTGGATACATTTCAGAAAAGTTCTGACTTTCTAAATGATAAAAATGCTAAATATCAGACATAGATATTAACTTTTGTATAAAGACAAATTGTAGCCACCTCTTAAGGTCTCAGATTGAGCAAAAGGACAAAATAATCACAGGATCTTGTCAAGTGAGTATATATTTCTTCTCTTTTTTACTCAAACCAGAGGTCCTCCAAAGAAGTTTAAAGTATTGTTTCAGCCGTCTCAGGCAAAGAATAAAAATACAAACAGATTATATAAAAAGGTCTGTGCATGTGGGCTTTGCTTATTGGGATGAAATCCTCAGACATTCCCACAACACCCACAAAGATTTTGAGACATTTACTTGGGAGAAGCTCTGCTGGCTTGGACTGAAATGAACTAAGCAAGTACACAGTAATAGAGCCTTTTGGATCCACAAAATCTCTACTGGCAAAATGAAAGCTGTTAAACCTGGGTTGCAGACATGTGCTCCCTTTCATGAAAAAGAACAGCCTCAGACACAATTCAAGAGCCAGAAAGCTGTGAACCATTAGCCACAGAGGCTTATTGAAGCTTTGAAACCAAATCAGTGGAAGTCTAACACTTGTCTACTAGATTTCAGTAACCTGCCTCTTTAAAAAAGTTATTTAATTTTATTTCATGTGCATTGATGTGAAGGTGTCAGAGTCCCTGAAACTGGAGTTACAGACAATTGTGAGCTTCCATGTGTATAGAAGAACACTTGGAATTTTTATGTTAAGAAAACCTTTTTGGTTTAACTGACTAGTCCCCAGAGGTTCGTGTTCCCGTCCCAGCTGTGCTATAGTTGTTGACGAGTTGGATTTGAAGTGCTTGCTGCAGGCGGCTGTAATTTGGTTGGGTGCAGTCGCTCTGGCACCTGTAGCTCGTCTTTGGGATTGTGTGCTGCATGAGTTTATGGGAACTTTTGGCTTGGGGCATAAAAAGTCTGAAGCCCCAAGAGTTGGTATGAGGGCTGGTTGGTGATTCGTTGGTTGGGTTGCTGTCGTTAGTTAGTGTGAGAACAAAGGTTGGAGAGATTCAAGCTTAGGATGGCTTTTATTTTAGTCAATTTCATTGATACTTCCCTCTGCATTATCTTTTCTAAATTAGTCCCAGGCTGTATTTTTTTTAAACTCAGAATTGTAAATTTCATTTGTACTATGGTCTTTGTATTTTTCTTATCTCTTTAACATGTTCATTCTTATCTCTAGTTTTTGAACTTGCGGGTTTCATTTATGGCTACTTTGTAACAACTGTTTTAATGTTTTTCTCTGTATCACTTTAGGGTCTGTTTTAGGTTGGTGACTATTTCTTTTTCCTTATTTGGTATCAGGTGGTGATGCCATGTGTCTTTTCAAGCTTGGTAAGTTTTATTGGATGCTAGACACTGTAAATTTTATATTACCACGTGTTGGATAGTTTTGTGCTCCTTTTGGTATTCTTGGTTTTTGTTCTGGGCCACAGTCTAGCCACTTGGAAAGTTTCATGGATTTAGGAGCTTGTTAAGAGAAACCTTTTTATTTCATTGCTTACACACACTGCTGAGGCAAGACTTACCCGATGATCCATTTATTTGTGAAATGAAGTTTTCATTCTGACCTTTGGGAGCAGGAGTTACCCACAGGCTGTGTGAGCTCTGAGTACTCATCCCCCATCCTTTCAGGTGGCTCTTTCTCTTGGCTTCAGTAGTTTCCTTACAAGCATGTGCTACTCAGTAGTACTGAACAAGTCCAGACCTTTCATGGATCTCCTAGTTCTTTGTATAGGAGCTCCTCTGTACTCTGTTCTCCTATGCGCTCTATTCTCCTTGAATTCTCAGTTACGTTTCGTCAAGGCAGGGTGTTTATGAGCCTCTGCTTGGGTACACTTTGTGTACCAGGCTCTGGATCCTCTCAGTGTTCACCTTTGTTTTCCAGCCTTCGGAAATTTACCTTTTGTCTGGTATTTTGAAAACCATTTAAAAAATTTCCTCCATAGTTTGGCTGAAGTATCCAGCTTTTATTGTATTGTTTTGGCTAGAAGTTAGTTTTTAGTTAACTCTGGATTATGGAAATCTCTGACATGTACAGGAACGCAGAGTGCTTACTCCTGTGCTCGACACCATTGTCATCTGTGGGCCTTTTGCTCTCGCTACTGCCTCTCTTTTCAGCCTTAGTTGATTTACTGTGTACTTTGTTACGTACCGTTAGATAGAGCTTCCATATTTTTGCCACACTGAAATCCATATTCTGCAATGCGTTTTAACTGTTGACCTTTGTTCAGATTTCCTTAATTTTTCTAGTTTTGCTTGCTTTTCTCTTTTTAAAATTAAGTTGTTTGAGGGCCCTATTGATTCCTTTTAGTTACCATCGTCCTTATTTGGTCCACCAACTAGACTTGACAACATAAATACGTTATGCCTGATTCTCTCTGGTTTGTTTCGCCTTCTTCACCATTTCTCCCACAGCTACAGCTTTTTTCCCACCAAAGCTTTTGTTTCATATTGTAGTATTCTTTGTTCTTTTCTCCCTTCCCCCATCTTCTCTCCTTTTTAACAGTCTCTCTGTGTAGTCTACAATGACCTTGAACTCAGCACACTCCTGTCTCCATTTCCTGAGTGCAGCATTCAGACCTGAGCCAGAATACTTGACTTGGTGGTGCTGAAGATTTAGCTTGTTCTCTCTCTCTCTCTTTCTCTCTTTCTCTCTTTCCCCCTCCCTCCTTCCTCATCCTTTCTTTCTTTTGTGCATTCATTCTTTCTATTTGAAATCTTTTCTCTTTGTTTTTACTTTTTAATAGCTTTTTTTGCCTACTTTATCATTACTTGTGTGTATGGTTTATTCTTCAATCCAGAATTTGAATTTATTATGGGAAGATACATGCTTCATTTGAGTTTTTGCAACCTTTAGAAAGATATTCGTGTTCTTCGTATGCTCCAATATAACTACTTTGTGGGGATTAGCTAAATTACTGGATGTAAGATGCTCACAACAGAATGGTATGTAAATTGTCATACATTACATAATACTTTATATTTAGAAGACATTCATTCGTAGAATGTTGTATTTTGAGCAACTGTGGAATAGTGAATAAACAAATGAAACTGAACATTATTCATGTTTTCAAAGAAACTCATATAAATACGAGCTATATTATTTTTCCAGCCAGCATTTGTTCATTTGTTCCTTTATTGACTCATGAAACAGGAATTCAGTAGTTCCTATATGGGAGGCAGTGATGGAAGGTGTTGGAAAAATACTGACGAATCTTAGCGACAAGGAGTCTGCCCATATGTTGCCTACATAAATATTTAAGTATTCATTGAAATGAGTTCTGTAAGAGAGTATGACAGAATAGAGCCAAAATTAGTTTTGCTGGTCAGAATAACAATTAGCTTTTCTTTTGAAAAATATTTCTTTAATGTGTAAAATTATAATATAATTGCATCATTTCCCCCTTCTTATTAAAAATAAGTCTGAAGAATCTTTTTTGGTATAACAAATTACTACACCTTTATTTTTAGAAAATAGACTGCCAGTCATTATATTTAACACAATAGCCTTAGCTGACAAGTTAATGCTTAACAATCATAAAAATTCTCAGTGATTTTTTCATTAGTCGTGTTACTGGAATTTTTGACATCTCTAAAACCAAGAGTAAATTTTTTATTGTATTAGGGATTGGTTACATTCATTTGTTTTCTCTTTTATCCATTTTGTGTGTGTCTGTTTGTGTGTGTGTGCATGTTTGTATGCATATTTTTGTATACCCGTGGGAACATGTGTGAGTGCATGTGCATGCATGTGCAAATGCATGTGGAAGTCTGAGATTCAACCTCAATTCAACCTCAGTTGCTCTTCTACCTTATTCATTGAGAAGAGCTGATAAAGGCTAGACTTGCTAGTCAGCTTGCTTTGGGGATCCTCTGTCTCCACCTTTTGAGTCTGGAATTATAGGCAGGCTGCCACACCCATGACTTGTGTGGCAGGTACTGTAACTGCTGGACTGTTCCCGAGTCCTGATCTTATTTAATGATTATAAAAATTAACGATAGTGTAAAAATGTCTGTAATTAATACTTATCATAGAAGAAACTGAAATAGGGAGAATTCGTCATTTTTGTATTTATAGTTTGTATTTCTGTATATATTAGGTATTAACACCACAAAAATTGGAATTGGTAAAAGCCCAAATACAACAAGAATTAGAAGCTCCAATGCGAGAACGTTTTCGGACTCTTGATGAAGTAAGTAGTTAAGTAGAATAACTGCATTTATCTTCATGTCTGCATAAAAAGCATTCTTCGCTCACCTAAATGTGCATGACATCCCACAGTGGTCTTTCTCTGAGATGTAATTAATAGGGTTGAACCCCATTGTCCTGTGTTCTCTTTTCCTCCATCTAGGTTGGTCTCCTGATGTTGGTTTGGCCTTCAGGAAATGGTGTGACTCGAGTTTTGCTTTAGTGCTATATCTGCCTTGAATATTTTTTAGAACTCTTTTGGCTGACCCTTTAATCTCTTATAATCTGCTTTTTCACTGAGCCTGCTTTAACTTTACTGCAGCCTGCTTTTTCTGCGACTACTTAACTTTTGGTTTTTACTTACCTCTCTATTTTAGTTTTTCTGTAGCACCTGTTATTTTCTATAGTGCTAATTTGCTTAATTATTGTGACTTTTGTTTTAGCGCATCTAGAATGGAAGTTTCATGAAAGGAAGAACTTGTTTTTTTGTTCACAAGTTCCTAAGAACAGTTTCTAATATACAGTAGCTGAAATGATATTTGTCAAAGGAAAGGATGCATTTTATGTAAACTGGATTTGTTACTTTCCCCGTTGTTTTGATAAAATACCCTGAAAAAGGCAGCTCAGGGAATGAATAGTTTATTTGGACATACAGTTTGAACGTGTACATTCCATCATGATGGGGAAGCATGGTAATAGGATCATGAGGCAGCTGGCCTCATTGAACCCACAGTCCAGAACTCCAGAACAGTAAATGGTGCCACTCTCACTTAGGGTGGGTCTTCCCACCTCAATTAACCTGAACTGGCTAATCCCTCCCAGGTCTTCAGGAGGCTGACCTAATCCAGATAATCCCTCAAAGGTGTGCCTAGAGGCTTTTCTCCTAGATGGTCCTAGATCCTGTCTTGTCAATCAAAATTAACCGTCACAACTTCAAAAAGAAAAATAACACTTGTTATTTTTACTTTGGGTTGAGACCAGATTTCTTATATTAGTAAATGTTTGATACAGAGGACAGGAAAAGACTGCAGAGAAGTGAGTGAGTTAGGGACTGGGCTGTACATGTTATATGTTAACCTAAAACAAATGAATCAGATCTTTCACATGCAAATTATTATTGTTACCTTTAAAATGGACCCCTTTGGGAGTTGGAGTAGTCTATAATGCTGCAGTTGTGTAATGATTTATTGATACCTTGAGTTTTCAAATGTGCCTCTAGAGGCGATGATATCCTAATGGCAGGGCGTCGTGCTTGAGGTGTAGATTGAATTTTTTTTGTAAATAGAACCACTCGTACCAAAGGTAGGTAATCAAGTGAAATAAGAGCGTGTCTTAAAATCATAGTATGTATTTGTGTAACTTCAGCATACCCATTTTCTTAGTTTACAAATTGGTTTAGAAATCTTTCAGCTAAAAATTACTAAACTATTATTTTAGGAGTCTTATTTTCATTACTGCCTAGTTTCCTGGTATTTACTGAAATAGACTCTTCCACACCTGACTACTCTGTTGCCTAAGTTTCTTCTTGAGTATTCAGAGTGCCAGCAGCCTTTTTAGGTTGTTTGGTGGCAAGAGTAGAGTACTTTATGTGTTTCTGGTACAGCAGAAGTGGAATGGTGTATATTCTTTAGGATAGTATATTTGAGTTGAACTATTGCAATATTTGATTACACCTTAAGTTAGTATACTAGGTCTTCAAATAACCCTTTCTCTATTTTGAGTTTATATTTTCTAACTTTTAGAGAGAGAGACATTATACTTTGTTATTCTTGTTAAAATCTAGTTATATTTTGAAAGATACGGCACATTCCTAACTAATATTTATGTTGGCCTTTGTTAACCTATACGGATCTTGTCTGCTGAGACCTGGTATTTAAAGACCTTAAAAGAATGAGGCAGACTATATAGTCTAATGCTGTAGACAACTTTACTTCAGTTTCAGTGTACCCGTATACACAACTGTAACAAGGAAAGGGATGATCCAAGGCAGGTTGTTTGGGATCAGAAAAACATGTAAAAACAAAAAAACAAACAAAAGGCCAGTAAGCACACAACTAAATATTAACAGAGCAGCTCTTTCCCAGAACTTTCTCAGGACAGACCAATCTCAACACAATTGCCTGGCATATAGTATAGATCATTTCTGGGAAAGCATGAAGGCAAGGCAGAAGGCCATATCCAGATTCAGGATCCTTGAGGGCAGCGTTCAGCATGTCTTTTCATCAGATTGGGTTCTGTAGTTAAGTTCCAGCATCCAGCAAGAATAAACATGTCTTACAGATGGAATGCAAATTTTTGTCATAGGAGACATGAAATCACATCCAAGAACAGTCCAGGGGACAAAATACACTTGAGTAAAAGGCCCTCTGCCCTTTTCTTCTGTACCTTCTCACAGTTCCCCAAATCATTGCTCACCGTGCATCATTCTTTTGGCTGTGTTCAGGCAATTTAAGTCACAGGTGGTGACTTTTGTGATGTTATACACTTGTTATTAGTGAGAATTAGTGAAGACAAACATTACTTGGATGGAAATTCATTTTATTGCTACATTCCAAGGAAGGTACTAATCTCATTTTTCTTTTTCCTTTTCATGGGTAAAAGTGTCTGTGGTATGCATGATATTTGTGTGCCTTTGCATGTGAGTTCATAGACACATGTTTTAAGATCATGTGTAGAGACCAAAGTTGATGTCAGGAGCCTTTGATTACCCTTCACCTTATTCATGAGGCAGGTCGTCCTACTTGAATTCGAAGCTTTTTGATTCAGCTAGTTTAGCTAAAGTGCTCCCAGGGCTCTTTCTCTGCCTTTCCGTAACTGCAATAACTAGCAGATTACCAGGCCCCCCAAACATCTACACTGGTTCTGGGGATCAGAACTCTTGAGCAGGAAGCATTTTAGCTGTTGAGCTAGCTCCCTTGCCCTCATTTGCATTTCTGTTAAAATTATTTTTCTTTTCAGAATAGCTGTTAATATAACTAAAAATTATACTGTATAGTGATTTTTGGAAAGATCACAAATTTTACTTAGAAAGCTGCCATGCGTTGCAATCTGTTTGTAATTCAGGAGGTGGAAAGGTACAGAGCTGAATACAATAAGCTTCGCTATGAGCACACGTTTCTCAAGTCAGAATTTGAGCACCAGAAAGAAGAGTTTCTCCGTACCGCAGAAGAGGAGACGATGAAACACGAATCAGAGGTGAGCCATTAGCTGCGCTGGTCGCTAGGGTTGCTTCAGGTGAGTAAACTATGATTACAAATTGTTATAAGTCCTAAATTCTAGAGTTGACTGTGTAATTATCTTTATTAATTAGTGGAGTGTTTGTTTTTCTTTTGTTATTTGTCAGCAATTTCTTGTAGTGTTTTCCTTTGGCTATTTATTTAATTTCTACTTTATTTTGCCCTAGCCAGTGGGGACAGATACATTGCACAGTCTTGTGATGCCCATAGCCATGGAGAAAGGTTTTTCTCTGTAAATGTCACTTATGTGATTCCTTATTTAGTACTGTCCTCTTCATTTAGGATCAAACACTTTCTAGGTAGCTCTAGTTTAAGCTTTTGTTCCTTGTTGATGTTGCTATAAACCGTTATCCACAATCACATACATATGTATGTGTAAGTATATATATAAAATCTCCACGCCTGCAGCCCTCTCTGCCCCCTACAACATGTACTCCTGATTCAGCTCTTGTTTTTGGCAACATTTCTGCTCATTTTGCAGTTTGTCTTCTGCTTTTGCTAAAACTTTTTTCATCTTCATTCTCTTACTCTTTGATGATTTTTTTTTATAGGAGACAAATAGAAATTCTATTCTAATATTCATAAAACCAGGCTAATACTTGTAGCAATGTGCTACATACTATTATATAGAAATAACAACTACATGTTATTTATATTATTGTATTTATTTGGAATTAAAATATTCTTACCTTCCTTTACAAATTGCCAAATATTTATAGTGTTTTCGGCATCTAAAAAAAGACCACAGATTTGGCTTAGACTGATTTATTCTTATCAATGAGCAGTTTCTTGATTGTTCCATACATAAGAAAATGTCTAAACTCTTGATCATTTTAGTTTACTAACATAATCCTCTCTGAACATTATGGCTATTTAAAATGGATTTTTACATTTAACTTTATTTTTCTCAAGTTTTAAATGCTCTATTTAGGTATAATTTCATTTTTATTTTAGTAAGATGAGGAAAGACTTATTAGTTTGAAATTAAGAAGCTGAGGTACAAGATAAACAAGTTGTCAAAAATTTCAGTTATCCACTAGCTTAATCATAGAATGTAGATATCGCAACTTTGCATATCTCAGCTCAGTTTTAGAGTTTCAAGTTTGAAGTTATCAGTTATTGGCTGTTATCACTCTGATTAGTGACTATCACACAACTTCAGTTTTGTTAAGAGTCAGCTGGTTGATACTATTTGTGATTGTAAAAGGCTTCATTCAGATCTGTAAGTGTGACAGACTTAATGACCTCTAAACATTCTGTTGTAGAAAATAGAAATGATAAGAACCTCCAACTTCAATGTAAAATGAAGAATTAGCATGTTGAGAGTGACTGCCAAGATTCTTTATAGTGGTTCTTTAGTTTAGACCTTGCTTTATTTGGTGATCGTATGCATTCTTCTGTCTCTTCATTTTGCTGCTGTTTTTAGAACAGAAATGTTGATCTAAAATGTTATTACTAATATATTTTTTCTCATGAAAGACCAAATAATATTTAAAATCCAGATATTAGAATCTAGAAAAATAAGACTTTCTGCTTTTCTTTTTCTCCAATTCATCACTTATTGTAATATTTTAGTTACTGTACACAGTAGAGTACCATATACAGTAAAACTTTGTAGGGCAATTGTGGATTATAGAACAGCAATATAATTTCAGTTGGGGTTTATAGGAACACCAAATGTAATTTCAGAGTTTCAAAGTAGCATCTACCTGTGCCACTTTCCTATTTACAATTTAGACTCGTATAAATATACAAATTCATATAATAAAATGCAGGCATGTATTGTTTTATTGTACTTATTGCACTTCACTGCTACTACCTTGTAATAACGCAAATTGAAGTTGAGCATCCTTGTGTTGAGCAAGTTTATTGGTGATAGTTTTCCAACAGCATGTATTTTCTTCATGTTTCTGTTGTTGAGGCTACTGGTAATGTTGTGGCAATTCTCATATTGTTTCAAACCTTTTCTTTATGTCTTGTTGTGATCTATATCATGCTGATTGTTTTTTGGGGTGCCATGATCTGCTCATATAAGGGACTGAACTTAACCAACACATGTTACGGAGTCTAAATGTACCACTGACTGTTCCTCTCATCTCATTTTTTTGGGTTTCCCTGTTCCATAAGCCACCAGGATAATGCCATAGGCCAGTTAATACTTTACTTCTAAGTATTTAATGAAATTTAACCCAGCAGTTAGAGATGCTTATCAGAGGAATTGTGTTAAAAGCCAAGACAGTCAAAAGCTGGGCTGCTTATATTAAACAGATAGTCAGGATGCACATGCAAAGGAAAGTTCTTTTCAGGGAATTTTAAAGTGAACTCTAGTGAACACGCACATGAATGTTGAGAACGTGAAGCAACTCATGCATAAGGAGTTTAACTTGTCTGGATGGACTCAGAATGGCCGGGACATTCTTACAAGTCAAAGCATCTTCTGGGGCCCAATTCACTTCAATTTTTGAAGGCTGAGAAAGGTATATGTGTTAGTTATCTTTCTATTACTGTAACACATACCCATGATTAACCATTTTATAAAGAGATTTATAAAGAGAAAAGTGTTATTTTGGCTAATGGTTTTGGAGAATTCATTTTTGTGATAGTTTTTTTTTTTTTTTTGGTTAATAGTTTTGGAGATTCCAGTTTGCGATTGGTTAGTTCCCTCTGCTTTAGGCCTATAGCCGTACATCATTGTGGAGGCAACCAACTAGTCCCATCTCATGGCTGGAAGGAACAAGAGGAAGAGGAAGGTCTGAGGCCTCCTTTGAGGACACATTCCCACAATAGGAAGACCACTTAGCTCTCCTCTGAATTTTTTTTCTTTTTTTTAACTAATTCCCAATAGCTCCGAAGTGGGGAATAAGACTTTTGCATATTTGTCTTGTGGAAAGCATTGCAGATCTGAACTATAGCTGTTGGTATGCTACAGAAGAAGAGTTTGGAGATAGCAGAACTTGGTCCATAAAATTTAAGACTCAGGAGGTCAGGCAGGCAGTTCTCTGAGTTCAAGGCCAGCCTGGAACTGTCTAAAGAAAAAAGGAAAAGAAAGATTTAAGGAAAGAGGCCGAGGCAGTCTATATAACATGAAGGCTCAAGGTGAAGCAGCACATGCTGGTGTGTAAGTTGCATCAGGGTGTTTGGAAGCCCTACCTACCTGTCTAGCTAAAATGACGATGATGGCTACACCAAACAACAGGCTTGCATAAGTGAAACTTCTTTTTGTTGGATGAAGAAGCTGTTGAGCGTCTTAAAGAGAAGTCAGTGCCTGGCATCGAAGAACAAACCTACTTTCCTAGTTTGAGGCAGATGAAGCTGGTGAAGTTACGTGGGAGCAAGTATTTATTTGTCATTCTGAAAACCCTAAGGCCCTTAATGATTAGCCTGATCTGTTTTGTTTGTGCCCTGTTAGAGGAACACTGAAACCTAGATGGCAATAAACCCGTTTATGACATGCGGTATTGAATATTTTACGCTTATTGTTGAGACCTACTGCCCAGATAAAAGGATTCCTTTCTTTATCTTATTTCCATTCCTGTTAGTCAAATACCCATTACATAGCAAGGGATGATTTTGGTTTTCAAGTCATATTATTTAAAAAATATGCTTCACAAAGCTGTAATTCCCATAGATAGTAATTCTTCTGGTGAATCTGGGCAGAATAAATCAAAAACCTTATGGAAATAATTTTCCATTTGAGTGTCATTAAGAACATTTGTGTTCATAGGAGAAGATTAAAAAACTAACATTAATAAGAGTTTGGGAGAAGTTGGCTCCAGTCCTCATGGAAGACTTTCAGTGTTTCAGGACTTCAGTGAAAGTAGTTAGTAACTGTAGAGTTGGCGTACCTAGCAAGAGTACTCAGAAGCTGCAGAATTACGTCTCATGGACAAGTAGAGTAGGTTCCTTCTCCTGTGGTAGGTACTGAATCTGTTGCAAGATTAGCACTGCCATTAAGAGCCACAACCTCAAGAAAGTGGTTCTTGAAATGAAGTGGGTCTTATGCCAATAAACGGTTTACAGTATTGTATCAACTTGGTGAAGCAGTGGAGGGGTATGAGACGATTGACTCCCAACTTTGAAAGTTCTTCTGCAGGTAAAAGGCTACAAATAGCATAGCATATTATAGAAATGTCTTTCATGAAAGGAGTCAATGACGTGGCGAACTTCATTATTGCTGTGTTTTAAGAAATTATCATATATATTATATATTATAATACAATTATACCCTAGATACTATAGCATACTTATAGTATAATACAAAACTCTTTCCATGTAATGAGAAACCAGAAATAATTATGAGACTTGCTTTTTTGGAATGATTTGCATTACTTCACTGTCCTAAAACTGAACTTAATACATATTTCCAGTGCTTGGCTGTAATTGAATTTTCTTGCATTAATTAAAGCCCCATACATTACTATGGTTTTAAGCTATACAAATATAAGCAACTGACTATTCCTTAGTGTGTTCATTCTTGGCAGAACTCTTTAGGAAGCTCTTTAAAATTATTTATTCATTTTATGTGTTTGAATGTGTTACCTCTGTGTATGTATGTGCACCACGTGCATGCCTGGTGCCTGCAGGGATCAGAAGAGGGTTTTGGAACTGGAGTTACAGACAATTGAGGGCTGCCTATGGGTGCTGGGAACTCAGTTCATGTCCTCTGGAAGAGCAACAAATATTTTTAACCACTGAGCCATCTCTGCAGACCCCTTTTGGAAATTTTTAAACGTCTTTATGAAGTTATGCTTTCTCAGTGCATTTGGCTGTAAGTCTGAAAACTTTATAAAGATGAAATGCTGAAGCTGCATATATAGTCATTCTGAGTTGAGGAATTGGAGTTCAGAACTGGTAGAGGCCATGACATTGAACTTGAAGGACAGAGTATATGAATACACGTGTATTTTGCATGGTACCTCCTGAGTTTTTAGTTGATTACTAGTTAGTACCCATGTGTGAGGAAGCTATAGAAAGCCTGAGAAGGAATGAAAATGGTCCAGGAAAAACAATTTTTAGAATTCATATGGATCTGGTCAAAATTTATCTCAGCCAGCCAGGATGGAAAATCCCTTAATGCATGATGCATTGAGTTAGCTGTAGACTAAATAAATGCTCTTCTGGTTCTAGCAAGTATACAAGTGAGACGTGGAAAGATCAAATGTTTGAAAATATCTCAACTCTGTCCCAGCACAAAGATTCAAAAGAATATAAAGGAAAACAGAGAACCCAGCTCTGAAAATTTATTCAGTGTCTGGCATCCAGTGGAAAACAACTGACAGCTAATGATTGTTTCTACATTTGAGGAAGAACGTATGTCAGCTCTCTATAGTATTTACCAGGAGGTAGTAGGAATACTTTCTAAATTATTTTATAGGACCAGCATCATCCTAATATGACAGTCTCTCTCAATAGTAAAGTGCTCCCCAACCCTTCCCTGGTGGGCAATGCAGGGAGCCTGGGCTTCCTTCACCAGGCGGTAATGAGATGCTGTGCCCTTACCTGCTTGTGTTTCATCGTAGTACAGTGCAAGCTTTTACCACATTCAGTGGCAGGGAAGTGGCTACACTATACTCTTCCTTGCAACAGTGATTTCATATGAAGCAAACTAAAATCTTATTTTTGATTCAGTCACGTAATTTCTAGACTATTTCAAGATTTAATTGAAAATCATTTTTCTCATATCAAAGCTAAGAAAGTTCTACAACTAAATGTAAGATAGCAATAGATGCCAACATTGAGATGACAGACATACTCTATCATTATCTGATAATAAAACTTTAATTAAAAAATAACCAAGCTGGGCATGATGATACAGGCTTACAATCCTAGCACTCAGGAGACTGAGTAAGGAGGATTATGAGTCCAAGGTGAGAGGCTGGTTTAAGAGTGTATACTGCTCTTACAGAAAACCTGAATTGATCCCAGGCAACCACACTGAGTGGGTCACTACTGCCTGACTCCAGCTTCAAGGGATCTGACATCTTCTTTTGGCCTCTGTGGGCTGACATCTGTACTCAAGTGTACATATTCACACACAGACACACGCCTATATTTTTATTTTTAATTAAATTAATTAAAGAATTAAGAAATAAATTATTTTTTAAAAGAGTTCAAGGTGAACCTTGACTACATAGTATCAAAGCCATCCTGGGCTATGTAATATGATCTTGTCTCAAACAAATTAGACAAGAGTTGGAAGGACATTGTTTACAGAAGAAGAAAGGTAAGGGTGACAGCATTCCTACAAGTCAGAAGAAGTATGGGAGTAGCTTTAAAATACTGAAAAAGCTTGGTGCATGACTCTAGAGCCTATTTGCTTAACTATTTCTGTAAGCTACACCATAAAGGCAATAAAAACAAAGCTAAATAGAGCAATCTACCTTTTCCTATGTGTGCCTCAGGGAATTGGAGTGATGCGATTGATTGTCCTTTGAAAAGAAAGTCAACTGTTCTTTGTAATCCCAGAGCTGTTTCTGTCCATTTCTTCTACTTCAACTTTTAGAAAAGTAAAATTGGCTAATACCAAGCGTTGTCTTAACTGTCAAGCTAGTTTTTATTCTATAAGAGAATAAAGTAAATGTGAATATAACTACAGTACAGGGAGATTTGGATAGATGTCAAAGAAGAGAAATTAGAGAAAGACCTTTGGAAATTGAGAGGAAGAATTAAGTTCAAAACAAATGGAGGACATCAAGGAAAATGACATGTGAATCTGATTAAAAGTAGAAGAAAAAGAATGAGCTGAGGATGTGTCCAAAATCTGTGCTCAGATGAATGAGCCAGGAGTGTTGTTATGGCAGTGATTGAGTACAGTAGGCTCCTCAACTGCACAGGTTTTGTGTTTGCATCTCTGCTGAGTTGTACATATCTTTACTACCTAAAATAGCGCTAGATACAAAGAACTGTATATATATTTTATATATATATATATATTATGAAATGAAATTATGAAAATGAATAAATGAGTTTAGTAAGTAGACAGCAGTGGCCACCAGTTTGGATTTTTGGTAGTAGATTCTGGTTGAGGAATTATAAATATAGAATCTAATCTTGACTGCTTCAGCTACCGTTGCAGTTAACATACAAATGCCTCTCGAATATTAGCTCTGTGGTCTTATATTTAAAATGGGCACTGCAAGAGAATAGTGTTACTACTAACTTTATCTGATTTGAGGGCACCGTTGTCTAAACCTGTGTTATACTTGACTCGTGACCTAGATGAATCACTCTACCACTGATCATGGCATATTAAAACTGTTTTCAGCTGAGGATGTAGCTTAGTGGTAAAGTACTACTTTACCATGTGCATTACTGTATTGCAGATACTAAACAGTATTTAAGGAATCATTTGGCTAAGCCCTTCATTTAAATTGAAGCTGGGATAAAAGTAATGACTTGCCAGGAATGTCCAGGAAACCCTAAAACAAAGACACCACATATTCTTGTTATATCAAGCTGCTACTGACCTAGAAGGCTCTTTTGAGGTCTGTCTTCCATAGTGTTGGAAGGTGCTATGTAATCTGCCAAGGGAGAAAAGTAACCAGCAGTCCTGTTCAGCTGTAAAGCTTATGAACCACAATAGTCACTGGCACAGCAGGGTGCAGTGCAGTAGTGGCACTTAGGTCTTGGTTACAGGTAAACCAGCAGTCGTCTCTCTCATGCGACTTTAAGGCCGTTAGAAGGTAGTTAATGCCTGGTACTGCCAGCCCAGCCAAGAACCCGTGGAAAGATCATAGATCCTAGAGGGGAACCTACTTCTGGTATTTTCCTAAATTAATGTAGTTTTTAAACTATTCTAAGTACTTATCTGTAGGTCCATAGAAAAAGAAGCACGTCTACATCAAAGAAGCTTCTTTTGCAGCAGATGTAGGATGCTACAGATATCAATAACTGGTTAAAATGTAGAGAGCATGTGACTGGGGTGCACAGCCCTGGTTGGAACATCCATGCCTCAACTTCTATACCTAAGACTCACAGAGCATCATGGAAGAGGGAGTGGAGAGATTATGAGACAGAGAACCAGGACAGTTGCTGTGAGATAGTGTCTACTAGACATGCCAAGGATGATACACCCATGAACACTCAACAGTATGGTTGCCTGCACAAGACTATACCATTCAGCATGCCAGAGTAGATGGGAGAAATTTTCAAGAGGCTACACCCCTAAATGAAGAGCTACAGGAGGCAGTCAGTGGCTGCCGAGGGAGGGAGAATCTGGTTTCTTCAGAGATGAGTGACTCCTGATAAGTTCCCAGTTCTAAGTAGTCAGTCTCAAATACGTGTGCATGTGGCAACAGTAACTGGACTCAGGTTTTGCTTGTGTGTGTATGTGTCTATACACATACAATATTTATAGAAACAATTAGAAAAGGTCATGAATTTGAGAGAGGTTGCGGGAACATAGGAGTTGGAGAAATAATAGGGAGGGATGAAAATGATGTAAATGTAGTCCGTTTATCTTTGCAATTCTTAAAAAGTTAAAAATAACGTGACTTAATACAAAGTAATATAATTAGTTGAAGGAAGAAAAATATGAATAAATGTAGTCCAGTACAAACCTGAGGGGCAACTGTTTTACATAAAATATAAGGGGTGAGGGAAATAGGATAGAGATGCTAATGAATTATGTTCTTTTCTGTTTGTGGGTTTTGTGGGGGGGGGCACAAAGTGCTAGGAATTAAACCCTGCCTTGTGTATGCTAAGTGAGTATATCACTGAGCCCTTAGTTGGGCATTTGACACTTACCTTCATGGATAAGTTTTATTTTTTGGAAA
This sequence comes from Cricetomys ansorgei, assembly GCA_026225945.1. Taxonomy (NCBI): domain Eukaryota; kingdom Metazoa; phylum Chordata; class Mammalia; order Rodentia; family Nesomyidae; genus Cricetomys; species Cricetomys ansorgei. The sequence goes on from JAMJFZ010000320.1 coordinate 15,571,369, forward strand.
GATTTGTTTACATACTGGATATCTCCATCTTTATGCCCTGTTAATTTTTGCCATGTACAAAATTAAACTTGGAATCCCTAAATTGTAGGGCTGAAAAAGATCAGAGAGAGCCTCACCTGGCATTTTGAAGACTAGGAAACAGCTTGTAGAAGTCTCATACTTCTTTACTCCATTGACAGCTCTGCCAGCCTTGTCTATGTCTCAGGCAGAACATTCCTTTAGTACACTTTGACTTAGATTGAGCCTTCTGTGTTCATTTTGGCTATAAATAACCACTGGTCTTGATTTTTTTGCAGTGGTTCAGTTGAATAATACTGGGGTAATCCCAATAGAGAAAGAAAAGAATTGCTGATGAGTCTGCTTTTGTACCTAAGTGTAGAACATTGTTGTATATTGTTCAAGGTTCAATCCCTGGCACCACTCAGAAGAAGAGGGAAATTAAAATAAAATAGGAAATGAGAGTTCAAAGCAGATGTAGTGATAAGTTATAGAAAGCTAGGAAGATCACCAAAAAGAGGGAGGGGAATTTTTATTCTCAGTGCTTAGTCCCTTAATCCTCAGCAGCAAGGGGCCTCTGAAATGCTCAGGTGTTAGGACACCGTTCATTTGGAGGCATCTGGCATCTGGCAATGAAAATTGTTATGAAGGAAAAAGACTACTTAATTGTATCTTGGCCTCTTTGAGTTCCTCAGTGACTGTATTATGCCCTTGAATAGTGAACATGAGAACTAAGACTTAGGCTATAATTACAATTAGGACTTCAGTAAGCTTAGCCATCACTTTAAAATGTCATTGACTGTATTTGTGTTTATTTACACCGATTTTGTGTGAATTAGTTGCTCTCAAACAGATGATTTATTAGCCTAGACAGAGCCAAAGAATTAACTGGTTGCGTAAGGATTGTTCATTGAATTGGCCTTGCATGAATTCCTATCGTGGGCTTATGAAGTTTGTGTTTTAATTAATTATTTTGTAGTAGTATTTACAATTTTGAATTTTAGTCAGCAACTAATTAAGCCCTGTGCCAGACATTGTGGGGAGAGTGGGAAAATAGGACAAAGTCCTTGCCCTGAAAATTGAGTCATGCTGAGCACAGAGTGAAGAACGTGACATTTTAGATTTTTTTCCTTTTTACTTAATTTTCCCACCTGAGCTTTCATGTTGTGCAATTTTTAATTTTAATTTACTGACTTGTAAAGCATGTTCATGACTGAAAATTCAATAATTTAAAGCTGTATGCTTCCTTTCAAATTATTAGGTTGCACGACTGGAGAAGGATAAAGAGGAACTACATAACCAGCTGCTTAGTGTTGATCCCACAAGAGACAGCAAACGAGTGGAGCAACTTGTTCGAGAAAAAACGCATTTGCTTCAGAAATTGAAAGGTTTAGAGGCTGAAATAGCAGAACTAAGGGCTGAGAAAGAGAATTCTGGTGCTCAGGTAGAAAATGTCCAAAGAATACAGGTGAGGCAGTTGGCTGAGATGCAGGCTACGCTCAGGTCCTTGGAGGTAAGGCTTTAATTGCTCCCCAGTAGACTGTGGCATAAGTTTCACAAATGCACTTGACAAGCCTTTGGTTTTTAGAGCATAAATACATGCTCTCTGGTCCAATGCTGACGCATTGTGTAGTCCCAAATGTACATGTAAAGAAAAAAGGTTTTGATTCATCAGTGGTAGCTTTGCCACTACATTTTTGAGGGGATATTCATTCTTTGGGAGTCACCATCTAAGTGAAATGACTAACTCTTAAAATGTCACAGAATAGAATATGTAAAATAGCCTCAAATTTTTCAAAACTAAAGTAATCTGAAAACAAAGATTACTTTTAAAATTATAAATTCCTTATACTAGAATTTAATATCGTAAAATCATAAATCGCATTTGAATGGACATAACATACTCCATTACTCTCAACGACCTTTAGCCAAAGTGATGAAGTTAGCTGGCTAACTAGTGCGTACAAATCTTCACTGAATTATTTCCCCGAGTTCATTGGAGTAAGAAAAATGTTGGCAGAGCCACCCTGGGACTTCTGGAGATGATCAGTTATGAAAACTCCTGGTTTCCATCTTATTCAGACATGCTTATGTCTCTTAGTAGCTGGGGTGTAAGATGGAACAGAGATATTATACTGTTTTCATTTATTACGGCTAGAGTTGTTTTCTTCTTTGGGATAGTTATGAAATGGTTGAGCTGGAAGATTATAGGCACATGGTTTGTAGTTAACATACAAATTCAAAATACATAGTGATGATGGGAGTACTCAGCTAGTACATGGAATACGTAGGCAAGTTTTGAGTAGAAGTCACTTATTGTGGGGTGTGTGTGAAGTCTTTGGTAGTACTTTTTGATTTCCAGAATTAAACTTGCTAGTATCGTTGGACCTTAGACATAAGCCAGTTTACAGTAAGATTTATATTTGTACAGTGACAGAGTAAGGGGGGCATTTGTTGTTTAATATAGTATATGGTCCCCATGTGAACTTTGACCACGGTCATCTGGAGTTATGTTTTCAGGGCAAGCTGAATGATGGCAAAAGATAGATGGCTCACCTGTGACATTCTTCAGAAGAGCCTGTATTTGATTTTTAATTTGTCAAGTAAATGAAAAATGATGACAGCAAATATTTTTTCTCCATCATTTCTTGTCTGTTGTATGCAAAGAATATAATTTTATATTTGAAGAAAATAATTGTTCTCTGAGTTATTTGCAGAATACAGTACCTATTTAATATAGTAAACATGCATAGAAAAATATAAAACTGGGAGGTTTATCCTGTAAGTGCAAAAACACTCTCATTTATCTTGAGAGGAAGTGTTTAAAAGCTTTTAATGTTTCCTCTCTAGTAAAAGAGTACCTTCAATATCACTTTGAGGAAATTTATGGCAATTTAGAGACTTTAATAAGAATCTTAATTGTGTGGTAAGGTCAAAGACTTTTTTTTTTGCCCATACTTCAGAAGGCTCCAGGACAGTTGAGAATTTTGAATTTTTGACTCTGTCTCTTCCTTGGGAAAAAATTCTCTATTGATTGTGGATTTTCAATTATTTTATATTTATTTCGTGTGCACATACATGTATGTGAGTGCCTGTGTGCCACAGCACACGTGTAGTAGTGAGACGTTAGCTAGTGGAAGTTGGTACTACCATTTAGGACCTGAAGATCTAACTCAGGTCACTAGGCTTAGCAGCAAGGACTTTTACCCACCTGTCTGGAACTTGTCAGCTTCCGTCTTTTCTACCTTTTAAAATGCTTTTTCATAGCTTGTGAACTAGAAAGCCTAAAATACGTTAGAATTATGTCAGCATTCCCATATTGAGGCATCAAATGAGTATTGTAATTCCTGAAAGAAATGGATTTGAATTCTACAGATCGGTTTGAGAAAACTGTTACTTTGGGACATTAGTGTGGCTTATGTTTTGGATAATTCTGTGCTTGTTTACACATACATTTTAAGTAACGCTTAGCTTATTTCATCTTAATGTGAAAGATTATGGTTAAATTTTGAAATATTTTGTCTTGAAGGCTGAAAAGCAGTCAGCTAAGCTACAGGCTGAACGCTTAGAGAAAGAGCTACAATCAATCAATGAACAAAACACAAGTTTAATCAGCAAGTTACATAAAGCTGACCGGGAAATAAGTACGCTGACCAGTGAAGTGAGTTGCCTTACTTCGGCTTCATCTTATAGAGCTGGGGACTGCACAGTAATTCAGAAATTTGGTGTTTAAGTGATTATCTAGATTGAAATCTTTGTTTACCCCGTCATTCTATCTTTTAAGTGTAATGGATTTCTAGCTGGTTGGTGTGTTCTCAACCCATGCAGAGCTCTGTGACCTGGCTTCTTCAGTCCTTCCTCAGCCGTCAGCATCCATTTTCCTTCCTGTTCACTTTATTCCTCCCTCACTGACTTTCTCTGAAAAAGTCACTCTTCCTCAGGCTCTTTGCTTGTGTGTGTGTGCCATGAACTTCTCTCATATGTTTACTTCCTTTTTCGTACTTCTTCCGATCTCTAGTTGTAACCTAATTAATATGAGGCCTGCCTTCTTTTTCTTCAAAATAGTAAAATGGTATTTTCCTTCTTGTGCCTTATTCTTTGTTTTCCTAACCTGCTCTGTTTTTCTTCTTACTACCATTTGATATATTTATTTTTTATTTTTAAAATATTTATTTTTATTTTATGTTTACCTGTATTCTTTTACATATGTGTTTGGTGCTCAGCGAAGCCAAAAGAGGGCACCAGATCCCCTGGAAATAGAATTACAGGTGGCTGTTAGCTGTTCTGTGTGATCTGGGAACAGAGCTGGGGTCTGCAAGAGCATCAAGTGTTCTAACCACTGAGGCATTTCCCCGGCCCCTATTTGTTTCTGTTTTTAACTCTCTCCTTACTCTTTCTCCTTTAACTCAGTGTCAGCTCCATGCTGGCAAGGACGTTATCACTACTTGTGATACTTGTATGTAGCGCCTGGGAAATCATATTCACAGAGTAGGTACTTGTTAATATTTCTTCAGTAAGTAATCTTAACAAAATGATTTACTTTTAAATTATCCTTAAAAATGTAATTTGAGTATTCTTAAGTTGTCTTTATATCATAAAGTTTTTCTCAAATCCAATTTTCCCCACCAAATGCAATATGCATATATAAATATATATATGCACACATGCACATGTATATACATGTGTATATGTGTGTGTGTATGTATGTGTGTATATATATGTATGTATTTGTGTGTGTGTGTATGTATGTGTGTATATATATGTATGTATTTGTGTGTGTGTGTGTGTGTGTGTGTGTGTGTGTGTGTGTGTGTGTGTATTCTTAAAACCAGAAATAAGATAGCAATGACAAAAGTATTTCACAGAAGATCAGCTTTGGGGTCAGACTGAATTTACATTAGGTGAGTTTTGTGTTTGTTTATTTGTTTAATTAGCTCTGTGACTTTTGTATCTCTCTTTGTAACTTTGGTATCTGCCTGTATATACATGCCTGCAGCATTGTAGGAAAGTAAATGAGGTCTTATTACACATGAAGTGCTTACCATAAGGTCTAACAAATACTAAAACATTACTGTTTTAGCTTTTTAATCTTTCTACGGTCTTGAAAATCAGTGAAGTCATTTTATGTTCATTGGGAAGTTATGTAAAAGCACCATAAAAAACAGGATGGCTCCCAGGTTAAAAAAAAAGTATTTACTGTAGCCTAGTAACTTAGGAATTGTCTAGTCATTATTCATTTTTTGTCTAAGAATGTCTTGAAATGGCTCATGGGCAGTAATTTTTTTTTAGTTTTAACTTTCATGTGCATTGGTGTTTTGCCTGCATGTATGTCTGGGTAAGGGTGCCAGATCCCCTAGAACTGGAGTTAGAGACAGCTGTGAGCTGCTGTGTGGGTGCTGGGAATTGAACCGCAGTCCTCTGGGAGAGCAGTCAGTGCTCTTAACTGCTGATCCATCTCTCCAGCCCCAGAAGTAAAGTTTTGTTTTTGTTTTTTTTAAATCACCATAACTTAAGTATCCTGGTTCCACTGAAAATATATTTCTTACCAGAAAGTTAGACTTACGGTCTGTTGTCTTTTAAAATTCGATTACTTTTGTTATTTGACAATTTTATGCATGGATTATTCTCACTCTCTACTTGCATTTGTTATCTTCCCATCTCTCCCCCAGTCCCCATCCCTACTCCTTCCTTTCCAGAATCATGACTTTTGGTTTGGTTTTGTGACTCATTTAATTTAACCAGAGCCATCTGTGGGACCTATGGATTGGAACTATCCACTGGAGCCTGCCAGAGTCAACAGTAGCTTCAATTATATAATTGAAGGCAACAATTTCCCCTCTTCCTTAATCTGTCAGTACCAAGTAGTTCAGCAGTGAGTGATAGGGCTCCTGAGCTACTCCGTCTGTAGCTACCAGGCCCATTCTCACAAAGACACAGTTAAAGTACTGTAGCTGCTGATTACAATTATGTTTTGTCCAGAAGATGACTTTTTGATGCTCTTCTGTCTTTCAGCTTTGTTATTTTATTTTGCCCCCTCTTCTTTGGTGTTTCTTAATCTTAGAGGGGATAGTATAAATGTCCTTTTACACGTACTCTGTCTAATCTGTCACTTACTCTCAGTATAGCCATGAGTCTCTGTATTCACCACCATTACCTGGAAAGATAGGCTTCTCTGAGTAATCAGAATGGTATTTTTCTATGAGCACAGACATATGTGTGTAGAAGGCAGCTTGGTGCCGTATCAGTTTTGCTTTTTTTTTTTTTAATTTTGGTTTTTGGAGACAGTGTTCCTCTGTTTGTAACTCTGACTGCCCTGGAACCTACTCTTGAGACCAGGCTGGCCTCAAACTCACAGAGATCTCTCTGCCTCTGCCTCCCTAAAAGCATGCACCACCACTGTCCAGTTCTTATCAGTTTTGCTAAACAGCTATTTTTAGTTCTTCCCTAGGGCTTATGATCTCCTCCACTGTGGATTTTTGGCCAGGTTTATAGTACCATGCAGTACTTTCTGTGGACGGGATTTTAAAACCAGTCAAAAAGTAGTTTGTTACCCCCATAACAGTAGTACTTCTGTTGCACATCTTACTTGACAGATTGGTTTGTAGACGAGATTCACATCTAGGAAGACACTGATGCCTATCCTTTCCCAGCAGCCTGCATGAGCACCTCCTGGGACTATGAAAACTAGATGACAAGGAGGAAATTTTCAGCTTAGGTACAGCTTTATTTCTCTATTCCAAGCATTCATGGTGTGCGGGATCTTTTGCAAAAGGGTCTTACCTAGTTCTGTTGGGAACCAGGAGGAATGGTTTAGGGACTCTTGAGGAAGACGAGGCAGAAAGAACGTCAAAACCAACCACTTTTAAGTCACAAAGTTCCTCCCACCTGACTAGGCACCAGTGTAACCTTCTCGGGCCACGAAACACATGAGGAACTGGGGGCAACCTGCCTGAGCAGAGGCAGTAGGCAGTGTCCAGAGCCTTGTCAGGTTTTGCTTACTGTCCCACCACCATCATGAGTTCTGTCTGAGGCTATGCTCCTCCATTCCAGCTGATGTTTCATTTAATTTGGCGGAAATGGGTGATACTAGAAATAAGTAAAATTAGACAGATAAAATATTTGTTTGTTTATTTTTTGAGACACAATCTCTATTATGTAGCTCTGGCTGTCCTGGAATTCACAGTGTAGACCAGGCTGACTTCAAACTCACAGAGATCCACCTGCTTCTGCCTCCAGAGTGCTGGGATTAAAGGTGTGCACCACCACACCCAGCTGCAAATAAGATTTTTAAAGATTAAATATATACACATATATTTTCCTTCCCTTTTTCTCCCCACCTCCCTTTTTGTGGTATTAGGAGTGGAAGTTATGTCTTTGTGTGTACTGGGCAAATACTCCACCAGTGAAGTACATTCCCAACCATAGCTATTAAGCTATTTTAATTTTAGCCAGGCAGTGGTGGTGCATGCCTTTAGTCCCAGCACTCGGGAGGCCGAGGCAGGCAGATCTCTGTGAGTTCAAGATCAGCCTGGTCTACAGAATGAGTTCCTGGATAGCCAGAGTTACAACAGAGAAATCCTGTCTTGAAAAACCAAAAAATAAAGGAAGAAAAAAAGAGATATTTTAATTTTATGTTGTCTGTTAGTTTATAGGTTTGAATTTAGGTTATGTTTAAAAATTATGCCATTCTGGGCTAGGTAATGGAATACAATGGAATGTTCATAGGCTTTGAATTAGATGAATAGATTTTGAATCTTAACTCACTTATCTCTAGTGTATCCTTAAATAAGAAAATAAAGATTACAGATTTATTTTATTTAGCCCAGAGACTTACTGGTCAATAATTGTATAACCTTAGGCAAGCTAATTCATATTTTTAATATCCTGTTGATTTCATTGGAATCTAATTTCCTAAGTGCAACAAGGCCTTTTTCTATTCCTAAGAATTCTTCCAACTTCCTATAGTATAACACTTACTAGAAATGAATTAATAATGTGGCCTCTTCTGATTTAGGTAGACTGTAGGTAGACTAGTCATATTTCCAGCAGATATAGATTAAATGTTTACAGTGATAAGGGTTTAGCAAAAACTCAGACACCCCCCCCCCCAGATATAAAGCACAAAATAATAGTAAAAGTGCTTCTTTAACGTCTATATAAATTGTTTTCAATTTTGCTAGTATTTAATTTTGCCAGTATTTAAAGTACATTGTTTTAGATCAGAGTAGCTTGACTGGGTTTCTGAAAAAACTGGAACTGTAAATGTAGCAGAAGGACATTGGACATGTTGGGCTTTGGTGGTGTCTTCCAACTCGTGGTGTGTGTGTGTGTGTGTGTGTGTGTGTGATTTGCCCTAGTTCTCTGGCTCACCTGTGTATTGATCCTTACTTTTCTTCTGTGTTCTATACATATACCCTTCACAGTTGTTCTTTATTGTCTCAAGTTAGAGAATAAATGGTGCCTCGTATTCCACTGGAGGAAATCAGCAGTTTGTTATTATTTCTCTATGCTTTTTTATTAGCACTTTGCTGAGAATTGCCTGTGTTTTTAAGGCACACGTGGAGTATTTTGCATTTAAATGGGAAATTTAATACACTCTTCAACTTTAGACAAAGCGAGTTTCATCTGAAATTTTATATGTAAAAAGATTGCAGGAAGGATAGTTTAAAATATTTCTAACATGAGTGTCACAGTTCTCTTTGCAACTTGAAATTTTCATCAACATTTTGCAGTCCTAGCAAATGGCTGTTTGTAGTGCAAAGGAACACCTGGGTCTGTTTAAGTTATTTAAATTTGTAAATGTTAGGCTTTAGAACAAAGGTATGCCAGTATCAGTGGCTCAAATCAAAGGTATTACCATGGATAGCCTGAAAATACGTCCTTAATGATATCTCACATCCAGTGAAGAACGATGAAGCTGCTTCATTGAGGTTTCCAGTCTTTAGAAATCTAAGTTAGTTACAGAAAACTATCCATCGGAATTGTGATCATTTAGCTAAGTTAAGGAAGTCATACCCCACGTTTCTCATGCAGCACATTTTCAGCGCTTACTGTTTCTCCTGCGTGTTGTTTTCTCAGTTCTTGTTCAAAACATTTCTAAGGTTTACTTGTTTTATATGTGTGCGTATAAACGCCATGTTTGTGCCTGGTGCCTATAGAGGTCGGAATGAGGACGTTGGATTGCTTGGATGTGGAGTTACAGACAGCTGTGAACCTCCATGTGGGTGCGTGTAACTGAACCTGGGTTCTCTGAACGAGCAGTAGACGCCAGCCCCCTCTGCTTACTTTTGTAGATTTCTCTACTTTAATAGGTTTTTAGCACCTATAGAATACCTAGTACTACCATTTAAAATTCTGTTTTAGTACAAGAAGCTGAATATTTGCTTCTATGGTATTAAAAGTGTAGAGCAAACCACAATTTAAAGGCCAGACTTGGACAGTCTGTTAAGACAGACTTCTCTTGGTAGAGACTGACTAGGCCATGGAGCTCTTAACGTTTAGGGTTGTGGGTTTCTAGGAGTTTGGAAACCTGAGCACAGCAGAACTTACGGGTCTTTGAACTGGTCATGTGTGTGCATGCTGGCGTGTGGAGGATAAGGTCATGATCAGGTATCCACCTCAGCTGTTCTCTGCCTTATCTTCTGAGATAAGGTCTCTCTTCATTGGGGTAGTCTGGCTAACTAGTCAGCTCAGGGATCTGCCTGCCTCTCCTTCCCAGCTCTGGGGTTACTGGCATGCCACATTTTTTTTTTTTTAACATAGATCCTGGGATTCACTCTCAGGCCCTCATGCTTGTAAAGCAAACAGTTTACTTACTAAGCTACCTCTTCTTTGCCTGTTTCCATGTTTTTAATATTCTGTTTAGTATTTTTACATTTTAAATATAAAATATGTTAGAAATTTAGTAATGACTGGTTATGTAAGTAAGCTCATTATTTTAAGATCATAGAAATACAGCACCAAAAAACCCTTAAAAATCTATATATTTATAAACAAGTAAGTTCTTTGAGCATATATAGTTTAACAGCAAAAATAAGCTTGTACCTGGCTCTGTTGAGATTGTCTACTTTTTTTCCTGTGTGTGTGTGTTTTATATACATTTTTCTGTGTATATGTGCACGTATGTAGAGCCTAGATGTCGATGTTAAGGTATCTACCTCAGTTGCTGTCTATCATAGTTTATAATTTTTATTTTTACGAATTAAAAGTTTTTTTTAATGCATCTGTGCACAGCATGAGCGGCTGATGCCTACAGAGGCCAGAAGAGGGCATCAGATCTCTTGGACTAGAGTTATAACAGTTGAGAACTGCCATGTGAGTTCTAGGAACTGAGCCTGGGTCTTCTAGAAATGCAGCCTGTGCTCTGAACCACTGAGCTACCTCCCCAGTGTCATTTGTGTAATTTTATTTATTTATTTATTTAAGACAGTCTCACTGGACTTGGAGCTCACTGATTCAGCTGGGGTGGCTGGCCAGCCAGCTCCAGGGATTCACCTGTTTCTTTCCCCTTTGCACTGGGACTACATGTGCACTCTGCCATGCCCAGCTTTCTACGTGGGTGCTTGGATCTGAATACAGTTCCTCTTGCTTGTGCTGCAAGCACCTTACTGACTGACCCAACTTTCCAGCCTAAAGAATGTTTTCTTAATTTTAGTAAATCTCAAGGTGAGATTAATATGAATTAGATTTTTATTTCTTAGTTTTTCCTAAAGTTACCATGAATTTATTCAATGTTCTATTAAATTGACTTGAATAGTCACCTCGTATTAGAAGCAGCTATAGTGTAGTTTAGTGAACTTCTATGTCATTCTCAGTTTTTGCATTTAGTGTGTAATGGCAACTTATATATCACTGTAATTATGTTTTAATATTTTTCTCAACATTTAAGGTATTTATAAATTGTTCTTAAAATTATGACATAGTAAGAACATTTAAGTATTAAGAACACCAACAGAAGGTTGATATTATATATTTTTGTATCATTTAGTAGTACACAAATTAATTGGAAAGGATCTTTTTATTGTGATTAGCAATGTAAAGAATAAAGTACTTGTTTTTTGTCTTCTTGAGATGTGCATTTTACATGAAACCATTCCTTGCAATATTTTCAGTACCTTTTTAGACAAAACATCTTCTAATAAAAAGCTTCTATCTGTGGTTCTTTTTGGCTCTTGGACCTTTGCCTGATTTGTGTCTTCACTCCCATCTTCATTTGTTACTGGGTTTTATTGGGCTCTACATAACTTATCCTTTCCTATCAACTCACATTTTATGTTTTGACTTGTATATGTTTGTAGTTTTCTATGCTGATTTCTATAATTTTAAACTTTAGTTAAACAGTCAAAAATCAGATTTATCTAACCTGTATATCTATTGGTATAAGCTTAATACTTCACATAATTTTAGAAGTTTGTCAAAAATGTTAATAGTGTGGATGATTGGAAAGACAAAACTTTCTTCTTTGCTGTTGTATTTCTGGCTCTCAGAATTGTATCTGGCACATAACAGGTATTCAGTAAAAATTTGTTGGATGAAGGAATACTATTTACGAACTAGAATTATTTGCTAAGAGTTTTTAAACTGAAAAATGATATGTGATAGATTAGTTATTGAAAGTGTTGAAAACTGTTCATACTCACCTGGGGCTTTAGAAGGAGTAGATTTTGTATTAAAGGATTTATCTGATGATACTTAACCCCTCCTACCTCACATGTATATATACACATGCAAACACATTTATTTAGTCTCCACTTCAATTGGTTCTTTTTTAGCCTCTTTTATTAATTATTTTGATGTGAGTTGACTTTCTTGCTTTTATTTCTTAACCTAATTCATTCAGAGTTAACTTTCTAAAGCTAAGTTAATTTTTCTACCTTCAATAGCTAAGCAGCTGTGTTGAGTGGTGTGTTGGATATTTTTATGTCAACTTGACACTAGTTAAAAGTCATCTGAGAGGAGGGAACCTCAATTAAGAAAATGCCTCCATAAGATCAAGCTATAGGCAAGCTTGTAGGACATTTTCTTAATTAGTGATGAATTGGTGAGGGCCCAGCCCATTTAGGTGGTGCTATCCTTGGGCTGGTGTTCTCGGGTTCTATAAGAAAGCAGGCTGAGCAAGCCATGAGGAGCAAGCCAGTAAGAGCAGCACCCCTTCATGGCTCTGCATCAACTTTGGCCTCAGGGTTCCAATCCTGTTTGAGTTCTTGCCTTGGCTTCCTTCAGTGATAGACTGCAATGTGGAAGTGTCAACCAAATAAACCCTTTTCCTCCTTGGTCATGGTGCTTCATCATAGCAATAGTAATTCTAAGACAATAATGACTTTTATTCCCCCTACAGATTTTATGCCTCCCTATGCTTTATTGTAAGGGATAGTTCATTGTTTAAACAGTAGATTCTGTGACGTTAGTCCTAATTACTGTTTTTATGTGCTGTTCCTACTAGCTAGAATGTCTCCCTGCACCCCCCACAACCTTTTTGTTGTTTTTGAAATTAGATCCAGCTATGTTGCCTTGGATGGTCTGAATTTACAGGGATTTGCCTACTTCTGCCTCCTGAGCACTGATTAAGATTAAAGGCATGTGCCACCATGCCCAGCTGTTTTTTCAGTTTTAAAAGGAGAGTTTCAACATTTTCCCCCTGAAATGTTCTGAATTGTCAATGGATGTTAGATATGTGCAGTTAAGATTTTTAAGGCAAGATTAAGCTCTGGTGACTTCACACTCAAGTATTTGTAAATAAATGCCTTAGTTCCACTAGGAAAAGATAACTTTTGTTATTGCTTACTGTGCTGTTCTGGGCCTTGGGATACTTTCTTAGAAGTACATCCTCTGGTACCAGAGTATTTTCTCATTTCTGCCTATGCTTTTAAGTATGCAATGAATGATAAGAAAATGACCCAATAATAATTTCAATTTCTAATGTCCAACAGGTGAAAGAGCTTAAACATTCAAACAAACTAGAAATAACGGACATCAAACTGGAGGCAGCAAGAGCTAAGAGTGAGCTAGAAAGAGAAAGGAATAAGATTCAAAGTGAACTGGACGGTAATATATAATTTCCCATGCTTTTCTCTATTATTTTCTAGTCTAAATTAAAATTATTAGAATAGAGCAACTTGATTTCTTTTGCAGATTCTCAGTCTTAATAGAATTTTAATCTTAGAGTACGTAGGGATTATTTTTCTTATGAATGATTTGTTCATTCTGTGATCTTTAGAACTATTTTATGTTTATGTAGTAACTCTTGATGACTATGTGAATTTAAAAAATGTGAATTTTCCTTCATGAGCTTATAATTTTAAATGCTTGTAGACCATCTGGTTATTAGACTAAAGAATGTTAAGGAGATAGGTTCCAGTCATAGTTTTTGTTTGTTTGTGTTTGCTATAAATCCTAGGCCAGTTATTGAATCCTTGTTCAATGTGGGCTTATTTTTAAGTTCCATTTTAGTCTTAAAATGTCTCATTAAGATATCTCAGAGGTGCTGGGCTGTGGTGGTCCACGCCTTTATCTCAGCACTTGGGAGGCAGAGGTTGGTGGATCTGTGTGAGTTCCAGGACAACCAGAGTTACAACAGAGAAAAACCTTGTCTCAAAAAACAAAATAAAACAAAATTTCTCAGAGGTTAAGTTTCTTCTTAAATACATATGAAAAAATCCACACGGGTTGTAACTGTGCTTGGAGTTGACCTTCATGTAGAGATTATATTTATTAATGATTTTTTTGACTATTTCTATATATTACAGAGTTGAAAGCAATATTTTTCGTGTTAGAGTTTGGTATCTATTCCTATATTGTGTTTCTAAAGGTTAAATATAAATCTGCTGTAGTTATTCATCTCTACAATATCCCTTTATAGGATTTGCGAATTCTTTCAATAAGGTTGAAAATTTTCTTCTTATATTTTTGTTAGAAATGTAGCATATTTACTAGAACCCTAGGTGTTTTAAGGGTTCAGGTTTTTGTTTGGGCTTTTTTTTTGTTTGGTTGGTTGGTTTTTGTTTTTAACTGTTACCAGCTAGCTTATAATACTATCCTGGGGCTTCAACTCCAGAATTCCCTTAAGAAATCAAGTAAATAAGCCTCTTTGGGTATTCATCTAAGTTGATCTCTACTCCCCCCAAGATTAAAAAGAGTAAATGTATATAACCTTTTTGAAAGGTTTGTGTATATATGTGCTTAAAAGGTGACAACAAAAATTATCTCCAAGTTTTAGTTTGTTTTACTGTTATTTTAAGAAAGTTCTGATGATCTGATATTCTGTAGGGACCTTTAAGAATACCTGTCCAAGAGACATTCTCATTCTTTTGTTTTACTGGGTTTCAGATGCTTGTCAATTGTAAATTTTCATGTTAGTATTAAAGTTTATTTTTCTTCTAAAAATATACTAGGATTGCAGTCAGACAATGAAATTCTCAAGTCAACTGTTGAACACCACAAAGTGCTCTTAGTGGAAAAAGATCGTGAATTAATACGTAAAGTACAAGCTGCCAAGGAAGAAGGTTATCAAAAACTTGTGGTATTACAAGATGAGAAGTAAGCGCTTGCTACCTTAGTTTGTGTTAAATTTCTTTATGAAAACATTTTACTCTCAGATCATCTTTATTGTGGTTCCTCTAACATAATTATCATCTGTTGTTTTAGGCTAGAACTTGAGAACAGATTATCAGACTTAGAGAAAAGGAAAGTGGAACATGATGTCTGGAGGCAGTCTGAGAAGGATCAGTGTGAAGAGAAATTGCGGGCTTCACAGATGGCGGAAGAATCAGCCCGCAGGGAACTTCAGAGTATTAGGTTAATTTTTTTATTTTAATATAGTTTTGGGGGGACAGTCCTCTATACCTTTTACCCTGAGTTCCATATAGTAACAGTTTTCTTAACCATATTATGATAATCAAGATAAAGAGGTTAGCGTTTCAGTAAATCAGACAACAAATCAAACTTATTTACTTTATTCATAATTTGCCGTTTCATTTGTTTCTTATCTTCAGTCCACTATGAAATTATTTTTTCACTCTAATCAATAATCTTGGGGCTCCCTCCACCATATTTTGAGACTATGTAAATATTGTCTTGAAGCATTCTTCTACTAATTTTACGTCTATTCGTCATTCTTGTCTTTTTAGTTGTTAATCTAGTGTTTTCCAGTTGTGATTTTTCTTATGTATTTCCATCATATTTTTTCTACATTTACTATTTGTAATTCTGAAAAGAAGAGCCTTCCATTTGGTAAATGGCAGTTTAAATCACTGTAGACTAGCAGATTCTTCTTTTCTTCTGCGAGTTGCATTATACTTTTATGCGCATACTATCTCAGGTTTGATTATTAGAAGCTCCTGCCCCTTGCTGTTTTCTAGCATCATAGAAATCATAGCATCTAGACTCTGCTTTGGCTTTCCTTGCCCCGGGTCTGTATACAGTCTAGAAACCAGAGTGGGTAAATGGAATCTATCCCCCAAATAAGGGAAATCTGTACCTTGATTACCAACTGTTGCTTCTGATCCACAAGGTGCAAAGGAATAGGTAGTTACTGTTCCTTTTTTTTGGTTGAAATCAAAAACTCTTAGAACCAGTGCCGATCCTTTCATGTCTTTATTTTACTTTTGTTTGACTTTGCAGAGACAGAGATCATAACCACCTGCAATTCCAGTGTCAGGGGATCGAATGCCCTCTCCTGATGTCCTCGCGTAGTAGGCATGCATGTGATGCATGTATATATGTGCAGGCAAAAACTCACATAAAATACGTTAAAATTAAATCTGAGAAACTCTGCTTATTAAGATTTTGATTGGAGTTGTATTGGCTTTATAGGTTAATTTGAGAATTATTTTGTAATGATATGAAGCCTTCCAACCCATGAATATCTCACATTACTCTTCTTTCAAAGCCCTTTTTCTACTGCTGTCACTATGCTTTTATACATCGCCATCTTACTCATCTTTTAAAAAATTTTATGCCCAAGTCTTTAATACTATTACAATTGGTGCTATTTTAAAATGTTTTATTTATTCGCTGGTGATGTAGAAATAGTTGACTGAGTTGACCTTGAATTCTATGCCCTAAGATGTGTGTGTGTGTGTGTGTGTGTGTGTGTGTGTGTGTGTGTGTGTATGTGTGTGTGTGTGTGTGTGTGTCTGTGCGTGTGTAAGTGTGCGTGTGTGTGTATGTGTGTGTGTATGTGTGTGTGTATGTGCGTGTGTGTATGTGAGTGTGTGTATGTATGTGTGTGTATGTGTGTGCGTGTGTGTGTATATGTATGTGTGTGTATGTCTGTGCATGTGTGTATGTGTGTGTATATGTGTGTGTGTATGTATGTTTGTGTGTATGTATGTGTGTGTGCATGTGTGTGTGCATATGTCTGTGCGTGTGTGTATGTGTGTGTATATGTGTGTGTATGTGTGTGTATGTGTGTGTATGTGTGTGTGTGTGTGTATGTGTGTGTGTATGTGTATGTCTGTGCGTGTGTATGTGTATGTCTGTGCGTGTGTATGTGTGTGTATGTGTGTGTATGTGAGTGTGTGTGTATGTGTGTATGTATGTGTGTGTGTATGTATGTGTATGTCTGTGCGTGTGTAAGTGTGCGTGTGTGTGTATGTGTGTGTATGTGTGTATGTCTGTGCGTATGTGTGTGTGTGCATGTGTGTGTGTATGTCTGTGCGTGTGTGTATGTGTGTGTGTATGTGTATGTCTGTGCGTGTGTGTATGTGTATGTGTGTGTATGTGTGTGTGCATGTGTGTGTGTATGTGTGTATGTATGTGTGTGTATGTGTGCGTGTGTGTATGTATGTGTATGTATGTGTGTATATGTGTATGTCTGTGCGTGTGTATGTGTGTGTGTGTATGTGTACGTGTGTGTATGTGTGTGTATGTATGTGAGTGTGTGTATGTGTATGTGTGTGTGTATGTGTGTGTATGTCTGTGCGTGTGTGTATGTGTGTGTGTATGTGTGTGTATGTCTGTGCGTGTGTGTGTATGTGTGTATGTGTGTGTATGTGTGTGTGTGCATTGTGTGTGTATGTGTGTATGTGTGTGTGTATGTGTGAGTGTGTGTATGTGTGTATGTGTGTGTGTATGTGTGTGTGTGTGTATATATATATATATATATTCATTCTCTCCCTCCCACCCCACCTCCCCGGGTAGGAAAGAATCACCTTCTCTTCTTGCTTCTCTTTTATTATTTTATTGTTAATTTTGAATTTCACTGCATTGTGATCAGAGAATAATTTACTTTATGCAACATATTTATATTTCATTTGTGATCTAATATTTTAAAGCCAATACTAGGGTAAGGCAAGTAAAATACCCCAGGGTATGATCTCGAAGAAACAATCACTTTTAATGACAAGAAAATGGTTTATTTTATGTATTTGAGTGTTTGCCTGCATGTATCTGTGTATGTGTACCATGTATGTGCCTGCTGCTCTTAGAACTCAGAAGAGGGTGTTATATATCCTGGAATTGGAATTATGGGTGGTTGTGAGCCACCATATGGGTACTAGGAATTGAATGTGGGTCCTCTCCAAGAGCCACAAATGCTCTCAACCACTTAGCCATCTCTACGGCTCCAACCTTTATAGGCAAACTCTGCCATGTACATTAGCCTCAGAGTGATTGTGTCAATCTCAAAATTTGCACCAAATGGCCTTCTCATTTGCCTCATGCCTATAGTATACAGTCCGTTTTTGTGGGTCTGATAACCATATGTAAAGTTAAGTAAGTGCAATTGCTCTTCAACTTATGTGGGTTACACTGTAATCACCTCCTTCTACGTTAAAAATGCATTTATTACTACTACCTAACCTCATTATACCGATTATTTACCTTAGTTGTCACATGGCTGACCAATGCTGCCACTGGCTTTCTTTGTGAGAGAGCACATTGTTACTGTATACTGCTAGTTAGTGAAAGATCAAAATTTGAAATTTGAGATATTGTTTCTGCTGAATACATACAACCTTCAACATCATTATAAAGCTGATGATTTTAAAGTTGAACCATTACAAGTCAGGTAACACTTGATACATTTATGTATTTGTGTGCTATGAACACCCCCAACATATTCATATAGCCATTAAGATTTGTCTTATGAAATTTATATACTTATTTTTGTTCATTTGATCTCTCTGCATGAAATAATATTAAAGTCCTATTAGCATGTTTCTGACTCCTTGTAGTTCGGCTTCATAAAGGTGATTGCTATAAAACTGTGAGACTCTTTCTAATCTACCCTCTACAAGGAATGACACTTCTCCCCCCTCATTATTTTATCATATCATAGTCTCAGAGTTTGGCCGTTTGGAATGTTACTTCTCTTGTTTTGAGCTTCTGTAGCCATAGTGATAAAATGTTGCATTCTGTCATTACTTAAAGACAATAATGAACTTGACCCATAGCTTTTGTTTTATTTTGTTTGGGAGCATGTAATAAATACAAAATAGTTTTGTCTTTTACTTGTCTATAATATAAGTAATTTTCTATTTCATTAGTTACTTTTGAGAATTTGGTTTTTATTTTTCTTGAATTTCTCCAGGTCATTTATATTGTGTAATTGACCCCAGACTTATTTTAAAATAAGGATACCATAGCCATATAAAATCTAAAGGGGGGCGTGATCTTGGCAGGAAAAAATATAAAAAATATAAAAGTAAACCATTTTTAAAAAAACACTATGATAAGTAGCTGATCTGCTAGGCATTAATGTATTCGTTAGAGATGCTTTAAGTTATTATATACCAGTGTATATAATACACTAACTTTGTTTTCATTAAGGTGGGTTATTCACCACTAGTCTGTCATAGTGCAAGGAATAATACTTTAAAAAGTAATTTGCTATGGCGGGGGTAAAGTTTTTACTGCACGAACATGACTTGAGTTTGAATTCTTAGCATCCATGTAAAAAGCCAAGTCTGGGAGTTCACACGGCTAACCCCAGCACTGGAGAGAAAAGACAGGTGGTTCCAAGGACTGGCTGGACTGTCAGTCTAGCCAAACCAGCAAGTTTGTGGTTCAGGGAGAGACCTTGCCTCAAAAAATAGGATGGGGAAGCAATGCAGAAGATATCCCAGTGTTAGTTTTCAGCCTCCACGTGTGCCTGTGTATGTGTGCATGTGTGTGTGTGTTTGAATGTGTACACACAAGTTTTGTATTTCAGAAGGCTGCTGTACTACCTATTTATTCAGTTTGTGAAGTTTATAAAGCGACCTATAAATTTAACCATGTAAAAGTTATGGAAGGTTAAGTGTGCAGTCAACTCTCCATAACAGCAGTAGTTTAACTCAAACTATTACAAGAAAATAAAGAAGCTTTGTAAGCTGACATAACTTGTAGAAAGGACAGGGTTTGCACTGTCGTGCGCGCCCCCCGACAGCTGAATCTACAACTCAACTATGAGCACATAGATACCTCCTTCTTTCTTTTTCTCCCTCCTCTTCTCTTTCTCCTTGTCGACGTATTTTCTGCTGCTTTCTCCAAGGCATGCACTATATGTTGAAAGAAGAGCTTTTACCTGCCAGTTCAGGTTAGAAAAATCTAGAAAGTGGTTTGGGTCTGGTTTCCATATTCATTTCTGGGGTCTATCAGTGTGTCAAGGGGAGTGAGGCACCCTGGCTAAAGCAGGATATGTGTCTACGTCTCTGTAGTGATAGAGAAGAGGCTGTGTATTTTGATATCAGGTGAAGAGAAGAAATTAAAGCAATAACTATTCAAGGGAGGAGGCTTTAACATTTAAGAAGATATTGCCTATAGTGTTACCTTTTACATAACTTAAAAAGTCTTCTCCATTTAGGTATTGTTGCTCTAGATTTGCTTGTTTATTTTGGCTGCCCTTAGGTGGGTATTGATTGGCCCTTTTTAAAATCATTTAGGACATCCTATTTTCAATTTATATCTTTAGAAGAATTATTTGTGTGTGTTATCTTTTTAGGAAGCACTAGACTTACAATTGGACATTTAAACCCGTTCCTTTATAATTTGGACTGCCAGGTAAATGACAGAGGTAAAGGATCTGTAGTAGCATTTGAAGGACACAGAGTTTTTGTTGCTTTTTTTTTTTTTTTTTCTTTTTTGCCTGATATGTGTCAGTTATTATATCGTGATTCTCTATCATGATATATGCTTTGGTTCAGTGGCCCTATATTTTTTCAGGAAATTCCCTTTTAGTAAACAATGGCCGTCAGTTTCCAGTGCTTACAAGAGACAGGACACTTGCTTTTAGAAAGTTGATAATAGAGAAATCACAAATTGCTTCTCTCGCTTGTTTTATTTTGTTTTCCTTGGCAATGAACATTAACATCGTATGAAGGCAGAAGCCTTTGCCACTGAATATAGTATTACTGATCACATTTAAATCTGAGTTTAAATTAATTAAAATTTTAATAAATTAAAATTTCAGTTCCTTAGTCACACTGTCTGCTTTTAAATGCTTCATAGCAACTTGAAGCTAGTACTGTTTCATATTGAAACTTTCAGATGGTAATTTCTATCACCAGATAGCATCTTAACAGATGGAACTGTTGCACTGATAAAGAGTGAGGCCTCTGATGTTTCCACAACAGTTAGAACTAGGTTCAGCATTTATAGTCACTCAGTAAATATCTGTTGAATGTTTGAATACCTAGACTCTAATCATTACAGTTGACAGGAACACAGGAATTTGAAACAGCTCCATCTTAATGTTATTTCAAAATTTCCATTTAAACTTTTCTACAGCTGAATTCTCTGTTGTGAGTTGACCCTCTTCCTACTTTGTATTTCTACTTCCATGATTAGAAATATAAATAATATCTATAATATATAATATCTATAATATATATTATATAAATATAATATAGATATAAATATTAAAATATAAATAATCATAGTTTATCATTCTCTAACATAACTCATCCTTCACTTGTTAATCTCTTACCACTTACTTCTTAAAGTTCTTTCTGTCCCTCCACACCTCTCCCAAGGTTCCCCACCTTTCTCTCTGTCTCCCTTCATGTCTTCCCTCCCTCCCTCCTGCCCACCCTAATCCCTGTGCTGGGAATCAAACCTTAGACATTACACTACCATACTGAGCTATACACCGAGATATACTTTGTTTTATTCAACTACCAGAAAATATTTTGGGTCAACATTTTCTTCTAAAGCCTCTCATTGAATTCACTTCTTTTTTTTAAAACAATTAATTTTATTTTATTTTATGTGTATTGGTGTGAGGGTGTCGGATCCCTGGAACTGGAGTTGTGAGATGCCATGAGGGTGCTGGGAATTGAACCCAGGTCCTCTGGAAAAGCAGCCAGTGCTCTTAATCATCAGACCATCTCTCCAGCTCCTAGAACCATTACTTTCTAAGACTGTAATTATCTCTTCTTTAGTTGTTTTACTTTGAGTGGAGAAACTGAAACTAGTAGCCTTGGGCTTCTCTTCCTTCCATCCTGCTGATTGCCTTTTGTCCTGGTTGTTTTTCCTCAACTTGACACGACTAGAGCCATTTGAGAAGAGTGAACCTCAACTGAGGAAATGTCGTCACCAGGACATTGATTTGTGGGCCAGCCTGTGAGGGCATTTTCTTGATTAATGTAGGTGGATTCAACTCATAGAGAGTGGTGGTAACCCTGGGCAGATAGTTCTGGGTGCGATAAGAAAGCAGGCTGGGCAAACCCCGAAGAGTACGCCAATAAGCAGTGATCCTCCTTGACCTCTGCATTAGTTCCTTGAGTTCTTGCCCTGAATTTCCTGGAATGGACTGACTATACACTGTAAGCTAAAATAAACCCTTTGTTCCCCAAGTTGCTTTTGATCATGGTACTTATCACAGCAATAGAAAATAATATTTAGTTTCCAAAATGAAGGGTGCTCTTAATTATGTTTTTGTAAAGGTCTTGTTTCATTTATACTCTTCCCCTACAGTATATATTTAGTTTCTTACTTCAAGACACTTAATCCTTACTTAGCTTTCACAGCCCAGTTCAAATTCTGTTCCTTTCACTTAGCCTTTATTAATCTAATAAAAAAATAATTTCACTTATTTTGCATTTTGCATTTTTATTATGACTTCTTTAAACTTGTGGCACACCTTAAATCTTCATGATCTGTAATAATCAAGGGACATGTACATTTTATTCCATAATCTATCGTTTGAAATAGTATCTACTGTTCTTGAAATCTTTTGTTATCGTGATTTAAAACCATTAGTGTTCTTAAACCCTCGTAATACTTATAAATTAATTTTATGTTAAAGTCTGTTTAAAGCATGGATTAATTTTCTTCGGGAAAAATATATCTCAAATAAGCTTCAGATTCTAAACTGGTACTGTTTTAGTAATGTAAAGTGGAGAAGGGCTTGTTCCCTACAGTCTATACTCCATAGTAATAGTGTTATTTATTTCCTGTCTTATTAAAATATTCTCTAACATTGGTTTCTTTGCCTTCAGCTTCTTTATGTATTTATTCATATCTGTGTAGTTTATTTAATAATCATTCCACAGCCTTGCCTTTAGAGGTTTCCTTTCTTACTGATTGACAAATTCTTGACCTCAGTGTGGATATATTTAGAGCCAAAGTTTTCTAACTCTGACCCTAACCTACCACAATATTCTGTACTCTTATAATTTCATTGTGATTTTGTAGAAAAAATTATTTAGTAGCTCAGTAACCAAGAAGGACTAATATCCATAAACATTTCATGGAAGAGGGGCTGGGGATGTAGTGATGGAGTGCTTGCCAAGCATGATGAAGCCCTGGGTTAGATTAACCAGTAGTGCCTGAAACCAGGTTCAGTGGCATACTTCCTTTAATCCCAGCACTTGAGAGGTAGACACAGGAAGATCAGAAGTTCATAGCCATCTTCTATCAGCTATGTGGCTTCATAGTGAGTTGGAGGTCAAGATGGGCTACATATAAAAAAAAAAACTCGAAAAGAAAGATGAACATTTAATGGAGCAAATGAACACAATATTGAGAGAGTAAGGGACAGTGAGATGGCTCAGTAGACAAGGGTGCTTGCCACCAAGTCTGATAACCTATTTAACCCCTGGAATCCATTTGGTGGAAGGAAAGAACCAATTCCCCCAGTTGTCCCCACCTTCACACTTGCTGTGGCATGTATACACATACACACACATGTAAAAAACTATTTAAAGAGTAAAAATGTAGCTGGAATTATGAAATAAGATTCTGCCTGATTGTGAAGAATGAGGAGAAGCATGGCTGAGTCTTCCTTTAGAGCTGTTGTTTCTGACATTTGTATGTAAACATCTAAGAAGCAGTAAAGTGACTGCAGGGTGTTTTCCACGTTGTTTTGTATTCATTATAGACATCCAATGTCAAATTCAGTATTTACATAAATTAGTAAACATTTATTGAAAATCTTAGCTGTGTTTAAAGCACTATTCTGTGGTTTTTGAGAGTGTTGGAGCCCCAGTAAGCACATTCGAGCTTTACAGGTAAGGTATGCCAGTCATGCCAAGATGTAAACATGTTCCAGTTGATTTGTATCTGAGATAAAGATTTGAAGAATTTAGTTAATTTTTATTTTATGTGTATGACTGTTTCGCTTGCATTTCTATGTGTACCATGTACATGCCTGGTACCTGCCAAGGCAGGGCATTGGATCTCCTGGAGCTAGAGTTACAGATAATCGTAAATCAACTTGTGGATACCAGCAGCAAGAGCAGCAAGCTCTTAACCACTGAGTCATCCTTTTAAACCCTTAAAAAATGTTTTTTGTTTTGTTTTTTAATTTGAGGGCCCCATCCTGCCAACTTGATTAGCACGATGTCTTCCTGTAGATTAGTTGATATCACCAAAGCTTTGGCTGACCATGCAAACTATATTTTCCTCAACTGCCCATTTAGCTCAGGGATGAAAGGTTATGAGGTACTTTATGGGGTATAGGGTAGTGTTTTGTTCATTTTCTCTTTGATCTGTAACCTTGTAAATTGAAAGCAGAGTAGCAGTTTGTAGAATCTGTAAGCTGTGCAGGTTGGGTGGCTTCTGAATAGTTTCTGATGAGGTAAGCACACATCCTGAACTTCTCCTTTGAAGGCCAGATTGCTCAGACTGTTCACTGTGTTTATTAACGTCTTTGTTATCAGTGTCTCCGTGTAGCATTCTTTAGTATCCACAAGAGAATCAGCGCCCTCTGTACTCAGTTCTTGCTGCTAAAGAAGTAATTCTTGTTGTTTCATATGGACATATGTAGCTGCTGGAGTCTAAATCTTTAGTGTTGTATATAGTGCCTGTTGCCATACAGCCATTCAGTTGAGTGATTGTTCAGTTCAGTGAGAAATAAAATGGATTCATAATCTTTTTGTTTGGTTATGATTTTTAGGTTAAAACTTCAACAACAAATTGTGAATACTGAAAATGCAGAGAAAGAAAAATTTGAAAATTCTGAACTGAAACAGGTATGATTATAGTATACATTGTGGTTTTATTTTGTTGAGTACTTCTCTTAAGTCTGTTTTATGTAGTTACTGGCAATTAATCAAATCAGTACTTTGTAAGTTGATCGTGATGGTTGACGATACACCGATGAGGCTGTTGGGTAAAGATGAAAATGTTTCAGTTTTTCTGCTTTAATTTAGTCGACTTCTTTTACTTTTGCTGTTTATCCAAATATTTCGGTATGTTGAGGACTGTGACAGTTTTTTCAAGTTATAATTAAAATGACAACATTTTGACCATCTGAATTTTAAAAATTAATTAGAAATGTCCAGGTTTGAAGTTATACGTGTAAATTTATGTTCTGTGAAGTATTATGGGATTTTTGTTTGTTGTTGGTTTTTTGTTTTTTGTTTTTTTTTGCTACATCTGTGTAAAATCTAAGAGTTATATTTATGGGAAGAAATTGGTATTTTAATTAAAATATTTATATAATGTTGAGCAAAATACAGAAGAGTATTTGTTTCCTAATTCTGTTTCTCCTTTTTCCTTGAAATATTTTTATTTTCTTAGATTATGAATAGTGAGGAATCCATTTAGAATTTTTGCACATCCGCTGATACTCCCTTGAATATGCAGTTCTGGATCCTTAATTGGAAGAGAACAGTGCTTGCATGTCAGCTGGCATTGCTTTGTCTGCAGTTATGGAACCTTAACTGGGAGGGCACAGTGTTTTATTCTCAGAGAAACGTGGCTATAATACTTAGCATTGCTGTTTCTGCTATCCTATGGACTAGACTTAAGTTTCTTTGAAGGTTGCTTAGTCAAAAAGCTTTAATATAGAGGTAATGCTTTCTACTCTAGGTTTCTTTTAAAAAGTAAGTTCTACACAAAGATATTTATTCTAAAATAGAAATCTGAGATATTCCATGTTACTGTGTTTTAGTAATTGCACCATGGACATGTACAGTCTTATCTTACATGGGTTATATTGTCAGCCATATAATGGGGTTATTTCCCACCTAACTAATTTATTCTACCAAGAATCTTGCTTTTTGTTGGGTGTGGTGGTACTTGTCTGTAATCTTAGCACTTGGGAGGCTAAAGCAGGAGGATCATGAGCTTGAGGCCAGCCTGGGATGTGTGGCAAGACCCTGTTTCTTTTGGCTCTTGGCTCTCATGATGGTGTTTTGGTTTTGGTGATAATAGGGATGAAACTCAGGCCTGTGTACGCTTTAACTAGACAAGTATGCTCTTTAACTGAGCTATACTCTAGGTGGTGGGCTCTTTGGTTTCTGTCTCTTGATTCTGCCAACTCTGAAAGGTCCTTCAGAGAACGGCTAAAGAGAAGTTAAAGGAAGAGAAAGAAAAATGAAGACTTTTTGTTTATTAGTTGATAAAATAAAGATGGCTTAGGAAGGATGTATATATGTAATTGACCCCAGTGAAGTCTGTTTAGTTACAGCTTAACATTTCAGCCACTTATCTCTAACTCCAACTTACAAGAAAAAAATGCTTCCATGTGAAGATAAATCGGGGATTGAGTAAAGCCTGTGATCCATGTGCTGATAATTGGCTCTACTGGCTAAGGAATCCATATCATATTTATTAGATTTCTCAAAGCACTTTCTCCTTCCCAGCACTGGGGCATATCGAAAGTTTGGAAACCTCCGAGGAACAGGATTATTTTGATTTGTCCCATATTCCTTCCCAGGAATTCCTGAATGCTTGGAGAGTAGCCCTTCTGGTAGGATAGCTGATCTCAGGTGTGCTTAAGGCAATAAGTTCCCTCAACTGTTTTCCCTGTGGGCTTGTTTTTAAAATCTCTTCTAGCAGAGAGGAGAAAGGCTTTATGATAGGAGACTACCATTCTTGTCTTCTTCCCAAAGCACCTTCCCGAACCTCTTTGCCATGCGTTTTGAGTAACGGAAAGAAAAAGAATCAGTATCTGAGGAATATATGGTCTTAAAAGTCTTTGATAAAGTGAGAAATGATCCTAGCCCTTGCTGTTTATTATCTCATTTCCAGGGCATCCCTGCAGGCCCCACCAACTTGGAGAGAGATTTCTTTGGGGAGATACTCTGCTTCTTACATGCCTTGATGGATGTCTTAGTGCCTTTCTGTTTCTCTTTTCTTTTAAGCAAATCAGTCATTTGCAGATCCAAGTGACCTCACTGACACAGTCAGAGAATGACTTGCTGAATTCGAACCAAATGCTGAAGGAAATGGTGGAGAGATTAAAACAAGAATGCCGGAATTTAAGAAGTCAAGCCGAAAAAGTTCAGCTAGAAGTTGAAAAGTAGAGTTTTCTCTTTTTTATGTACAAACTATTTTTTCTTTCTGCTATATAAAGAATATTTTATTGATGATTGAAACATTGAGTGTGTTTGTGGATAGTGTACTTTCTGTTCTTATAAAATGAACTTTTAGTCCTAAATTGCTTTAGGCGGGCCTGGAGAGATGGGTCAGTGGTTAAGAGCATTGGCTGCTTTTCCAGAGGTCCGGAGTTCAATTCCCAGCAACCATATGGTAGCTCACAACCATCTATAGTGGGGTCTGATGCCTTCTTCTGACATGCAGGAGTACATGCAGACAGCACTCATACAGAAATAAATATTAAAAAAAGAAAAAGAAAAAGGTTTAGGCATGGATTAAGGCCCTTTAAAATTCTGTCTGCACACAGTATTCTGAAAACTATTAAAACCTTTATTCACTTAGCAAACCAGAACAGGGTTTCCCAAATCTGTTCTGAATATCAGAATACAGAATGGTTTGGTTTTGGGGTTTTGTGTGTGTGTATGTGTGTGTGTGTGGGGGGGAAGTTTTGCACAAACACACAGACTTAATTAGTCTTTTGAATTTGTCTTTTTGGAAATTTATTTACTCATATTCTTTTCATCTTGAAATTTGCTAGTAGTAGACAGTAAACTGGTAAGGGAAATGCACTGGTTATGGTCAGGATTTATATTCTCTTGGAAATGTTTGGACGTGGTAAAATGGGGCTGCAGATGTAGCTCAATAGAATTGTCTGGCCTAGTATACAGAGGCCCTGGATTTGATCCCTAGCACCACAAAAATAAATGTAAAAAGGCAAAAACACATAAATATTGTTTTATATTTGCTTTGTTTTCATAGCATGTTATTTTTATTTATCTATAGGACAATATTCTCTCCAAATTTGTCCTTGAATCAATGTTACCACATAAAACTTTTTCTCTGCAGTTTTTCTATTTTTCGTATTTTAAGGCTTGTCTATGTTTTATAGATGGAGTTTTATATATGGGGAAAGGCAGTAAGAAAAATGTATCTCTGTAATGTGTTGCGACATGCTAGAGCATCTAACTTATTTTTCTGCTATTTTGCAAAAAAAGAAATTTGTATCTTGTGATCAAGTATTTGATTAAAATGAGATTAAGAATTCTAATGCCCTACAATGTAGATAACAGATCTAAGTAATTCACTGTTGGTTTCAGACTGATATTCATTGTAATGCTCCAAATATCTAATTCAGCTAGGGATAAAGAATGCTTGCTTAGCATGTGCACAAGTACTGAGTTCAATTCTCAGTGCCCAGACTCACACAAAATAAAATACTGGATTTCTAGGTCAATAGAGTTTCTGATTCCAGCCAGTATACTTAAAATCTGTATGCATAAATAGACAAGCAATCTAACACAAAGTGACAGTTTGTTACTTTCATGTTTAGTGACCATAGTATTGATACTAAATATTGTATTATTGATAAGTATGCAGAATAACTTTTAAATTGTTATTACTAGGATACAACTTAAAATGTCATTTATATGAAACCTACTCTACACAGAAAACATTCTGCACATAGACTTAATATCCAGCTTGATTTTTTATTATTATTATTATTATTATTATTATTATTATTATTATTATTATTATTATTTTTAGATAGGGTTTCTCTGTATAGCCCTGGCTATTCTGGACTTTCCTATGTGGACCGGGCTGGCTTTGAGCTCATAGAGATCAGATTGCCTCTGGAGTGCTGAGATGAAAAGCCTTTGCTACCATACCTGGCAACAGGATTCATTTCTAACTGCCTTTATCAGGCACGGTTTTCATAACTTGATGTTTATCACCATTGTTCGGGCTTTAAGTGCTTACCTGCTAGTAAATAGACCTGTTTCTTTGTGGAACTTAATAAATTTCAGTTTCCTCATCTGTTTAAAAGACACACCAGGTGTTCCAGAGGGTTTTGGGTAAACAGAATGCATGTATTATTCCGAATACGGTGTCATATTCATAAAACGTGCTCTGTAGTGACGATGCGAGGAAATATGTGACCACATAAGAATTACTACGGCTGGAGAAGATAGGATGTGATCACGCAGGTACTTGTGATAGTGCCTGTTTGATCTAAGAATTTCTATTAAATTCCTTGGGTTTGTGTATATATTCTCTGACAGGACATTGGAGGAGAAACAAATACAGTGGTTGGAAGAAAAGCATAAGCTTCATGAGCGTATCACTGACAGAGAAGAAAAGTATAATCAAGCTAAGGAGAAACTACAGCGAGCTGCAACTGCTCAGAAAAAGGCAAGTGGCTCTTAACTCACTTGGTTTCTATAGTGTAAAACATTATTTTCTGACATTTTTATGGCATATTTAACTTAATATCTCAACATCGTATTTTGCTATTAATCTTTCAGAGACAACTGGGAAACACTAACAGGTCTATTTCTAAAATTTTTTAGAGTTAATATTGTAGAGGAATGCTTTGCCAAGCTTTTTGTATTGTGCAGCCTTCCTTATGGTTACGTTCCACTTGGACCTCTGGATCTCTTGGGGCAGAGAGTGTCTGTTGGAAAGACGGTTGAGTGGTGTCAGGGGAAGAGTGAGCATCTGGGTTAGCTGGGTGGTGTCAGGGGAAGAGTGAGTACAAAGTTGGTTGGGTGGCAACAGGGGAGATAGTGAGCTCCAGAAGCTGATGATATGGAAAGCAGGCAAAAACAAGGCTCATATAAAGACAGTTCATTCTAGAGAATAAGAAAGAAAGCAGACAGTTGCTGGAAAGCCTCAGACACCGGAGGTTACTGAGACACCTGGGAAAAACATTAATGGGATAAAAGATTTTAGAAGTTTGTTCAGTTCCCCAGGCTTTGACAGATTAAGAAAGGCTGTGAAAAGTTTCTTCTTTTCCTTTCCTTCTCTCTTCCTTCCTAAACTTTAGAGCTAAAACAGGCTTAAAAGGGTGACTAGTATGGAATCTTTCTCAGTAACAGCCAAAAGCCAGGAGGAGAGAAACCAAAGGGGGTGGAATTCTGTTAGGAGTCAAGTTACCTGTAAAAAGTAGCAGTTACAAAAGGCTTCAAACTAGATACAGCGTTTAGCAATGGCTGCAGCTTCTAAGAAAATTTGCCTTTGGCCCCCAAACAACCCTTAAGAGCCCATATGTAATATATACTTTTTATAGTTGATATTTTTGAGAGCCAATCCATATAGATGTGCATGACTCATTCTTCACTTAAGTTATAGTGTGATTATACCTTTCAATTATACTTAGCATCTGTAATATCGCTTTTGGGTTAAAGTCTTTTTTTTTCTTTTTTTTTTGGAGATACTGCTCATTGGTAAGAATTTCCCAGGAATATCTACCAAGTTCTAGGCCAGCAAGGGCTGCATAGTGAGACTCTGTTTCAAAAGAGAAGAAAAAAGAAAACCAGTCGAACAACAATAAAAGAAGTGTGTGTTTCCAATTCAAAAAATAGAGGGAAAAATGTCTCTTTTTCTCTAGCAACAGGATCTTGGACTTACCCTTGGCTTCTGAAACTACTCTGACAATTCCTACCTTGGTGCTTTTTCATATTTGTCCTTTGTAAGCATATGTTTTTTGCAGAATCTAAAAGCTTCACATTTCTGGAAACAATCCAGTACCTCATAGAAATGATGTAACCAACCAGCTGATTCATCTAGTCAGTAGTTTACAACTTTTTCTGCTTCAGCAAGAACTGTAGTAGATGCCGTCAGCAGCAAGACTCATGGTGGCAGGAATTCAGAAATTCTTTTCAGCAAACCTGGGATGTGGGGAGAGACAAGGGTGTGTGTGTGTGTGTGTGTGTGTGTGTGTGTGTGTGTGTGTGTGTTTCATATGTCGACATTTGATAGTCTCCCTTTATGGTGGCATTGGTTCTGAAGAAGAAAAACAATGGGAAGGAAAGGAATGTGCCCTAGATATACTAGTATCTTAATATCTGTGTATTGTTGGATAGGTTAAGTGTTCATTAATTACATAAGAGAAATAACTTAAGTCATTCTCATAATACTAAAAGTATTATAAGATTGAGGTTAGAAGACAGTATTTCATATATAAGAGACCCAGCATTTTGTGCCCACGTGGAAGCACATCTTTTCTCTTTTATTTGGCACTTGTATTCCTTTCTATCCATATATAAATTCTGAAAGGCTATTAGTGTTTATGAAATTTCAGTGATTTTTAATGACTCATGATGTATTATGTCTGAAGTTTAGAAATATCTGAATTCAGAAATCACTAGAAAGTATTATGAGCTATTTGTCTTTTGCAAATAAAACTTGTGTGTTGCAATATTAGGAATAAGTGTAGAGATCAGATGTTATTTAGGTTAATTTGGGTTGACTTCTTTTGGAGCAAAAGTGACGTCCAGTGTTGACAGAGATTACCAACTAACCTAGGTATACCAGAAAGAGGACAGGGGTGATATTTTAAAAAACCTGCTAAGTAGTATTTTACCACTATGGTAATAATGTGGACCAACTGATGGGCGAGAACATAGTATCATTTCATTTTTAAACTATTTACTTATTTACTTATTTGTGAGAGCTGAGGAGAAAAAGAGGGAAGGAGCAGGCAGAACGTGTACTTCCCTGTGTAGAGTACTGGTACCTCTGTCATTCTTTCTCTACTTATTCCTTTGAGGCAAGGTGTCTCTGAATCTAGAGCTCAGGTGTATTTTAATGCTGGGCTGGAAGCCAACAAGCTCCAGTGATCCTCCTTTCTCTGCCTCACTAAGTGCTGAGATTATAGGTGTGCTTAGGATACCTGACTTGTTAGATGCGTGTAGAGATCCAAACTCCAAGATTCATACTCTTCAACACTGAGCCTTCTCTCCAGCTCCTCATTTCACCCTTTTTTGTTGTTTCCTATACACAATATCACCATGTAGCTCAGGCTGGCCTTGCTATATATAGAGTACCCTGGCCTTGAGGTCAGAGATCTGGGTGCCTCTGTCTCCCAGGTGCTGGGATTAAAGGCATGGGACACCATACCCAACTTTCATTTCACTTTTTAATATGTGATAGGTAAATTATGATTTAAATCATAGGAAATTGCTCACTTTAGTCCAGTGAATGACCTGGAGCTACTGCTTCATGCGGAACACTGTTCTGGGAACTTAATTTTATCAGTTGAAGTTGGAAAAGATTTTTTTTTTGGGGGGGGGTATGTGGCATAGGTATAATACTGTGTAAGTATATGTAATTTTAGGACTGTAAGTGACCATGGCTTTCAGGTAGCGTTTACAAATTGGGGGACTGAAATTGTAGATAACCAAGATGACTTGACTAGAAAACCTGAACTTTGCAAATCATTGTGGTATGTGTTTGAAATTCTTGCACTTGGGATGCTGGGGCAAGAAGAGTGCGAGTTTAGGTCCAGCCTGGACTACTTAGGGAGATTTTATTTCAAAAAACCAAGTCAGGGAGATCCTGGCTTGAATCTCTGGCATAAAGTCCATCCATATCTTTCTATTCTTACTCCAGTGCCCTTCACTTTTCCACTTTCTTTCATTCTAGGTAATTTTTTAGTTTTCTCCTTAGAGCCCTGGGTTATATGAGTCTTATTTCCTGTATCAGAATAATCAACTCTAAATTAACTCTTACCATTTTCTTGTTTAGTTAAACTTCCTAGCCAGGCATGGTGATGTACACCCTTAAATCACAGTACACTGAAGGCAGAGACAGGCAGGTGGATATTTGTGAGTTTGGGACCAGCTTGCTCTACATAGCGATTTCCAGGAAAGCAAAGGTCACAGTGAGACTCTGTCTCAAAAAGTAAAAGGTTCTCTATCACAATTTTTATACCATTACAAACATAATTTATGGAGGGGCGACAAACTTGCTAAGTTGTTTACATAAATGTAAGACTTAACCACAAACGAGAAATCCTGAGTAGAAATCATAATCCTTTGTAATTTCTTACCTATCAATAGTCTTAAACTCAAGAGCAGCAACTTTGTTTTCCCTCCAGGCTGGATAAACATGCCATCTGGGTATGCTTATTCAGAATACTAAATTTCTAAGCACAAGACTTAACAGCATTTTTAGCTAGAGCCTTTGGTGGAAATGAAAGTTTGAGATATTCACCATTTATTTATTTACTTTTGAAAAGCATGTCTAGGGATCTTGAAATGGAATGTTTTTCTTTGGCTGAAGATGTCTCTCTGTATTTCTACCCCCATCTTCACGGCTTAAGTGTGAATATGAGAAACAGTTTCGTGCTATGAGCATGAATTGTCTGGTTTTTTTCTTTTTTTTTTGAGGCCTTTGAAATAAAGTTAGCTATTTTTATTTTAACATAAGTCTCTCTGTAGTAATTTTTGCTTTGTTGTTTTTGATACAAGGTTGCACTATGTAGTCCTGACTGGCCTCCAAGTGCTGGGATTACAGGTGTGTACCCACAGGCCTAGCCTGAAGTAGTTCTCGAGCAGGTACCATTGTAAATGTTTTTCCCAAAAGTGATGATCCATAGTCTTGAAATTGTAAAATATTTTGTGGAATGTGGTATGTGGCCTAGCATTACGCTGAGAGAAAAGGGAAACCATCATTACTCCTTGTCCTTGATGACTGTGTTACCTACTTGAAGAAATCAGGGAATGTTTGTGTGAAAAATACTATCAGCCACTCTCGGGTCAACGAATGAATGAATGAAGCGTGAATGAGTGAGTGACGAAGCTAGAAGTCCCCCCGAGCTCCGGTGGACAGCCCTATGTAAACCCAGTGGGTCACAAAACAAAACAGATATGACTGTGGGAAGGGGCTTCTAGGGAAAGGGAGGGGCGGCAGGGGTGGAGGGAGATAGGAGGACGAGGAAAGAGTGTTCAGAATCCATTGCAGAAATGTATGAAATGTCAAAGAGCAACTTTAGTAGAATTTGTAAAAAATCTGAAGACAAGAAATGGTTTTCATGGACTTGAAGTGAAGTAAGAAGTCTACAGGAGGTTTAGAGTATAAGAGTGAAGGTGAAGGGTAGCCAGTGCCCTGAGGTGACTAGAGTTGAAGAGGAGGTATTCCTGGAGGGCTGAACCCCTTAACATGAAGATTTAACTATCATTGCAGATAACTTCAAAACTAAATTGCTCAGGACCAGTTGGTGTCCAGAGAACTGAGGACTGGTTGTTGATACTGGAAAGCATCCCAGAGTGATATGATTTGGAAAGTGTTTGCAGCTGCAATCAAGTTTTTAAAAAGTTATAGTGGATTAGAGCAGGCATGTTTACGTTAGTATTCCAGTATAATCACAATATAAGGCAAATAAATTCCTTACAACACAAAGAAATAATACAATATTTATAGGGTATGTAGAGCTGGGTATAGTTACACTCAGGAAACTAAGGCAGGAAGACCAAGCTAGCCTGGAATACATAGAAAATTCAAGGCCACCCTGGGTTACATGAGAATTTGTTTCAAAAAATTAAGGAGGAAGAATAGAACACAAGTAGTTGTATTCCTCTGCTAAAACCTAAAAGAAGAGAATCATCTCGGATTCCCCTTTCACTACCAAATCCAGTTAATACTTTTTCAGCAGCCACATTCTAAAGGGCCATTTGTCGTGCGTGTGTGTGGTGTGTGTGTGCTTATTCCCTTCAGACAGTGGTTCTCACTGCACCTGGGCTATAGGCAAGCATTCAGTCACAGCCCGTACCTCTTATCTTGGATAACTTTCTTCTCCTTTGGGTCTCGTAATACTTGCACTATTGCTGCTACCCATGAGCTTCCCAACTGGCCATATGTTGGGAGTTACCATGATTTTTGTTTTGATTCTTAAAATTGTGCTAGGATCCAGGAGAGCACTTTACTGATGTGTGTGGCATCAGTTATAGTAGACACCATTCAGGAACAAACAAATGGGACAGACGTACATGTGAATGCATGGGGTGTAGAGGTCCATGCAATTCTAGGTGAGTTGTTTACCAACACAGAAGCTCTCCATATTTCTAATTTGTTTGTTAAAGAGATTTAGTAGAGCTCAATTTCCAGGCCCTCCCTTTGTAGATTTAAAAAGAGTAGAACTTAAAGTATCAGCATGTACTCACTTGGTCTCTCTAGTGACCTCCTACATCCTGGGGGTTGTCTTGGGGCCCTGCTTTAAATCACTTCTTTACTATAAATAGAGATTGAGAAAGAGTTCGTACTGGTCACAAAGGGCACTCCTATCACTTAAGAAATTCCTAGGGTTTGGGGAATTCTGTGCTAGTAATGGAGAACAAAGATCAAATAATATTTCCTAGAATATTATATTTATGTCTTCAAGTTCTAGGTGGATCTGAGTTTTGGTGAGATATTCCATAGTGTTGTCACTAAGACATGAGTTGTTCTTTTATAGTGTTTCATATTTCTGCCACTCCATTTTTTTTTTCATTCCTTTTGCGCCCATACTTAACCAGTCCTCTTCACTACAAGATTTTTCTATATTCATTTAGTCAGTCCATTTCTATATTCATCTATCCATATTCAAAAAATATGTTGAATACTTGCTAAGTACTTGGTATAGTTCACTGGAATAGCAAGGTAACCTGATTCTGTACTAAGGAACATGAATTGTAGTGGGTAGGAGATATAAACAGATAGGTGGAGGGAGGTGCATGCTAGTAACAAGATTAAGGAGTGAGTGTTACATCCTTAAAATGATCGGGCCAGGTTTCTTTGGTAACATTTGAGCAGGACTTAGAAGAAAGGAAAGAACATACCATGTTGATTTACATAGAAGATTTTGTTCCAGACAGAATAGCAAGCACAAAAGCGTGCATATGGCTTGTGATATTGAAGGAACACAGGGAGGTACTGGTGGCTACCATAGAGAGAGAGGCATAGTACCAGGGCAGACGATACAAGAACTTCGGTTTGTTTGGTTTTGTTTTTTGTTTTTTTTTTGTTTTTTGAGTGAAATAGATACTCAGGGATACAGCTTTGTAGTGGTCAAGTTAGTGATTATTGTATCTTAGAGTGGAGCTCTAATGGTGGAGTCTCAGTGGTCACATTTTATATATCTGTTAAAGGCAAAGATTCGAAATGGTTTTATGGTGAATGAGAGAAAAATCCAAGAAGATAAAGATTTTAGATTGACCTTTTGGCTAGACAGAATTTGCATTTATTAACATGGGAAAGACTATAGAATGGATGGGTTTAGGAGTAAAATAATCATGCATTTTTGAACATGCTAACTTTTAAAATCAATTTTTATTGTATTTCATTATTTTACCTATATGAACTTTTTGCCTGCATTTATGTATATGCACCACCTGTGTGCAGTGCCCACAGAGGCCAGAAGTGGGCATCAGATCCCCTGGAACTGTAGTTAACTAGGTTGTTGTGAACTGGGAATT
This sequence comes from Cricetomys ansorgei, assembly GCA_026225945.1. Taxonomy (NCBI): domain Eukaryota; kingdom Metazoa; phylum Chordata; class Mammalia; order Rodentia; family Nesomyidae; genus Cricetomys; species Cricetomys ansorgei. The sequence goes on from JAMJFZ010000320.1 coordinate 15,607,344, forward strand.
GAACATGGATGCTGGGAATTGAACCTGATCTCAGAAAAGAGCAGCCAGTGTTCTCAACTGGCGGAGTCATCTCTCCACCCCCTGACCATGTTACATTTTTGAAATGCTAATGTTATTTGCATAGTATCCTACAAGAGTTTATGTGTTAAAGGTTTGTTCATCAAGCAACAGTATTCAAAGTGACGTGGCTCTTAGGAGGTAGTGGAAGGTCACTGAAAACATGCATTTGAAAGGAATAGGGGACCCCAGTCTCTCTGCTTCACTTAGTTTCCTGGCTTGTCTTTAAGTGATTTGTTCTATTAGACCCTGTTGCCATGTTGTGCCAAAGCAGTGGAGATACCTGACCTGAGACTGGAACTTCAGAATTGTGAACCAAGGTAGACCCTTTCTTTTTTTAAGTTAGTTACCTTAGATAGCTTGTTGTAGTAATAGGACATTGACAAATAACAAGTGCATATCCAGCTTCCATATGGAGATGGTAAATTAGTTGACTTCATGTATCTAACTGGCTAGAAGAGAGTAGACTGGGTTTGAGAATAAGAAGCTGGGACTCATTGGCATATAAATGGTATTTAAAGCAGTAAAATGCAATACAAAGAGAATGGATTTGAGAGTTGAACTTTTAAGGAATTTCGAAGTATAGAAGTTGAAGAGGAGGAAATAGGTAGTGGCCAGTATGGCAGAAGAACCAAAAGAAGTACTTGATGCCAAGTGAAGAAATGCCTCACAAAGGCTCACTTTGGATCAAGTGACATTGATAGGCATGATAGGATAGTATGTGAAGACCAAGGATAGGTTTCTCTATGTGGTACCCTTCACAGGGGCTGTTTCCATGGAGTACTAAATATGCAAGAATGATTAACGTGGAGTCATAGATAACGTTATATGGAAACATTGTCTAAGGGGTTTGGCTGTGGAAAAAGCAGAGAAATGGGTTAGTAGCCAGTAAGGAGTGTGACTATCTTTTTTAAGAAGGAAGAAATTGTAGGATATTTCAAAAGCACAGAGAAAATGATAAAGGGAACTGTTGTAGGAACAATAACACCCTTCAGTAGGCAGATGAGCATGAGATTCAATTTAGAGGGGGAAAGGATAGTTTATTCTCTTCAGCATGCTATAAGAGAGCATCATAAACTGAATAGCTCGTGCACAATAGAAATTTGTTTCTCATTGCTGAAGAGGAAGGAAGTCCAGCGGAAGCTAGGAAGTCCAGTACCCATGCATTGGCAGATTTTGTGCCAATCGAGGGCCTACTTTCTGGTGATGGCATCTTCTAGCTTTGTTCTCACATAGTGGGAAAAGAGAAGGTCTCCTTTAGTTCGTGTACCAAATAGTTCTTAGAATAGTTTTTTCCTTTTATAATGGTGGATGAAGACACCACTGGACATGAACCCTATCTTGAGGAAATTCACAGTATTCCTTATGCTGATAATTTTCTTCAATCAGTGTTTTTCCTAATCAGCCCTTCACCTTCATCCTAGGTCCCTATAAATTACAGAATAATTTTTTTAATATTCCCTAGAATGGTTCCTTTCATGATTTTATAAATCTCTTTATCTTTGTATTATCTATAGTAAGTATAGGGCACAATTAAACATGTTCTGTGCACATATAAGTATGTATATATGCTTAATAGACATGCCCAATTAATTTTATGATAAGGGCTGCAGAGATGACTCACAGGCTCATTGTGCTTGCTGGACTTCTAGAGGACCCACGTTCATTTGCGGGATCCACATCATCTGGTGGCTCACAAACACTTGTTACCACACACCCATATAGACACATACACACATAGTTAAAATAAGAATAACTCTTGTATAAGATTGATAAGGTAAATACTTTTACATTTTACTGCAATTGAAATGGCCAATAAACAGAAATTCAACTAGATTTTAAGATTATATTATGTGATCATACAGTAATTAGTATCTTAAAATCTCCAAAAAGAGTAGTACATTTGTTAGTGGTAGACAAGGAAATACTTTGAATCAGATGTACCCACAGGCTATAATTTGAATGTTGGCTGTCCCCTCCCACCCAGATTCATACAGTAAAATTCTAAGACAGGCTTGGTGCACCCCTCACATCCCAGCATTTAGAAAGCCTAAACAGAATGATTGCTGTGAGTTTGAGACCAAACTGGGCCACATAGTGAGTCCCTGTCTTAAATATATAATGAAATTCTGACTTTCAAAGCAATTGCATTACAAACATATTTGGGGATAGTGGCCAATTGATTGGGCTTAGTGCACACATTAAAGAGGCCACAAAAAGCTGTCTTTGTCTTTTTTACTTTATCAGAATCCATTGAGAGGGTACCATCTGTGTGAAAGTAGGTCCTCACTGGACTTCACCAGCACTGTATATTGGACTTCCTAAACACAAGAATAACACCCGGAAGAATTGTATAAAATATCTCCACAAAGACCTCAGAGAGAGTGAGCCAGGCAGTGATGGCACACCCCTTTAATCCCAGCACTTGGGAGGCAGAGGCAGTTGGAGCTCTGTGAGTTCAAGACCAGATGGTTTACAGAGTGAGTTCCAGGACAGCCAGAGCTACAACAGGGAAACTGTCTCAAAAACAAACAAACGAGACCTCAAACAAGACCTCAGAGAGTTAGTAGGTCATGGAAATGAGTGTCCTGAGGTGTAGTTCCTAGAGGGGTGAGTGTGGTACTTGTGGTTGCTTTTCACCTAGGGGAACTTCTGGTTTCCGAAGAGACAGACCCCTGGGAGGTCAAGAAGTTGAGCAAAGCTTTGACAGCCTTACAGGCTTGGGGAGCAATAACTGGAGTTCAGACTGTGCCACAGAGCAGGGGTTCAGGTAAATCTTCAGGTGTTTTGGATTGGGACCCTACAGAGATTCACTCTTGGACAAAGGTAAACTGAGCAAACATTGACTTTGCAAATATTGAAGCCAAGCTTCAAATCTCAGCCCTTAAAAGTAAATTAAACTTCTACATGTGGTTAATCTTTCTAGCTGCCTACCAGAAAAAAAAAATGTGTCTCTACTTGAAGGCTGTCAGAGCCTATCACACTCCAAGGTGTTCACTCAAATCAGTTGAGAACATTTATTTTCACAAAGAATTGAAACAGTTCCAGCAGCTTTACGCCAGTACTTGGAAACAATCAAGGCATCATTTAATAGCAAAATGGAAACACTGTGCTACACTAGTGCAGTCTATTACCAGCAGGAAAAAGAAGTGAGTTGCCATGACACACGGACATGAGAGAGCCTTAAGTTTGTATTGCTAGCCGAAGGACTGTGATTCCCAGTATAACATGCCTAAGTCAGTGCTTGGTATGGTGCTGTAACGGTAGAACATACGACAGACATTTGGTGCAAAGCCATAGAAATGTACGGCGAAAAGAAGCAGCCCTGTGCATGTATATGCTTCAGTTACAGTGATATGCTAGTATTGGCTTACCAGTTTTAACAAATGCACCTTAGCAGTGAAAGATGGTAATAATGTAAGTTGAGTGGATGAGGCAGCGGATGGAAATTACTCACTTGTTTTGTTCAGTTTTCTTGTAAATTTAAATTGCTCTAAGAAATAGTTAACAGAAATATAAGCAAACAAGGCTAATGGAATGGGTCAGTGGGTAAAGGTGGCTACCCCATGCCTGACAACCTGAGTTCAGTCCTGGGACGACCAACTCCTACACCTTTCCTCTGACTACCACTCATATGCTGTGGCATTCCCGTACTCTCCCTACACAAAGGTAAATGTTTAAATGCAAACATGAGCATATGAGGAAATAACAGAACATTAAAAAACCAAGAGAAGTAACAAATATAAACACACCCCAGAGGAGAGCCAAGCAATTTCAGGTGTACACTTTTAAAAGATTGATAAAATTGGTAATTCTCAGACACCTCAAAGGATCAATTAGATAAACACACATGTTTATCATTGATGGAAATGTGGTTAATACTGCATATAGATAGTATAGATAATATCACAAAAAGAATACCATAAAAATAATTATGTCGATTAGGTGTTTAAATGAAAGGAATGCATTCCTTGAACATCTTTAAAAAAAATATTTATGTATGTTTTATGTATGTGTGTTCTGTCTGTATGCCAGAAGAGGGCATCAGATCCCATTGTAGATGGTTGTGAGCCACTATGTAGTTGCAGGGAATTGAACTCAGGACCTCTGAAAGAGATACTAGTGCTCTTAGCCACTGAGCCATCTCCTGTCCCTCCTAGACATCCAGCCATCTATCTATCTTTTTTTTCTTTTTTTTTTTTGAGACATGGTTTCTCTGTTGTAACTCTGCCTGTCCTGGAACTCACTCTGTAGATGAGGCTGGTCTTGAACTCATAGATCCTCCTGCCTCGCCTCCTGAGTTCTGGGATTAAAGGTGTGCATGACTACTGCACAGCTATAAACATCTTAAAGAAGCAGGTATGAGAATAACTAGGAACTCTGAAGAGTCTTACATCTATTAAGGATTAAAAAAAGGGATTTTTAATTAAAACCTTGCACAAGAAAATTCTCATTTGGCTTCACTGGTAAATTCTACATTATTAAGGAAGAAAAGAAAATAGAATTTTCATTGGTAATAGAAAAGTATAAAGAGCACCCTCATTTATTTTATAAGGTTCAAATCTACTGCAGTCATAAAATAAAAATTAACATCAATCAAACGGGTACAAATTTGCAAATACTAACAAACGCAAATAACTACATATTGTTATAGTACCTTGGGTGTTATAATGTATTGTGGGTATGTGAGTAAGGTTCATTGTAAGACTAAAAGTGGTTTAGCATGCAAACTGACCAGCATAATTCAGTGGTCTAGCAACATAGAAGGCAAACTACTATGATCATCTTATTGGACATAGAGGACGTCTGAAGAAATCCAGAACCTTTAATAATAGAAGCTATTACCAAATTAATAGTCAGAGGGAATTTTCAATTTCATTGGTACCTACAAAATCCTCTAGCTAACACACATACTAATTAAATATTAAATGTTTCCTTCATCCAGATTCAGGAACAAGCCAAGTCCATCCACTATTAACATTTTGTTCATTATGTTGTTGGAAGTTCTAGCTCATTTAATACAGAAAGGAAAAAAAACGGATATAATGATTGGAAAGAAGTAAGAGTGTCATTCGTAAATTAATGATTATTTATGCATGAAATATAAGCAAAACTAGCAATACATACTAAAATAAGTTTTGAGCATCCATTTGTTTTTATTTATTCATTTATTTATTTAAGAGCGAGTTCCAGGACAGCCAGAGTTACAACAGAGAAACCCTGTCTAGAAAAAACAAACAGAAAAAAAAAAAAACCAAAAAAAACCTTCAAACTGCTCAGGAAAATTTAAAGTGATTAAGGAAGAAAACTATATCATGTTCATGGTTTGGAAAATTCATTATAAAACCAGTTTCTTCCTAAGTAGATCAACAAATTAATATATAATCAAAATAAAAATCTTTGGGCATTCTTTGGAAATATACAAAATAAATAGACTGTAAAGCTCATAGAGTATTTGAGGGAGTAGAATAACCACGGCGATCTTGTAGAAAAATGAAGCAAGTAAGAGCTTGCTACAAAGCGTCCACCACCACATTTCAGTAGAGAAGGACCTTAGGAGGGCATTGTATCCATAGATTGTCCTTCACTCGGCACTGTAACATGGATAGAAAGTATCTACATATCTACATATCTACAAGTAAAAGGTGAACGTAAATATAGCCAGTATAAAAAACTTGGGATAAATAAAAATTTCTTAAATAGGGCACAGAAAGTACTAACCATAAAAGATGTGACTGACCATTTGAAAATAAAAATACATTTTACTAAAAACAAAAAACTTTTCTTGAAAGGTGCTTTTTTGGGTTTTTTTGTTTTGCTTTTTGAGAAAGAAAATTCCATACTAGGGGCCGGAGAGATGGCTCAATGGTTAAGAGTACTCACTGCTTTTCCGGAAGACTTGGGTTTCATTCCCAGCATCCACATACAGTTCGCAACTGTTTGTACCCCAGTCCCAGGGAATCCAGTACCCTCTCTGGCCTCTCGGCACAGGTGTACATGCGCACGTAGCACTCATACACACAAAAATACACACAAATTTAAAAAAAGAAAAAAATCCCGTTGTAGGTTGGTAGATGAATCTGCAATAAATAGATCTACAAATGGTTCTAACCAGAATATTTAAAGAATTCCTACAAATCCGTAAGAATCAGATTACTAAAAATAAAAAGCTTTTTTATTGAGCAGAAACTACACACCCCTAAAATACGCAGATGGCTGATAGGGTAAGAAAAGATACTTCATATTGCCAGATAACTGTCAGGAAAATTAAAAACTTACAAGAAGATTCTAACATTATACCAGACGGCTAAAAGCAAGTGGCTGACTATAATAAATGTTGGTAAGGGTGTAAAACACCTGGAACTCTTGTGTCAAGCTGGTGGGTGTGTAATTGTTAGAATCATTTTAGAAAAGTGGCAGGATGTACTAAGGCCAATGTTTAAGTACTCCATTAATGCTTCCAAACTGAAAACAGTTGAAATTTTCATCAGTAGGAAAATGGTTAAAATGTGGCACATTTGTACATTGGCTGACAATATTACAATGGAAAATTACTACTATAATTTCAATAACATTGCCAGGGTACATAGGAGGAGCGTGAGGAGGGCTTCTGGATACTGGATGATGTCGAAGGCGAAGGAATGCCTGACTGTTATTTCTGGAACACTTAACCTCAGACTGTAACAACTAGACATAATGTAAATGACGCTTCGTGTAGTGGCCTGGGTGATTACCGTAAACGTGGTCAGAAGTGGAGAGCAGAATGTGGCAGTGAATGGTTATCCCTTGAGTAAATAACACGATAATCTCACAAGCATGTTGAGTGAAAGAAAATGGCATAGGCAACAGAATATGTACTCTAGTTTTCAGTTCAAAAGTTGGCAGAACTATAGCTTTGTGAGTAAATTATTTGATTACCTTTTCAGATGATGGGAGGGGGTGTGATGAGAAGGGGAGGTCTGGACACTGTCTTGGCAGTGTTCTTGACTTGTGAGGTGGTTGTGCCCGCATTTGCTTTGTACATTTTCATGGAGCTTTGCATTTACATTCTGGTTTTTTTAATATAAGCCTGTTATGCTTCAATAAACAGAAAATATTTAAGAGATTTGCAGCTGCTAAATTAGTTCCAACATGATGGGTATCTTTCTATTTTTAAAACTTGTTTATAAAAATTGAAAAAATGCTCTACTTCATATAGTCCTTTTGTACTATACTCTGACTTTTCCATTAATTTAACAAAATCATACAGTGGCTCACCTTTAGAAACTTTCTCTTTATGTATTATAAGTTAAATTTATTTTTATCCTAATATTTAGAAAGGCATACTTTTAAACTAAGATAAAATTGTTAGCATTCTCATCCTTTCATTTTTTGCTTTGGTACTAATTATCAATTGCAAACAGGCTTTTAATTTTAAATTGTGTTCCGGTTCTTTAACTGTGTATCATCAGAGACCATGAAGAGCTTGTGCTTTCTTTTACAGATGGCAGGCATACTCAGTAGTCTATCTCCTTTCTTTTCTTGGGTTTACTTGCTATTATGTGGTTACTGGTCCCAGTTTTTGGTAGGCTTTCCTAATGATTCTGTTTTGTCACATTGAGGATGTAAGGTAGTTCTCTGTTTCTTGCTATTGTAGTTTTAGTACAAGCCATATATTAATCTTTGTCCCTGGTATTCACTGAAAATATTAATCTCTAAATTTTAGAAAAGGTCTTAAATATCCATCATAGTTCTGTCTAAATAGGAAGTTATGTATCAACATACTTGTTCATACTAATCTTTTTTCTTTTTTTTAGAGAAAATCTCTTCACGAAAACAAATTGAAGAGATTGCAGGAGAAGGTGGAAGTCTTGGAGGCAAAGAAAGAAGAACTAGAAACAGAAAACCAGGTGTTAAACAGGTAAGGTAATATCTTTAGTGTGCATGTGCCCTATTGTGATACTATAGAACTTTGCTTCTGTTCACTATCACTTTATTTATTCATTGTGTTTGTGTGTGTCTGTGCCTACATGATTTTCTGTGCGCCACACAAGAGGGTGTGAAAACCCCTGGAACTGGAGTTAGAGGCTGTTATGAGCCACTGGGTGCTGGGAACAGAATGCTGGTCTTTTGGAAGAGCAGCAAGCACTCTTAACTGCTGAACCATCTCTCCAGCCCCAAGACTATTTCTGAATATACTGTACTTTGTTTGATTTTAAACTATGTATTTAGGGCCAGCACTTTAGAGGCAGAGGCAAGTAGATATCTGTGCGTTTGAGGTCAGCCTGGTCTATATAGCAAGTTGCAGAACAGCTAGGGCTGCATACTGAGATCTTGTCTTAAACACACACACACACACACACACACACACATTTTTTGTGTGTGTGTTTGTATTTTACAAGATTTCTAAAATGCATTGCCTTTTACTTTTCTTTCTAACTTAATGTTTCTTCCAACCAAAAGTTTCTATCACAAATCATGTATCTGTGGTATTAGGTGATATTAACATAAAAGAATGCTCACTGGTTTAGGTACAGTAACTGGTTTTGTTCTTAGGAGTGGTATGAGTACTGATTAAGATAACAAAGTTGTTGCAGTGACATAGTTCTGAATAATATGGCTATAAAACTTCGAATCTAATGTCAGCTAATAATCACTATCATTATTCTTAGAGCTGAGAAGATCTATATTGTTAAGACATTGTTATGACCCATTTGATTTAAGGTGATAAAATCTGTTTGTTGAGACAGGGTTTCTCTGTGTAGCTCTGGCTGTCCTGGAACTCCCTTTGTAGACCAGGCTGGCCTCCAACTCAGAGATCCATCTGCCTCTGGCTCCTGAGTGCTGGGATTAAAGGTGTGCATCACACTGCCTGGCTAAGGTAGATAAAATCTTTTTGAACTGTTAATTAATGATAGACAAAGGTACTTAATGAAGAATCTGGTTCTTCTGAAAGGAAATGATCTGTATTGTGCAGCAATGGTTTTGGCTGTGTTGTAGGACAGAAGTTCTCTAGTAGACACTGTCTGAGTGTCCTATAAGTCAGTTCTGACACTGACACAGGATGAGGGCTCACTCCTACAAGACTGCTTCCACTTTAGATGGCAGCCATAAATGCCAGGTTACGACCTATACCTCTGATCAGCAGTCTGTAAATTGGGGTTCCAATGACCCTCTGCTTCAGATCTAATTTGCTAGAGTTGCTCACAAAACTGAGGAAAATACCTTAGACTTACTAGTTATTTTAAAAAATATGTTAAGGACACAAATGAACAGCCAGATAGAACAGGTGTAACATAAAGTATATGGGTGAGGGGATGCTCATGCTCTGTACACCACCTTTCTAAGCTTCCATGTGTTTGTTAAACCTGGAGTTCCCTAAAACCTGCCGTGTGTGTGTGTGTGTGTGTGTGTGTGTGTGTGTGTGTGTGTGTGTGTGTGTGTGTGTGTGTCTGGGGTGGGGGTAGAGCAGAGGGGAGAGAAGTCCATGTAAGGTGTCTTCCTCAGTCATACTCCTTGGTTTTTGAGACAGACTGCCACTGAAACTGGAGCTCACTGATTGTGCTTCTCCTGGACTGTTTGACATGAACACTGGGTCCACTCAGGTCCTCACGTCTGCAGAGCCACGGCTACCCCAGCCCTTCTCTTTGGGTTTTATGGCAGCCTTCCCACATAGACTGATCAGCTCAGGCTTCAGTTCTCCCCTTTCTGGTGACTGCTCCTTCCTGAAGCTTTGTAGGACCCCTGCTCACGAGTTACCTCATTCCTCATACAACAGGTGCTCCACCCCTGCAGTCCAGGGGCTTTAGGAGTGGTGTGCCAGGGAGCCAGAGGCCAAACACTGTATTCTTACTGAATGGGTATCCATTTACATACAAAAAGGGTTGAATTCAAATATAAAGAATTAGGATTTTATATTTGACTATTTCATGTAAAAAATGAGTTTCGTATGGTTTAATCCTAAGTTAAGTTTTTATTGTTTTGTAGTTTAGAGTCACCTTTAATTTTCAGGATTCATAGGAGAGAGAGTAGAAATGAAAATGAAAGTACCAAAAATTTTCCCAAGAAATTTTGTTCTTTGACTAGTTGACAAATAGAACTATAACGAGTTGATAGCTTGCAATGCTAATAATTCCACATTGTTTAGGTACAGGGCTGGGCGTGGTGGCACACGCCTTCAGTCCCATCACTCTGGAGGCAGAGACAAGCAGACCCTTGTGAGATCGAGTCCAGCCTGGTCTACATAGGGAGTTCCAGGCCAGTCGGGGTTACATAGTTAGACTTTGTCTTAACAAAACAACATATAATAGCTTGGTGTGATAGCATTCCTATAGTGCCAGCAGTTGAGGTGAAAAGCCATCCTGGGCTGCAAAGTGAATTCCACACCAGTTCCATAGGGGGCTGGGGGAGGGCGCTACAATGGTCGTTTTCCGTTCATCTTTCTGGAGAAGTGGATTTTCAGATAGTACAATTTAAGAATCTTCCAATTAAAGATTGTACTGTGGTCTTCTTGGGGTGTAACTATTAAAGAATAGAAATGCCTTTTCTTTTTAAGACAAAATGTTCCATTTGAAGAATATACAAGGCTTCAGAAACGACTAAAGGACATGCAGAGAAGACATAATGAGTTTCGAAGTCTAATTTTGGTTCCTAACATGCCTCCAACAACATCTATCAATCCTGCTAACTTCCAGTCGTCAGCTATAGCTCCTGTGATGGAACTGTCCTTTCCTCCTCATATGCAGGTATGAGCATTGTAGGAAAGAGACCAACATTTCTGTAGGTTTGTTTTTGTTTTACCACTTTAGAGAGTTAAAATTCATTAGATGGTTAAGGGCAATTTTAACTGATTTCTTTTCATTTACTGTAGAAATTTTTCTGAGTAGATTTAAATATACTCTGTCCTTCAGTGATGGTTCTGGGAATAATTTCTCATATTTGGCCACAGACAAGTAACATGATTAGTGAGTCTTTGAAGAGTCTAGATTTTGCAGCTTAATTATATACAACTATCAAGAATTTAACTACAATGCAACACAATGCAATCCCTGTGTGACATTGTGTGTGATACAAGTGAAAATGCTTTGAGAGAAGGCATCATTTTTTTACTCCCAATTCATAGATGGAGAGACTGGGGGCAGTGCCGTGACTTGCTTGCAGCCTTCGCTGCGTAAATGACGTTATGCTTTCTTTAAACCTAGATCTGTCTGATATCAAGCTTAGGCTCTTTGTATTATAACAGCCCCCTGAGATGTGATGGATGGTACTCAGAAGATGGACTGTTTAAGTGGCTGTGTTTCACATTGTAGGCATAAGAAATTGTAGTCACTGGGTTGAGTTTTAGATCAGGTGCTGTTTTTAGTAAATTACTGTGGCAGTCTTGTTTGAAAGCTGCCATCTATGAGTACCTGTGCCCTGCCAGTAGCATTGTCTAATTTGCTCCCTGGAAAATTTTATTCCTACAGAGGAACGGACTGATTTTTACTCAAGGGTAGATTGTAGGGTAGGAGAGAAGTGGGGCTAGTTAATAGTTTCACCATTGCTACTCTGTTTTTAGACTGCTAAAATTGACATCATTTCTCTGCCACATTGTTGGAGGTCTATGTAAGAGAGGCAGGTGGCAGGGACTTTCCTAGTTTTTCTAGGCTTCTGTTATGTGTCATTTTAAAGGAAGAACAACATCAAAGAGAACTCTCTCTACTTCGAAAAAGACTGGAAGAACTAGAAACTACACAAAGGAAACAACTAGAGGAACTTGGGTCTCCTGGGGAATGATGCTGGAAGACAGGCAAAGCCAGAAACTCAATAAAGCATGAAGCTTACCTGTGGCATTGAGATGCTTTATTACTGTCTGCCAAAATCCATGAGCTGCCTCAAGAAAGGTACTAACTACATGCTGCACTGCATGAGTTTCAGGGATTTAGGGTTATACTAACAAAACTGAAGTATTCATAGTTTCAGAGATGCTTAGAGTATGTATTGACAATCTTGACAATACAAAAAAAAAAGGACCTAGCTATTTAAGGAATCAAGTTTTCAAATTATCAATTTTCCCTCATCTTTGAGATGTCTAGTAGGTATCTTTCTTATTATATACAAAAGTTATAAACCAAAAGTTTGGGGAAAAGATGACCATTTAAAAGTATAAGAAAACTACTTAAAGTTTCTAAATATACGTTCATTATAGAAATCTTTACCTTTTCTAAAAGCTGTGCATTTAATTTATTAAACAACTTAATAAATATTTTTATATTTATGGTATTTGTGTTTATTTTTACTGATACAGAATATACTAACCGAATGAGATGGTTTCACTTCTTTTGGCTTTGGTGAGTTGGAAGCTTTAGAAAATTAAGTCCTGTGGCTGTTTCTACAAAGCACTGTTGGTGGTCTCACATGAAGCAGCAGGGGCTTGAAGTGCTGCTGGTATTTAGTTTGGTTTCTCACTGTTCACGATCTAACCAAATAGTTACTCTTTGTTTACTTCATTTTTCACTGTGCACCTTTTGGAAGCTTCTTTATGTATCACGTTTTAGAGCAGTGGTTCTCAACCTTCCTAATGCTGTGACCTTCTAATACAATTCCTCGTGTTGGGATTACTCACAACCATAAGATTATTTTTGTTGTTACTTTATAATTTTGCTACTGTTAAGAACCATAATGTAAGTATCTGACATGCAGATGGTCTTAGGTGACCCCTGTGAAAGGATAGTTCGACCCACAAAGAGGTTGTAACCTACAGGTTGAGAACTGCTGTTTTAGAGGAATTCTCCTGGAATAATTTCATGTCGATAAAGCAAAGCTCAGATCAAGTCAGCCAAAGTTATGTGGATTTTTCATTATACCGCAGTCTCCGCAGTCAAAAGTGCAAGCTGATCATTGAAGACAGGAATGTAATTGAGCAGCCCTCAGCATCATTTAGCAAGGAGCTAGGTCTACTTAATGGAGCTGCTTATTTGTGTGGGATATACAGTGGCATCTTGTTTCTGGAAAGTAATTTCCATGGAGCCACTTAGAATAAGAAATGTATTATAACTAGAAAAGAAACAGTCCACAGTTGTTACATCAAAATGTTTATTTTTGGATATAGACATTTAAAACATTCATCTCCAAGAACAGCTTCAGTCAGGTATACAGTAAGAAATAGACTTTTAATCCTAATACAGAAAAAGTAACAGAAGTAATTTTTAAATGCTGCTGTAGACACTAGTGTTAGAAAAGAAAGTTTATTAATTGTTTTGCACCAAAAATATGCAAAGAAACTTGAAAATAGATACTGTTTGTCGTTTGCTTCTTTAGTTGTTTAATATAGACCCAGTGACTGATTGTCTTCAGCACACATCTGTTTTGGACATTCTCTGCATTTGGCTAATGTGATCCAAACTGTGATCTAGATAGTGCTTTTCACTGGAGGATTGACAAACATACTACATACAGTAGTGAATCTTCATACCACCTCAGTGAGGTAGGTTAGAAATATTATACAGAAATTGAGGCACAAAGAGGTAAGTGACTTGCCCAAAGTTCGTAACTCCTGGAAGGAGATAATGCTCCACACAGGACTCATGTCAGAGAGCTGGACAGGGACACCCTCGTGTAGCATTTAGTAATACTTAGCAAAAGCTGTGGCTGAACCTTTAAGTTTTCTGTTCCCCAAAGAAGGGAAAGTCTGTTGGGCAATTCTCCTACCCTTGGCTCTCAACTCTCCTCCAACTTTTCTCTTATGAACGCCTTCACCTCTTTGAAGACTGTAGCAGCTTTAAATGGGGACCAGACCTCTCACCTTTCTACTTAGAAATAAACTATTTGGTAGTAGTTTTGAGATGTGTTCATTGGATAGACAGTAATCACAGAAACAGGATTGGGAAAGTGCCTATCAGGGCAGTAACTGAACTGTTGAGATGTTACCTCTCTTACACCTTATCAGATATTAAAGGAGCAAAAAAGATTGCATTTACCAAGACAAATTCACATTTCATTCTAGATGGTCCATACTGTGCTGGTAAATGGTTTTAAGGAATGTGTGCTCAATGTTTTATTTGCTGATTGAAAGAAAATTCCTAAATTGGGGATTTGAAACACCAAGGGTAAAAGGTGCCTGCCACAAGGGAAGTGAGAGTTGTCAGATTATACTTTTTACTTCTGTTTAATAGAAGGAAAACACAGTGGTATTAAAATTGGTCATGAGCAGCAAAAATTCAGGAATAAAAAAATCAATAAAAAAGACATTATAACTGGATAGGAAATTCTTTGAAAAAAGAAAAGAGGCACGAATAAAATGAGTATTTTAAATCTTTCTCCTGTAAGGAATACTTTCAAAAAGTACAAGTAAGACTAAGATACCAAGTTGTACTAATATTTTCCGGGCCTTGGGCCTCAAATATATATTTATATATAATACTCCAATGTGAACAACAATTTGATGAAATGTAAAATGTAGCTTTTATTTTAATCACACACAAATATTTATAACCACAGGGTTCACCAGAAATCTAAAGCAAGGAGACACTAGCATAGAAATGTAAGATTACAGGAGTGACTTACACATCCACAGACAGTTCTGATCAAACAGAAGTAAAGTCATGAACTCTTTTCTTACAATACCCCACATGTCCACTACCAGATACATGAAAAGATAAAAAGGAAACACACACTAGGACAGAGTCTGGGGAAAATGCTGTTGCCTTTCAGTGAAACCCACTCACTCTCCTTGCTTTAGAGCTCCTGATGAGATGGAGGTGAGTTGATGTGAGTGCAGCTGGCAACCACTGAGAAGCAGGAGCCCTTTCAACAATGTCGCAACACTGTTAGTTTTTGGTTTAAACACACACTCACGAACGCTAAGTGTACACACTACCGAATCCTGCCTTCAGCTTCTCCGAGAACTACTGGGGAAAGCGAATGCTGCAGATCCTCAGGGTTGCCCTGCACCCCCACCTTGTTTCCAAATGACTCCTTTCACATTTTGAGCATTGTTAGTATCCCCTTCTGAAGTACAACGTGGTCACGAGAACTACATAGCTGTAGTTTTCCAACAAAGCCACTTGGATATCATTGTGCTTAAGTGGAGACTGTAGTTACAATACTGACACTTGCTTACTGGCCCTGTGTTCTCTGTAAACAAGGAGGCTGTTCGCAACAACCACTTCAGCTCTATTTACAGAAAGGTTCCCACAGTATCCCCACAGGCACAGTGGTTGATACGCTTTCTAAAAGCTGTGCATGTGCCTTGGTCTCTTAAAAAGACAGTGCTCAAAGTGGAACCATGTGCAAACTTAAGAAATTAATGACAAAGAGTAGCTCAAGCAGCCATTTTGCTCCCAAGCTGTCTGAAGAACTTTGTCAAATAAAGCCAGGCCCAGAGTGCTTATATCCACTTACATTTCTTCTTCTCATCAAATAAGACTTTTACATGCAAGAGTTGTTTCTGAGCTTCTTCCAGCCCTCGTTCTCTTTCTAGTTTATTTAGAATCTGTTGACAATTAGAACAGTTATTTTACATATTAGAGTTTTAGCATTACAATTCACAATTCTGGTGGGCTTGCTCTTTTTCCTTTCTCTGTCTGTCTGTCTTTCATTTTCTTTCTATTCCTGATGCTGTGAGTGGTAAAAGTCTGTATGAAACAGATGCCAGCATTTTCTTCAATAGTTTCCATACTCACATTGCAAGTTGTTTTGCTAAGTCATTATCACAGGATCAGCAACACTTGGGCTTGAAATAGAAGCCCACAAGATATACCAACTATTTGCTTACAAATATGGGGCCAGACTTCCAAGGCCCTGCTTTTATGCATTACGTCATAGCCATTCCAAGCACAGCAAGCATCCCTGGGCAGCCAGCATGCAGGCAAGTATTCCTCAAATGCAGCAGGCAAGGGCATCCTGATCAGAGATGAATTCTTCCATCTCTTTCCCTCCCCTCCCATTCTGGGCAGTATCATCCCTCCTCTCCCCTCCCCAATGCTTCCCTTCTCACCCCTGGCCCCTGGAAAGGGATGCTTATCATGTTTAAGGAACTCATTGCCTCTACCCTACCTTAGCTCTTCACTTGATCTTCAAGTAGCAAATGGAATTGGTGAGCTATTCTCACCATTGACATGGATAGCCTGTCCCAGCATGACTGAGTGGGGGGAATCAGGGAAGGGGGAATTAACATATATTTGGAAACAACGAATCCAGATTAAGGAGAATTAATCATAAAGGAGAATGGTAGTTGCTACTAATGGTCATAAAAAGCCTGAATGAGAACATTGGTTATTGATAGTTGCTTAAGTTAGAAGTACATCATGATTTCATACAACCATGGGAAACAGACTCTAGGTGAATTTACAGGCTTAGCTTTCATTTTTTAGCAGACCACAATCAAACATATACTGGCCCCATTTAACAGGGCCATAATTTACTAATCAAAGTTTACTTGAGTCATTGTGGCTTTAGGCCCCATGAACTCCAGTGTAAATTCAGGCTGGTCCAAAGGTGGGCAGCATGACAAACAAGAGGGGCAGCCATGTGCAGGGTCTGGCTTGGGCCCTCCCTTTCTGCCTATTTGTGATGGAAGGCTATACCCAAGTCCTTGTGATGGGCTAATGGGTTAAACAGATGGTAAATACAACCTTACCTCATCAAAATACTTTACGATGTATTTGTAGATTTCTGTCAAGGCCACTTCTTCATTAAATTCATTTTCATGTTTCTAAAAGAAAGGCTTGTTGAGAGGCTCTGAAATGACTGTTTTTAAGTAACCAAATTATAAACTTATTTCTGCTTTTTAATAATACCTTAGATTCCTGAGTTAAGAATTCTTCCATTTCTAAAGATGACAATGGAGGCAAATCCCTGATTGCTTTGTAATAAGATTTTACTTCCTCTTTGTAGGTTGGTATATCCTTGGCATAGAGAAGTTTATTAGTTGGTGCTTCCTGAAAAACAGCAACAGCCATAAGAAGCATAAAAAGCCATGGGGTATTTATAATGGTGCAGTGTAACTAAGCTTCTACCAGCATTACTTCTGCTCACAAGGCTTCGCGCATTTGGCCTCAGTAAATGTTGACTGAGTGACTGACTGCCATCTAGATAGCTCTGATGAGTCACTGTTATTTTCAGGCAGATTAAATGCTAATATATTCAGCCTTCCTCTCATAAAAGAACTAAAATTATTATTTTTGCATGATTTTGAGATACGGTAACAATGGAACTTATTTCAATCATAGTTCATTACTAATGGCCGTTTCAAAAGCCTGAATTGAAACATTGCTCTCATCCTCACCCACCAGTGAATTTTGGCATTTATAAAAGACTTGATTATAGATCTGATTGAACCCTTTATATAACTGTAAAACTGGTTAGTAATTGGCAATGGCAGATTTTTCTAGCTTGTCCCCTTATTTCATGAGATTATAAAGATCTTCCAGTTTCTTGAGAAAGCATGTGTCACCAGTGCTGGTGACTCTGATGTCTGAGTTTGCAAAGATTCCTTGGTAATTTGGATGGCGTCATGTATGTATAGTAGTGATAATATGTAAGCAACTAAATGAAGATCGTAAGAAATCATTATTCACAATCTTTTCAAAAAATCTCAGTGAAGATAGGTGAATTAATGATTAGACTTGTGTCCCAGTACATTTGACAAGAGTCTAATGGCTGAATCGATGGCTTGGTGAGTCATTGTGGAGGCTGCCTACGCTGAGATGTTTCAGAGAAGTGCTTGTTGGGTTTTAAGTGAACCCTGCAAGTTGCATGGCCACCATTCAGTAAACACTTATTTTTCCAAGTATCATTGGTAGACGTCAAATGCACAAAGATGAAAGTGACTGGTGTCTGCCTTTGAGAAGCTTATGGGTTTTTGGGAAGACAAATTCACAGTGCCTAAATGTGATACAAAGCATCACTAACAAACAGGGAAGAACTGTACCGTTGGACAGATGAGCGTTAGTAATTCTGTTACTGTGTGATAACAAGACCTGTGTGCTTTCTCTCTGGGCCTCAGATTCCTCATGTATTAAATGGGAATCAGAGTACCTGAAGGATTAACTGAACTATATTTAGAACCTGGTAAGTGATGTTTTAAAAATCTTTTACTATGAATAAACACATTTTAAGTGTCTTCAGCATGGTGTAGGAGTACACCGGGGAAGTTCATAGATAGTCAAACAGATCAAGAGTCTCCTGCAGTTCTTCATGCACATCAAGAAATTGTGTTTGTAGAGTGAAACACTGGCAGATGAATGAGTAGGATTTTACTAACTTGAGGACTGAGGCCAGTCAGAAGGGCCTCAGCTCTTCTGTGAAGAAGCTCAGTGAAGATGCCAGTTGTAGGAAGAAATGCATTAAGATAATGAAAAAAGAGAGTTTAGGTGTTGGGTGGGGAGCCAGATCATGAATTTGGATTAGGAGGCCATTGTAGTCTCAGTAGGGAGGGGATGAAGAGAGAAGAAGGAGGGACAGGGAAGTTTTAGAGAAAGGATTCATGAAGGCAGGTTTTTGTAGGGAAGATACAGGTGCAATTAACTAGGTTGAGAGGGCATCTGAGGTACCTATGAAACATCAGTCACTGGTGATTTTGGGGTATGTATCAGAAAGCAAAGCTGGGCCTTACCTTCCCCAGTTGCTGTTCTGTGAGAGAAAAGGCATCCATGAAAGCCTGGGCAATCACTGACAAACAGCTGTCTATGTGTGGAGTCTTCTTAATGTCAAAGACAAACTGAGGGTTCTTCAGGATGTTTACCCAGAAGCGAAGAGGAAGGCTGTTTGAAGGGAAAACAATCTCTTCTCAGGCAGGACTGTTAACATAGCCAGTGGTATGCTCACCAACTGGTAAGCAAGTGTGTGTGTATGACCTTGTTACTGAAGTACATGAACCTGCTTAGCCAAACTAACAAGCAGCAAGTGGCAACGTTGCTCAGAACCAGAAAGAGTTAATCCAAGTGAGTGAAGGGCAGGCTAGAGAAGTCAGAAAATGGCCCTGGACAAGAATTTCCTCCAAATCTGGGTTATATGAGAACTTCTCACTCAAATCTGTTGTACCTGACCTCTCCTAGCCCCTCCCAATGTGGCATTCTGGCCTAAACCACTGACATTTCACCTGGATTATTTACCCCCAGGCCCTGATCCTCCTTACAAGAGTCAGATCTTGTCCCTCACTCAGTGTCCTCTTCTCCCACCACTTCTCAGCTCGTTCATTCCAGCTCTGTTGGGCTCTTTGCTGTCTTTCACTCATACCAATAAGATCACATTTCAGGATTTTGTTATGTGGTCTGTCTTCTCAATGCTCTCCTGTCCCACATAGTCTCATGGTTATCTCCTTTCCTCATCCAAGAGGGTAAAAACCCCTTTGAGGCCTTTGTCCACCCTGTCCTGATACTCTTCCTACTTTCTCCATTGCACACATCACCTTCTGGTGCACTTCAGGGATGCATTCCATTCCCTGTTTCTGTACCTATTAGAATGTAAACTTTGTGAGGACATGAGTGTGTTTCATTCATTACTACAATGCAGTGCCCAACAGTTGGTAGCACAGTTCATATTGGAATATGAACTTGAGAATTATTCAGAGCCCTTCCCATATCTGTTGCAACTTTGGCCTAGCTTACTACTTCTCCCATATGGGTGCCAGGATTCTCAATACATTAGTCTGTTGTGGCTGGGGGTAGCACCCATGTTGGGTGTGAAAGTAGCAGGGCCTTGAGGACAGGAATGGGCTGGAGCAGAGGATATAAATCCAGACCAAAGGGGAAGGACTGACCAAGGCTATTGTTTGGAGGGGTTTGAGCTCACATGAAACATTCTATTGCATCATGAATGAGTCTTCCTCGCCTGAAGTGCAAAGCATTCAAATAGAGGCAATAAGCTATTTTCCTCTTTGGAGGAGACATTAGCAGACATGTGAATATCCTGCTCCTTAAGGTAAAATGGCAAAATAAATAACGTCAAAACCCTTGAATAATTCTCATGCATCTTCTGCTGCAGATGGTAAAAGCATGAACTTCTATACAGAATCTGAGTAGACATAAAGCTGTAAAGCAATTAATACTTTCTCTAACATTCTAGACAAAGTTTTTGTGAACTAACGATAACAGAACTTTGTTATTTTAAAACCCTGAGAGTCCAGTACAGTAACCGTTTCTAACATTCTGCCCTAGGTTCTTGAAAGCAGTCAATAATCACCTACATTCCCACCTGTTTGTTTTCCAAATATGTACGACATCAGGGTCTGTGATTTTTTTGTTCTCAGCTTGGGCGTCCAAAAAGTCAAAGAAGTATTTTATAGCAAATGGGGCCCTGCTATTAGGCAAACTCCAAATGCTTCTGAAGAGTTTCTCAAGCACAGAGTGAATTGCCACCTGGAAAACAGAATGGGAGGCTGAGATACATCATGGTAGTTTTGAAAGCCTAATGGAAAAACCAGCTTCAAGTTCAGAGAAAGTGATACACTGTTGCCAAACAAAGAGAAGTAAGCTGAGGGGGGAAATGTGAAATTGTCAAATGAGGCCAACGCGGGATGGGACAAGTTCTGAAATCTGTGTCCACATGTCGATTTGGTGTATAAACTTGCTGGAAGCAACACTGTAGCCAGCAGGGAGGTTACGCCAGGTGTAGGTTGTGTAATAGACAAGCCTCGGATGCTGCATGTTTGTAATACGCAGCCTGGAACTCAAGTGGCAATGCTTTGTTGCTGGATATTTTCCCAGTTGCCTGCATGTCCATCTCAAAGCAGTTGAGTATTTTACCAAAAACAAAACAAAAGCAGAGTTCTCTGTGAAAGCTGAAAAATCAAGAGGTGCAGGCACTCCTCTGCATACCACACAGATCTACTCAGGCCTTAGCAGATTTGCTGAAAAGGCCTGCTCAGCAAGGTTCTAAGGCCAGGGGACAGTAACAGTTATGTTACCAGCTAGTGGAACAAAAATCCAGACTTTTGTTAACCTGCTAAAAACAAGATGCAGTAAAATTTGCTTTTGGGTATTCCACTGACTTTCATATCTCACACTTTTACAAGTGAACAGAATCCTTTATTTCAAAATGAAAAAAAGAAAAGCAGATTTACTAGGTTAATAATCACAGATTCCCCCCATTTTATTTGCAATTCAAAGGAGTTTTATTGCTTATCTATAATAACAAGTAAACAAAAAGGAATAATTATGCTGTCAACCTAAAAAGTAATAGTGAAATGGTGGGTAAAAGCAAGAACAATAGTCAACGCCCTGATTGAAGATGCTGCAGTAGAAATTTGTAAAGTGCTATTCTCTTTCTAGTTTATAAAAACTGAAAGGGGGGTATAGCATGTGTCTACAATTTAAACTTTCATTTTGCTGTGCTAGAAGGCACAAGGGATTTGTAACATTTTCACACTTGAGCGGAAATTAAGTTGAACACATCATACACCCCCAAGGTAGCCATGAAAGCGTTTCTAGAGCAGTTAAGTGTACCTTGGTCGACAGCAGCTTTGTCAGATACATTTCTTTTACTTTGAACTTGTGTTTCCCTCGATGTCTCTTTCCTTGAACGACTTGGAATGCCTCTGAATCTGGTAAAATCTAAAAGGAAGACCATAGAAGCATTACCTGAGGAATCTGTATGCTACAGAAGGCATGCAGTTCATGGACAGCACAAGACAACCTGGACTCACCAAATGGCAGTGATCATCTGAGTATTCCACATCTGAGCACCAGAGAAAGGGAGAGAAAAAAGAGCTCATTAAAAAAATGACCACAGACTAATTGGCCTCAATAAAAGCCTCGTTTGTGCTCTAAATCCAACAGCTCTTCTAGTATACGTGGGCTCTTCACTGCTACATTTTCTCCTCTGCTGCACCTGAACAGTGTGAAGAGGGGCTAGGGGCTCGAGTGGAAGCAGGCGCCTGTCCCTGAAAATGTTAGAGCAGAGGCTGAGTAGACACTTACTGGGGACAGGGAGGACAGCTTCTAGCCTGTCACTTGACAGATACCAAGCCTGCAGCCAGGATTAAGCCACCCTTGTTCCTGCTGCTACTAATTGCCCAGTTGCTTAATTTCAGTAAGAGAGATATGTTAAAAAAAAAAAAAAAAGGTGCCAATCTGAGTCTAGGAGATTTTTTTTTTTTTTTTAAGGAGAAGAAGGGCTATAATAGATGAACCTAAATAAATGATTAGCTAGATAAATGGGGTGAGACTCCAGGGTAGAAAGGAATGTGGCCCCTCTAAAATAGGACAATGTGTCCAACTCAGAGAGCAAGCAAACCAAGAATGGTGCTGAGCAAAGGGATGCTTGGAAGGATGAGAAAAAATGGACGGGGAAACATGAAGGCCCTGAAGGTGAGTGGGACTAGACCATCTAGAAATGCCACTAAAATTTAAAAGTTAAAGTAGTAAAGGGGAAGTTAGTCCATTGACAACCAACCATAGGCTAGCTAGTAAGAGAAGTCTGTGGTATAGGGATAGCCCAATGGTCAGAAAGCACAAGTGACAAGTTGGCTTTGAAAGAGAGGGAGGAGGAGGACATGAGCAGGTACAATAGGTTGGTAGGTTTGATGCTAGATATTAAAGTCAGAATTCCATAAAGGACAAGGCAAAACCCCTAGCCTACAGCAGAAGCTCCATGTGGTTAGAGCTTTGGGGAGAGAAAGCCCTGAAGAACAGTGGTAAGTGCTTGAAAAATCAGAGACTTGTTTGATTCCATGAAGTCATCCAATCTTACCTAGGCTGCTGAGTACCCTTCTCCTGTACTTGCCTGGCTAATGGTTAAGTCATCCAGGGCTGGGATTGCCACAGAAGAGATGAGTATCAGTAGGATGGAAATCAAATTAGTGGTTCTCAGCCACACTGGATGCGAAGGGAACATGTTTGTGTTCCATGAAGAGAGCGAGCCTAAGATCCTGCTACTCAGTCCTCAAGCAGCAGGCTCTTCTAAAGGCCCAATCTTTAAGTCTGAAAAACCACAGCTTTTTCCTTGCCCCAAATGATGCTATCTTCATTGCCATGCCACAATGACAGCCACCCTACAAGACGGTTTGTGTATCCCAGTGTAGTGATGGAAGGTAGGAATTGCCAAAGGGATGTGGTTCCACAGACTAGATCCTGAATCTAATAACTAAAGTCACCTATGAGATCTGGAGTCACGAATGTGGACTCAGGAAGAATCACAAAGCCTGCAGTATATGTGCTAGGAGCCTGTTGGTGAGAGTCAGCTGTCTAGGGCTAAGGATAAACCCAGAACAGGACCAGCGGATTTTCTCAAGGCATTATCAGTGTTTTCCTGTCCCTGGCCTGCTGACTTTCCTGTCAAAGTCCCCCTGTCTCCACTGTCTGGGAAGTCTGCATTGCTAACACATTGTTATCTTGGAGACTCTGCATGGATTGTCTTGCTTGCTCAACCTGTCTAGGGCAGTGTGATTATCTGCAGGCTTCCTGCTCAGTTTACAGGGCAGTCTTCTTGTATTGGTGCCCATCCTACTGAGGACTTGGGAAAGAACTGCAAGGGCTGAGACTGCCCGGGGTTCATAGCTGCTAGGAGACAGCAGCTTACTTGGTGCTAGGCCTTCCATACCAACATGGCTACGGTTTCCTTTCCTTCTTGCGGAACTCATGTTCTTAGGACTAGAAACATCAAAATGACTCTTCTCAGCTTCTAGAGAATTACATAGCAACAACTCAGTCATACCTCTGTGACAGCATGTCTAAGAAAAGCAAAACAGCAATACTTCATAAAAGCTTGGTGAGAACAAAGGTTAACAATATTATACTGGTTACCTGAAGTAAAATTTGCTATCTTCTTAAAGACTTTTATAGTGGATCCATTTGATATCTGAAAGCAGAGATTAAAAAATGTAAGTCTTCAAAATGTAATAGATTTCTCAACTTCAACTCAGGAATTAGATAGATCTTATGTTCTCTCACATATTAAATATTTGTCAAGGACTGCTACATTCTGGCCACTATGTGCAGGCTGGGGTCAGCTGAATGACCAGCAGGGTACTGTCTGTCCTCAGGGAGCTCACAGCCCTGTGAAGGAAGCACACACAGGCAGCAAGATGCACTAAGGGCAGTACCCTGTGACCTAGGTGGGAAGGGAGATGCCTCTGGGAGAGGGGAGGACTAAGCCATGTTGGGCCAGTCCTGCCTGACAGGTCAAAAGAGGCCTGGGTGGCTTTTTCTTTTTTTGCTTGTGTTCCCTCCAAATATATTTGCTGAATCATCTTAATATGATGGCATGAGGAGGTGAGGCCCTTGGGAAGTAATTACATCATAGACGTCCTCAGAAATGGGATTAATGCCCTTCTGAGAAGACAGCCTGCCTGCCCTCCCCTCCCTCCTCACCACCAGCACATGGGATACAGTGAGAAGACAGCCCTCTGAATCGGGAAGAGGCTTTGACTACTAGCTTTGGGTCTAGTGGTGCACGGCCTTGGCTTCTAGCACCAGTGTTTCCTGTCTGAGCCCCCAAGTAGATACATTCTCTCACAGCATCTGAATTGGCTAAGACAATATAGGAAATGAAATGCTGAGACAGGTTTCCTCAAACTGCTATCTACAGCTATACCCAGTGACCAGACAGTTGTGCATCTAGATCTGTACTCAACAGCACAAATCCTCATGATTCACAATAGCTTACAAACCATTGTTACATGCCACGGGGTGAATCTTACAGTCGTACTGTTGGGCAAAGGAGTCCAATACGAAAGAAATCATACTGTATGGTTTGACTGTTCTCACAGTCAAAACTATGACACCAGATACTAGAGGAGAAAGCGGTGCTAGTGGTTAGGAGGGACCAGAATGGGCTTCTGTGCTTTGATCTGGTGCCAGATACAGGATGTGCTTGCCAGGTAACACCTCTTCCAGCACACTTATGATTGTTCTCTTTTCTGTATATAATAGCAGTTTCTAAAACAGTTAATTATAGAAATTGCAAATGTTTGTTAAGAAAAGCTCTAAATGTAAGTATAACATACTGGAGAATGCCTAGCATGCACTGCTGTTTTGGTTAGGGTTTCTGTTGCTGTGATAGAACACCATGACCAGTAGCAATTTGGGAAGGAAAGGGTTTGTTTCGGTCACACTTCCATACCACAGTCCATCATCCAGGGAATCTGAGGCAGGAACTGACCCAGAGACCATGGAGGAGTGTTGCTTACTGGCCTGCTCCCTATGGATTGCTCAACTTGCTTTCTTATACCATCTAAGACCACTAGCCTAGGATGGCCCCATCCACAGTAAGCTGGATCCTCCCACATAAATAATCAATCAAGAAAATGCTCTACAAGCCAGTCATGGTGGCTTATTTATGCCCCTAATCTCAGCATTCTGGAAGCAGAGAGAGGTAGAGCTCTGTGAGACCAGCCTGGTCTACATAGTGAGTTCTAAGACATACAGAGCTACATATTACGACCCTGTGTCAGGAAAGAAAAGGAAAGAAAGGAAATGCTCTTCAGACTTGCCTATACCCCATCTTGGTGGTATTTTCTCAGTTGAAGTTCACTCTTCCAACTAGCTAGTGTCAAGATGAAATAAAACTAGCCCCCACAACTCTATGGATGTTCCTAAACATAGGATTTTGTGTAAATGAGCTGTAACTCCACCTTCATGGTGTGAGACATTTCAAGGTCCTGCGCACTGCATTCCCTTCATTCCCAGGGAATAACCTCCCACCCTTACACAGAGGCTTCCTTCACTAACTAGTTTTGCCTGTATGTTTGACTTCTTTAATGCATGTTTTTCAGGACAATATAAGGTCTGTGATGTTAACTTAAATATCGTGCTTGTCAGTAGTGCACTCCTTTTTATAACTGTGTAATAGCCCGTTATATGGATGGCTACTGTCCTACTGTGAAGGCGATGTGAACATGTACAGTGATGTGGACTAACTTCACAGATATGCTCGCCGAAACAAGCCCAGAACAGGCAAATACATACATAGAGAGACGGACAATTAGCGGTATCTTTAAAATGAGAGTTAATAGAGAAGATTGAATAGTAATGAGTTTCTCTTGAAGGTGATGAAGATACCTAAAATCAGTGAATCTCTATGTGCCAGAACTCTATGGAAATACCTAAAGCCACATTTTAAACAGGTGAGTTTTTTTTTTTTGTGTTTTTTTGTTTTGGGTTTTTTATTTACCCTGGTGTTGGGGACTGAACCCAGGGCTTTGTGCTTGCTAAATACCTGTCGCTCAGCTACATCCCTCACTTTAAACATGAGGGTCGAGGAACATAAACTATTAACTCAGTATAGTGCTGTCAAAAATCACTTAAGGTTTTAAATTTATAGGTTGATAGGTAAATGCTTTTATCATACAAGCATGCTAATGCTATGCTTATGTGTGGCCTCCTTTAGAGATGAAGTCCAAGACCCTCCCTCCCTCTGAGTCCTTTTAGGAGCAAGGATCCCTGGGCCAACTAGCCCTCCAGTGCCTTTCTCATAACCTGATGGGTCCTCGGAAATGACCAATGCAGAAGTTACCTTCAGGCAGGGGAAAACACAGATGCTAGGATTCAAAAGGCAGGCAGGGGTTCTTAAGAATAAATGGCTCCGAAGGAGGTTTGGTGGTCCGCAGCACAAGACAAAGGATGGTAGAGGAGGCCAGTCAGGGACAAACCCCACCTCCCTTCAGCTGTAGAGCAAATTATCACTCTGAATCCTATCAGCTACGTGACTTTCCCTCCACTCTAAAGCTCTATACGAACTTGGACCTGGCCTTCCCTGGTTTGGAAAAAGGAAAATCTTAGAATTGCTCTCTGGCTTGCTGCACATTAGTTATCAAAATATACAGGCCTCCTTGCTAAGCACCACAGTATTAAATACAATCTCCTTCAGGTGACACCCACAGAGGAAGAGCCAGCTCTCAGAGGCCCCAGATACAGCTGTCCAGCCAGCCAGTAAGTTTAGCTAAAGGCCTCCCACTGCTAGTGTTCAAGACCTCTTGTGGGAAGAAGGGGAGTCTGGGTAAAGATAGCAACTCCAGCAAGTGTTCTTAACTCTTACTGAGCTCTTGGGCTGCTGTTATTACCAAGCATCCTCTTCTTTCCCTTGAGTCATTGTTTTCTGGCTGATTTTTCAATTCTCCTCCATATTTGATGTAATTAAAATAAATGCCCTGTGCAGGCATCCCCTTAGTAATACTCAGACACCATGCTTAGAAGAATGTGTGAACATAGTTACAAAACTCCTCCCCACTAAGAGCTGGGATGTACTGATTCTAAGCCAATAAATATCCTTTTATAAAAGGAAGCTGGTGATTCATTCTGGGTAATTGTCAAAGAATGAATCCCAAATGGATCCTGTTGAGTGTTGAGCCAATACTTGGCTACTGTCAGACGCTTTGTTTTGCCAAAAGTGAGCACCCTTCCTCTATAATCACAAACACTACGGATGGGCCTTCCGATAAGGAATGCTGCCAAAAGTTCAAATGTCTTTTCGAGAGCTGGCAATGCTTGGCTGCTGGCACTGTGCGCAGGCATTAAGATAGTGTAGACGCAGCTTGTACCAAGGAGATTTTACTCTGAAATTATCTTCCAAGAGCTGGTGTAAAAGCATTTTATTAGTGGAAGAGTTGGATGTGTGCGAGCATATTTCTAACTTTCACAGCTGCTCTAGGGCTGGAACATTTCGACCCCATGTGATGCTTTAACACTATTATAAGGACAGAAAAATAATTTGCAGGTGTTTGGGGGAAGCAGAAGGTTTCTGCTTTGTATTCTCAAGTCAGCAGCTGCCAAGTTAAGACCAGAAATGCCTTTTTGAAAAGTGCCATGGAATCCAAAGGGTTAAAAACATGGTGTCTATTTGTTCCATCCCAGGAGCTCCAACCACTTCCCACACAGGACCACATTCATCCTCTTGTCCTCCTGTGAGACAAGGGGCATCTTCTGAGCCCTGACTTTAGGGATGAAAACCAAATTAAATCAAGGGAAGATTAATGCCTCTAGATAGATCTGCAGTAGGAATGTATTTCCAGCCCAGAGCAGAATCGGTGCACATGGCAATTTCAAATGACAGCCTATCCAGGCTCACAGTGTTCCATGATACACTGTGACAAGGCCACCCCCTCCCCAGTGGTGCAATGGACCCATGCCAACAATTTAAAGCCATGCCTGGGGACTTAGCTCAGCTCTTAGAGTGCTTGCTTTGCATGCATGAAGTCCTGAGTTTTATCCCAGCACTGAGTGAACTGGGTGTGGTGGAACATGCCTATAATCCTAGCACTCAGCAAGGAGAAGCAGGAGGATCAAGAGTTCAACTCATACATATGGAGTTGGAAGCCAGTTGGGGCTACATGAGACCTCATCTCAAACAAAAACTAACAAACTCACTTCTAAAATAAATCTGTGCATAAACGTGAGATACCTTTAGCAAGATGCTGTCTTCATAGCTTGGGCTGTAGATTATCTCAAAGCTAGATATTCTGGAGGTGAAATTTAAGCATACTTAACCATATGGTTAAATGACTTGCTGCTCATCCAGGAGACCTAGGTTTGGTTCCCAACCCCATGATAGTTGGCACGCAGCCGCGTATAACTCTGACTCCAGGGGATCGGATACCCCTTTCTGGCCTCTGAAGGTACCTGCACACATAGGCACCTACATAAGCATAAATGATAAAAATAAATCTTCATAAAAATGTTATCTTTATAGGTAAAACTGATCCACTACTGGCAAATTCACATGACTCAGTTTTTTGAAATTCATGAATTATACCTATGAGTTTTATGGAAAATGATGAATGTCATCTGACTTTGATCTTCTTTCCTTATTTAAAGAAAATATAAAAGCATGGTGATCAATACAGATTCTTTCAGGGAAACCTTCCCTGGTATCTACCATTCCTCAGAGCACCTCAGAGAAAGACTGATCACTGAACTTGTCCCATGGGCCATGAGATTCATCACACAGTTTCAAGAGAAGTTAACATTTTCTGTCGGCATCCGAGAATGCTAACCACCAGAATATTTCAAAGGTCAGGCCCAGCTCTATAGCCAGGAAGCCCGAGTGTTAGGAGTACGAGCTAAAATCCCTACTCTGAAACAACCTATTCCACAGAGACACAGTTTGTTTTTTTGTTGTTTTTTTTTGGGGGGGGGGTGTCTTTTTATCAACTGCTGACCTTGGGGAATCAAGAGAAGCTAAATGAGTGTGGCCAAGTTTCTTGCACTCTCACAGCCTTGGATATAAATAACAGTATTCAATTCATGGGGTAGTAAAGAAAATCAGAGGAGCTGCTGTTGGCAAAGTGTCTAGGACAGTATGTGGTACAAGAGTTGATTAAATAAATCAACATCCAAAGGTGCCTTTTGAGGTAGTCCAATCTTTCTATTTAGGAGCAGAGATGAAACCTGACCAGAAGGACCACTGATCTTACCTAACAGATTGTCTGAAACATTTCTGAAAGCGATAAATGTCCTCCAAAATGGCTGATTGGGTGTCAGCAGTGACCACTTCTGCATTAGCACACAATGTTCTTCAACCACTTAGTGGTGTATCATCTTTTGTCCCCCTCAAAACTCACAGCTTAGAACAAAACGTGTGATCTGTAGAGAAAACTTCCTGCCCCACAAAACACCTGTCTTGCTAGCCTCCGTGTCACCCAATTGCGTGGATGTGACACTGTGGCCCAGCAAAGTGTACAGGGGGTGCCGAAGGAGAGCAAGCATGCCTCCACAGTCTAGCCTGATGTTACCAGTAGAATTCCTTCATAGCAAACACTCAATCCACAGCCAGATAAGGGGAGTGTCTGTGAGGGCTTAATTACAGAGAGGAAGATACTGCTGGTTTTGGGTGTTTATAAAGACATTGGTTCATATAACTCCTTTTCTGCACAAGATGGAACAACACTGGATCAGAAATTTGCTGTCCTCTGTGTGCAGCTGATAGCAATTGGGAGAAATTCTGTGAACAGGGCTGGGTGCTGACGGCTACTGTTTCTGCTATAGAAGGCAACTGTCAAAATGCTGGGAGTTGGATCGGAAACCATTCAGGGTGTTGATGGAGCATCATCATCAACTTGGGGCTCTGGGACAGCATCCCAACCTATATCCTATACTCTCTGACCCCTCTAGTACCTCAGAGCAAATGCCTGACAGAGACCTGCTACACCGTATTTCTCCCCTCACAAAATGAGGTGGAAAGACCTAGGTCTTACACTCCAGCAGCAGAGACTGTTTAGACAGGAGGAGGGACTGGCCGTCACTGACGACTAACTTTAAAGCCCAACTAATTTGGACTAATTGGGGGGAGGTAGGTCTGAATCAGAGCTCTGAATTAGACCTATTTTTAAACAAAATATAGTTCCCCCCCCCCTTTTTTTTTTTTGCTTTCAAGCACATACAGTGACTCAAACTAGAGTGCTTTAGTAAATGAATAAGAGTGATAATTAACATCTTGTCTCTTTGGAGGGAAAAGCAAGTACTTGAAAATGTTTTTCTTTAACGAAAGGGCAAAAGCAAACGTCAGCCCAGCCCTCTCAAATTATCCCAGATTTCAAATCTGTAGAGGTGCTATTAAAATCAAGTGCAGACTCACGCAGCTGAAGGTGGGTGCTTTTCTCCAGCCCAGTCCTTAAGAAACCAGGCTTTCGGACTGGTCCAGGCTTAGGGAGCACAGCCAGCTGACCTCCCTGGTTTCCTTCAAGCTCTCTGCATTTATTTGCCTTGTGGCTTAGCTTTTTAAACATAAGCAGAATCCATTAGGCCCTCACGTCCTACTCCTGTCATTTATTAGGCAGCAACTCTGGGGTATGAGGCCAATAAATCATCAGGACGGGAAGTGACTATAGGCCGGATTAATTTCATTATCACCCTTAAGCAGATAGGTGTCTAGTACGTTGATGTCTCCAGGAAGAGTGATGTTCTATCTCTCCTGACAGGCCGCCTGTGCCTTGCAGACAGCTGTGTTCTTCTGTTTTCTCTGCTGGAATGACCTGTTCTGCCTATCCCAATTAAGCAGTGGTTCTCAACCTTCCTAATGCTGTGACCCTTTAATACGGTTCCTCAGGTCATGGTGACCCGAACAATAAAATTATTTTCATTGCTACTTCATAACTGTAATTTTGCTACTGTTACAAATCGTAATATAGATGTCTGATATGCAAATGGTCTTTGGCGACCCCTGTGAAAAGGTCCTTCAACCACCAAAGGGGTCGTGACCCACAGGTTGAGAACTGTTGCTGTTAAGGGTAATAAGTGGCCACCCCCATCCTCAGGGATTCTGGGTCAGAAAACCTGAACTGTAGGGGACATAGATGGGTGTGGGTCATGAGTCTCTGTAAAGTCTCCTCTAGAAACAGGGACACAGAGTCCCACTGGTGAGACAAAAATGCAAGGATAAGATGCTTCTTTTCTGACTGTCCAGACACCTGCTCAAAAATAGTCTCAAGTACAAGCTACCTGAGGGTGAAGGCTGGCGAAGCTCAAAGTCTACCCTGGTACTTCTGAATAATGAAGTAGCTGCTCTCCTGGCTTCTCTTCTCTGAAAAAGCACCTGCCCCTCCTGAGTGTCAGCCTTGATCTCCCCCCCCCCCACACTACTTCTACCCAGAAGGACTGCAGTGCCCACCTTCTGAGCCCCCTGTGACCATTCACATTACCTCCATCTCCAGGGACACTCTGTTCTGGACAGTGCTGTTCCCCACCTGAAATTCTACCACGGCTTCCAATGGGTCTCCCTATTTCCTGCCCATCACAATCACTGTCTGAAACAC
This sequence comes from Cricetomys ansorgei, assembly GCA_026225945.1. Lineage (NCBI taxonomy): Eukaryota > Metazoa > Chordata > Mammalia > Rodentia > Nesomyidae > Cricetomys > Cricetomys ansorgei. The sequence goes on from JAMJFZ010000320.1 coordinate 15,639,046, forward strand.
AAATTTGGCCCTCTGATGTCCCTCACATGTAAACTAAGAAGATGAGAAGGACCTGAGGGATTGGTGGTTCCCCTTCCAGCTTCCACTTCTCGTTAAGACAGACCCCCACAATGGTCCCGTGTGTCCTACCACCCAGAACTGCTGTAGAATATGACCAGCACTTGACCCAGAATGTTCTCACACTGGCATACCTCCTCCTCAGGTTCTGGCCAGTCTGAAAGCTATTCTATCCAATATACTTGCTCCCTGCTAGAATTGCTGACAGCCACATCCCAGCCCCATTCTTCAGTCTCAGCTCAGCAATGGCTCGCGTAGGGAGCCGCCTTTGATTCTCCAAGCCACTACAAGGTGTTACTTTTCCTCTGTCCTGGGGTGGGTCCAGCCTGTGGGTCAAGGGGCTGAAGGAGATATCCCTGAACAGTGCAAACAGGACATTTAGAACTTTAGAGCAAGGCCACTACACAAAAGGTCACAAGATCAACACAGTAGAGAGAGGTGGGGCTAAGGACTCTGCTTGGCTCAGCATTGATACACTTGACATGCCATGGGCATATGCATGTGTGGTAATGCACTCACAGTTTTCCTAAGGACATGCTGCACAAGGCCAGACAGTCTTGTCAAAGCAAAGTTTCTGACCTCAAGTGCAAGATGGAGAATCAGACAGCATGATACTGAGCCTTGCGAGGAGGTGGACGCGTGATGGGGACACCATGAGGGACAGTAATGCCTGGGCTCTTCTCAATGAGCAGAGAAAGGAAACTGCCCTAGAAACAAGCAACTCGCAAACCATCCAGGTTTTGTCTATTTTAGGTTTTGTTTTTAGGGCTAGTTTACCTAGTACTGGAGTATTCTATGGGCTTTTTTTTTAGGGCTTTTAGTAAAGCTATGAGTAAAGAAGGGGTTGGTAAGGTTTTGAGTCTTGGTTTTGGTTTTACCTCATAGTGGCCAATGGTGTTTAGCTTGGTTATTCCATCCTCAAGAATCACAGAGGAACTGTCAATGTCCAGAAGTTCTTTCTGTCGCGTTCCCACTTGGAGCTCTGAAAAAGGTGGAGGAGAGGCATTTGGTTCCCTTCTGAAATCACAGTAAAAAGCTAAGCGCTGCCTAGTTTTATGAATATTACTGGTAATAAACTTGAGCAACATGGCAAATCTCTGTTGGAAGGTGTTGAGATATAGCCAGCCAGACACAGAGCTTAGGTCTAATATCTCAGACCAGTGTCCTTGAAGTATAATGCTGAGTCAAGTCTGAAGTGGAGACCCTGAAGACAGAATCACCCATCTTCTGAGGAACTGAAACCTTCAGAAAACACCTCCAGTATCACCAGCGTTCTGCACATCTTCATTCACAGAGCACAGTGAGAACTCTCTTCCGCGCAGTTCCTGCAGAGCCACTACGCGCTAACACACCAGCCCTGCTAGTACACTCATTACAGTTAGAGGGCAGCCACAGATGAGTGTTCTCTTTTGGATTTGTGCAGTATTTTATGAGTTGCTCAACAGCAACATTTAATATTTAGAGATTATACAAAAAATCTGGACTTCTAAGTTGTCTTTTTAAAAATCTAGCCACGGGAGCTACAGAGATGACCTGATGGGTAAAGACGCTTGCCTCCAAACATCACGATCTGAGTTCTGTTCCCAGGACCCACATGGCAGAAGGCGGGAACCAACTCTCATACATTGTTTTCTCTGCACGCATGCACATACACACACACACAAAATAAATTAAAAATTTAAAGAAATCTAGCCAGGTATGATAGGTAGCTGCTTATGCCTGTAAGCTCAGGAGTCTAAGGCAGGAGGATCATCACAGGTTTAAGGGCAGCCCAGATCCTCAATAGTGAGTTCTAGACCAGGTAGGGACACAACAACAACCCTGTCTCGTTTCCCCCTGCCCTCCCCCCAAATCTGGTAACAGTGACCTTGTAACAACCCACAAGACAACTTCTGCAGAACCGAAATGGATCTGTTTTCTTAGATGGCAAACCTTTCCCAGTTAGGCCAGGCTCTGCTATTTCCTATTCCTAGGTGGTTAAAGTCTGTGCATATATGCTTTCTATTTGGACACAATGCTACCAGCTTGTTCTACCCTTGCCTCCCATCTTTGAGGTTTGGGGAGGGATACCTGGTTGGCACAAACCCAGGAAGGGCCTACAGACACTGGTCTGGACTTTTCAGTGGCAAAGATAAAGCCGCTGGGCCGTTTTCCTGTGGTTATTAGGCTGGATGTGCCCATGCCCTTTGTGGTCAGAGCTACACACTTGCAAGATAATGTTCAAGGAAAGGAAGCTGATGGTCTGGGTCAGGCTTCAGTTTCCTAGATGGGGCTGCCCCTTCTGCTTATTTCTAAGCAAAGGAGCTAAACTCTCTCTAAAGCTGCCAGGTACTCCAGGTCATGCAAGGAAGCAAAACACCGGTGCAGAGAATCACCTAAGCAGCCTGCTTTGTTTGAAGAAGGCATTGAAGTTGCTACACATTTGCATGGCCTCCCCCAAGTTTCCCAGGCATGCTTCTAGCCTTTTCTCAATGGTTTTAGCAGGAGGTTTGATTGGTTGGGGAGGATTTTAATTGCCTGCTTAGTGGAGGCCTACAACTGTACGTGGAGGGGAGATGAACCTTGTTATGCTGTCTGTCACTGCCACGATTCTACTCCTCTTTCCTGTCCCATTATCTGCTCTGAAATCCCACAGCAGTCTCTTGGGAGGGCTGTGCTGAGCTCAACTTTAAAATGTTGATGAACATTTGAGAGAAATGGAGCCCTGTTAGGTTGCTCACACATATGCTCTCCTTTGCAGTATACCAATAGAGCCTGCAAATGAATTCATAGCAGATGTTGCTTCGTGTTGGAGGAGGACGGAGAATACACTTAATGCAGGATGTGATTAGCGGAGAGGAAGATGACCTTTTCAGCAGGCTGGAGTTAACACTCTGTGGCTGAGCCACCCACTAATGACACGCTCTGTATCACAACAAACAAATCAAATGCCAGTGTGAGGTGCAACACACACAGAGGGCACAGGGTTTACACCTCTCTGTACTTCTTGATACAGGGTGATGCCATGTGGTCCCAGGGTCAGCAATCGCATTGATTTACAAATACAGTATTTTTAAAATGGCATCTTGGGAGGATGATGCTCCCTAGGAAGAATCAAGAAGCTCAAAAGAGAGCCAAGCAGCCCCTGGGTCCCCAGACATGCCATCTGGGAACAACTCAGGCCATATAATTGTCAACAAACAGGAAGAAAGTAGGAGGGTACCTTCCAGGGACTGAGACAAACCTTACCAAGTCCAATCTCATTGAGCTGAAGTCCATATGGAGAACCATTTTTGCTTAGGAATGCTTGGAAAATCTTTTCTTTGGCTTGGCCTATGGTATCACAGTCAAGAACGTTGACTGAAATATTCCGACAGACATCTGCACTCTCGTTTTCTGGGATTTTTTCAAAGACGACATTTAATGCCTGCAAGAATACAAACAGGTTCCCAAGTCTGTTAGGTAACTGTAGTCTGAAAGGCATTCATACGATGCAGGCACGTTGACGAGCCCCCCCAATACCTCTGACAGCACATTAGCAAATAGCATATCACATTATACGACTTTAATCTTTTCTCCATAATCCATTCTTTTCAGGGATAATGGAAAGGAAAACAGAAAGTTAAAACACTCATTACAGAGCAAGCATTGAATAAATATATTGAGAGGAAGATATAAACATGCATAAAAATTCTGAAAAAAAAATGGTGATTTCTAATTTTGTCCTAAAAAATGACTTGGAAAGATTCTGCAGCAAATGAGCACAGGCTGGTGACTATCCTTTTTTATTAATAGAACCACAGAGTCCCAGAAGTAAAGGTCCAGGTGACAGGAAAGATCATGAGGTCCCTGTATTGATCACACCAAAGAGGTCACTTTTTAATATGCAGCATTAACTATGGCAACATTCAGTTCCCCCTCCATTTCCAACATCTGCAGTCAGATGTTCCTGAGCCCTCATTAAAATACCAAGATTCCCACCCTGAACTATTATTCTCGAATTAATTACATTGCATGCCATTGCTTAAGTTGTGCCGGTTAACATTCTCCCAGTGCAGCAAAACCTCAAAATCTAACTAATGGGGAAGGAAGTCTTTGTATGTGTGTGAAAACATACAGCCAGGGAATATTTTGAAAAATAACCTAAAAGGAATTTCAGGTTTACTCTGTCTAAGAACAAACATACATCTCTAAAAACCAAAGCTTTACCTGGTTCGGATCCTCATGGGGATGGACTCAGAGGTGAGCAAAAAGGATTTGCTAAGTCGCACAGCATGGTTCAGATTCTCGGACACCATTGCCAGCGAGACGGAGGACTTGGGTACAGTGTAAAATGCACAACTTGTTAATGCATGGGGGCCTGGCTTAATGAGGGAATGTAAAAGTACCAAATCATTGGTCTGGAAAGAAATGAAAACAGCTCTAACATCAACGCATACAGACTTTAGGACTGGTTAATTTCAGTGTGATGTTTTTGTTTATTTGCAAGTTTTTTATCACAAAGCTCATTTAAAAAAATTTTTTTAAAAAGAAGTAGAAAACAGACAGTGTGGAGAGCGGGGAATCCTTATGATTACCTGAAGTACATAGGGGGTGGGGGACTAGCTCAGTTGTGGGGAGAACTTGCAATGCGAAAAATGAAACGTGTCTATGTGCTAGTACCCGTCTTCACATCCTGTCGTGGAGGTCAATAGGATAGTGTGCTCGAGGGGTACTGCAGGGTTCAAGGACAGTGGTGGTACTGACTTAGCAGGTTGATACGATCGTCACTAAACACTGGGTTAGTATACCTTCATTTGGAACAACTGCTGGGCGGACTAACTTGAAGAATCCAACATGGTAAAGACTCATACCCAAACCCTTCAGTGCCTCCCTTCTTTATAAACATCAGGGCCTCTCAGTGCAAAACTGCATTTCAAGACGTATTTTTTTTTTTTTTTTAATGAGGGATGAGTGTTGAGCATTAAGCAAAATGAGGCACATGCTAAGCACATAATCGTCTATGGTGAGTTATAGCCCTGGACCCAAACATAGCCTCTTTGGATCTTTTAACCTCCAGACAAAGGTGGTTATATTGCTAATCCCACCCCCCACTTTAGAGTGAGGAAACTGAGGCACAGAGGGGTTAATTGCTCCAGGGACACACAGCTTCCAAATTTGCCAGAGTCTGGAGACAATGCGTACCTTGCGTAACTGCTGATCTGGTGTCAGGGCTCACTGAGCTATGGTGTCCCTCCTAAGCTTTGACCGCTCCTCTGGTGCAGTCCAGAAGCCTGTGCTCAGACTGGCCGTGAGCAGAACCCTTGACTGGAGCCCCAGCTTGCATGCAAGTTGGGAAGGGGTCTTTGAAGTAAACACACTGTTCCTGTGGCCAGGTTGCTGGCTCTTCATGTCAGGAGTGGTGGTGTCAAAGCTGGCTCCCAAAATAAAAATGAATGGAAAACACCTTTTCATCAGAGCCCCAGCCATGCTAGCTTGTGAAATAGTTTTATCAGCATTTACAAAATAATATTCTGTTGCTACCTAAAGGGCACCATTGTCTTTAACAATAACACTTCTTTATAGGCAATAAATGTTCTTAAAAACATAACCAAAAGGAAAAAATACCTTAACTGCATGTAAACTAATGTAAATCTGTCATTGCCTCCACAGCTAGATGGGTAGAAAAGAGGTAAAAAGGCATTTTACTGAGTCCACAGGGAATTCTGAGAGTAAATCCAGACACAAATTGATTTGTGTTCATTTTTCATGCTGGTAACGCTTAGTGCTCAGACAGCAGTTTCCTAGAATGTGAGTGAAGGGGGCCCCTCAGGTCTGGTACTCCCATTTCCAGGGCAGGAACACCCATCTGAGCCTCTCTTCTATGCCAGGGAGCAGTAAGTGTCCATGTTACTTCAGAGTGTGGACATGACAGGGTCTGCCTTTGGCCACTGCCCCATGGCGACATCTCCCGAGTGGAAACATCACCTGCACAGCCCCTCCCCTGTCGAAGGCCCACAGAGCCAGGATCCTCTGTGCCCTCTTTGGTGTTGGGGAATGCTTAAGACCTGTTCTCAGATCCCCCACAATAGGTGTGGGAGACACACCTGTCACCTCGGTACGCACATACTCAGAGAATCCCTTGCAGGCAGGACAGGAAAATGGAAGGCTGAGAACATTCAGCCTGGTCCAGTTCTGTAGGATCTGTAGCTCCTTTTCTGATCCCCACAAAAGGCCAAAGTTCTCGGAAGCACATTCTGTCCCTTCACTAGAAACGAGCTCTTTTATTAGCCTGTAGCTCCTACTTTCTTGGCATAAAATATCAGCAAAGCTGAGGTGGCATGTGTGTTTGGTGTCTAACACCCATGCTGCCTCTTCTGCTGATGACGGTCAAAAAGCTCAACTAGAGTAGAGGATGCCCTTGGCAGTTCTCTCTCCTCCCTAACCAGAGAGCAGTCATGTGACTAAGCTCTGGACAAGGACACAGAAAGGAAAGATTCTCTACCCCAACAACAACAGCAAAAGGCGGGGGAGCCATGGCAGTCATCCTGAGAGTACAAGGTCAGGGTCAAGGGGAGCACAGAGATGGTGCCCCTGGGCTCTGTTGAAGATGTGACTTTTTCCTAGGAGACTCGCCTCAAGCCTGCTCCAAGACACACCTCTGCTCTTGATGTTTCAGGTCCCGTTGGTCCCATTTTCTCTTAAAGCTGAGCGTACCCAAGCTATGCCTCTTACTTTGCCAGTTTTGTGGTAGCTGAATTCATTCATAGACATTTCTTTTGCATCAGTTAGTGCGCAAGGAATTGCAGATGATACCAGTCGCCCCGGTGCAAATCCAGATGGGAAGCACCGGTAGACTAGAATAACTATGAGCCAAGCACAAGCCCTAGTTCCCGATACGGTGAGTGTGACGGTGAACCCTGACTATGAACCTGACCAGATCTGGAACCGATTAAGAGGGAAACTTCAGGGCATACCTATGAGGGATTTTTCCTGACCTGTTTATTTGAAGCGGGAGCCTCACCCCACATGTGGGCAGCACCTTCGGGTCAGAGGCCAGATAAAGAAGGTCCGAGGAAACAGCTTTGCTTTTTGCCTCAGCGCCTTCACGTCTGACCGGCGAGTCCGTCAACTCGGCTGCCACCACCAGTGTCGCCACCAAACCGATGCTGGAGCTCAGTTTCTTCTGGCTTCCAGCGCACACTGAAGACAGTGGCTTCCCAGGTCGCCCCTGGGCCGTTAGCAACAGACAGAGACTGCTGAGGCACGTAGCCTCTGGACTGAGCAGCCTACCCGAGAGCTAAGCCTCTCAGGTACGAGGATAGCTGCTGTTGGATTACCCCGACTGTATCGGGCAAGCTATTCATTCTAATATAAATTCATCCCGTCAGCTCTGTTCCTCTAGAGAGCCTGACTAATACCGCAGCAAGTGGAGATGATTGGGGGTGTTTGGAGGGTTCTAGTTTGGAGAGGGGCATTCTCAGGGAGAAAACTCAGAGAAGGGTGCATGGATGAGGTAGCCTTTGAACTAGGTCTGGAAAGCAGCCTATCGGGGAGGTCTCTGGACATGAAGACCCTCAGCTACCAGACTCAGCGGACTGGTGAGCAGCAACCTTCAATCTTAAGTCAGGCTACCAGGCCAAAAGGGAATAAAAAGTATTCCAATTCCTTAGGATGGGAGAGAGTGGAACACTCCTGATCAACTCCAGCCTTCCCCAAACTACCACCTGCTGCTCAGGGAGAAGCCCTGCACTATTTATAGGGGGAAGAGTAATGAGAACAGAGCCTCAAGTTTCTAATAATAATAACAATAGCCAGCACTTTCTGAGCACGAACCACATCCCAGGAATGAATCTGCTAATTTCATCGAACCCTCACAACTCTGTGAGGTGGGTACTATTATTAGCCTTGTTTAACAGATGGAGACAGGAGATGCAGAGAGGTCTGGAAACCTGTCCCAGATTACAGATCTGCTAGGGCCACACTTGGCTATGTCCAGACTCCCACTGAAACACCAGAAGACTAGTCACAGTGTCCCTTTTGCTGAGGGCGGCCACTCCACTCTGCAGAGGGTCTCCCATCAGTAGACAGTGGGTGAATACACACCAGGGGCTGGAGGAGGCTTGGCCTGACTCTGGCTTGGCATCAAACTGCACGCAGTGCATCATCCTGAACATGTATGCCTCCAGCACTACTGTGCATAGCGTGCAGAGCCTCTGCTCATATTCTTGCCTCTGCTGCTGGGCATGGTCACATGACCAAATCCTGGCCAATGACTTTAAATGGTTGTATTATGCGGCAACCCCTGGGAAACTTCCTTGAAAGACAGCTGGTGACCATCTGTCCTTTCTTGTGTACCCCTGCTGAGGTCCTGCCGGAGGAATGTGGAAGGAGGCTGGGGAAGCAGACACCTCATTCTAAGAAGTTACCTGAGGGCATCCCAGAGTGGGACTGCCCATCCCAGCACCTCACGCTAGGGAGGAGTCAGCCTCACCGCTGCTTGGTCGAGGGCATCTGGACCTCTGTTATGCATAGATGCATTGCCTCCTAATAGCTTTATATGGACGGAAGCCACCAGGCAGGCAAGGCCATCTGGAGACTGACAGCCAGAGCATACAGGAAAGGACCCGATGAGAAGGGCTGGTCTTTTCGCAGCATGCCCCAAGCCAGCCTCTTCTAGGTAGTTTTACCATTGTCAGCTCCTGCCTGCACCTGCCTAGCAGGGTATTTTCTGCCACTGGCTGTCCATGCCCAGACACAGGAGTCCTGTGTACCCTTTTCAGTGCTAACACAACATATGGGTATTCCAGATCTGATTTTCACGAATACATAGCCAGCTAACCTGGCATCCCTGAATCACCCATCATTGATAAATAACCAACTGGAAGGACCACAGAAGAGACACACTGCTGTGTACCTTAAAGGTGACAAGAAAAACAAAGAATGGCCACTTCCTTTGTGCCAGGCAAGGTAGCTAGGCGTGTTAGATAATTTTCAGACTTTAACACATGTACAAGGGTGGATTTTTTTTTTATCACCAGCTGTTCATAGATGAACAAATAGGTTGAGGGGTGGAGAGCTGCCCAAAGTCACACAGTCAGTAAGGGCCTGAGACCATTTTCATACCAGGACTCCTAGAGCCAAACCCCACCTCTTTGACCCCAGCCGCACAGCACGTGGGTGTGTAACTGCATTTCTGCTTGACTAGTGGCTCTCCCCAGCTTGAAGTATTGAGGAATCAGAAAAAAATGGGGCTTCTTGGGGCTGGAATCAATTGGATGTGGGGGACAGCACTTTCCTAGGGCAGGTCTATAATGCTGCTTGTTAGCTCCTCCTTGGCTAACAAGGGCTAGATGCAGCTGCATCCTTGCTGGGGCGCCTTATAATTCCTACAGAGTCATTGTAAAGGAATTTGTTACTAACCAACAACTTCAGTGTAAAAGGTCTTTGAGCAATAACTGTTCTCATTCAATAAAACCTATAAAATATATTTCTACTTTCATTTCAGGGCCTAATGAAAGTCAAGAGGAAACTCTTCTTCTTGTACCAAAGTCAGGAAAGCTGTAGTTTCCTCTCCTGTGATCAGCAGACCGAGACCCTTCAGCAGTCGTCTCCTCACACCAGGCTTGCCTGCCAGCCTCCTGCCATGCTCCAGTCCCCTCCCCTCATCCCAGCAAGGATGGACAGCTCACAGCTGAGAGAGTATGCTCCCCAAACACAACAGTGGGGAGAGCGGGAGAGAGCCTTTTATGCTCTGAACAGAGGAGGTGATGGAGACGATGTCCCTGATCCTGTCTGTGACCAGTTTCTCTATACTTAAAGAGAAGATTCTAGTTCTTGGTTTTCGTTTTTCTTTTTTTTTTTTCTTCCCTCTGTCAAGTGTCAACTTAAGAGCTGGCAAACTTTCTGTAGAGGAGCAGGTAGAAAACAGTTAAGGCTTTGAGGTTCATATGGTCTCCAGTGCAGCTAGTTAGCACTGCCATTGCAGCAGAGAGCCAACCAGACACAACGCAGACGTGAACACGCAGAGCTGTGTTCCAGTGAAACCCCATTCATAAAAACAGTCAAGGGGCATCATGTGGCCCTCAGTATGTTGACTGGTGACTCCTGACATCTATATCACTATCTTCAGATGGAAAGTGGTAATGCCCAAAAGACAAACCTAGAAAACCAACTTCATTTCCATCATGATATGTGATAACATTCTCCCATTCGTTCAAATACTAACCAGACCTGACTCTGCTTAACTTCCAAGATCAGACGTGAAGGGGTGCATTCAGAGTGGTCTGGCCGCAGCCAAAGCTGCCACTCTGTAAAAGGTGTAAATATAAATAAGGATTCTAACAGTGAAAGAATAAGTTCATTTGAACCACAGAAAAGAAAATTAAATACTTCTGTGCTGGGGTAACCAAATTATTTTTCTAATTCTAAGATTATAGGTTTTAGGAGAAAGACCATGAAGAGGAAAGTCACTGAAAGCACTCATTCAAAGTTAATTTTTCATTTTCCACAGCTTGCCATCAACTAGGGAATGACTTACCTAACATGATTATAAAAAATGGTTTCACTCTTTGATCAGGAAGCTAACTGTGAAGCTAGTAATGGTTTCAGTATTATCTCAAGTCATAATGGAAATGATTTGCACTATGGTAGAAAGAAAAAGAAAAAAATAAAGAGCTTAAGAATTGTTAATTAACTTCACTGTTTCTCCACAAATGCTAGGAGTATTAAAAACAAGATTGCTGAAGTGCAAACATCAGGACTTAATGAACAATGGGATGTAATTGAAGTAACAGAGAACGACTTAATCGGGACAGTGGGTTGTTTAATTGCGGGGATAATGGATCTTTCTGCAAGGACACACTAAATGGAACCAAAGGGGCTTGAGAGAGGTAAGGAGAGCACACAGAAACTCCTGCTGGGGATAGCCAGTGTTGTATTAGACGTGGAACGTCGTTCTAAACATGCCTGTCCCCAAATGGTAACCACTGGGGGGAAGGCTACCTTGGCACCAGCTGACATAAACCTTGCACAAATCACAACGGAAGCATTAACATTTCTGCAGGCATGTCCCCGGGCTTTGTCAAGAATTTCTAATAATCTTAAAGACTTTCGTACAGATATGAGAATGAGTGTAATAATGTGTTTGTCGGAACACTGTTTCCCAGGGTGCCAAGATGCTATCTCTCTGATACAGCAGATTGGCAAGCTCATTTCCTGGGTTTAAGAGTTCAAAAAACCATTTCTTCCTTAACTTTGATTACAAGTCAAACTTCTGCTAATTCAGCACGCCTGTTACGAGTTATTGGTTTTTCTCATCTCCTCCTGAAACTGAGGCAAATGTCCTTCTCCCATGTGGTACACTTTCCTGGAACTGAAACCCTCTGAGCTGCAGGCCTCCACCCTGCAACCTTACTCCTGACACACAGGAGCGTGAGGGTCAGGCACTCACCAGCAATGCCATCTAGAAGCTTTCAGTTTTGCACTGGGGGAAAACAGAACAGCAATGGGTCTTATTCCACTTCTGGCTTTCAACTCTGATCTCTTGGGTGGTGTGTGGTGTGTGCACGCATGTCACACACGCGTGAGGGTGTATGTGGAGGGCAGAGGTCTCTCACTTTTGGGCAGGATCTCATGTAATCTAGACTGGTCTGGAATTTGCTATATAGCTGTGGTTGACTTTGAACTTAAATTGCATTTGTGTATTAATAATGCGTGCGTGTGGAGGGAGAGAGCAGCTTGTGAGGACGAGCTCTCCCTACACCACGTGGGTCCCAGGGACTGGACTCAGGGTGCCAGTCCTGGCAGCCAGCGCTTTTACCTGCTGAGCCGTCTTGCCAGCATAAAGCCTTCCTGAGTCAATTCTCCACCTTACTTTTTTGAGACAGTGTTCCTCACTGACTCTGGAGTCACAGGAAAGTCTCCAGGAGCTGCGTGCCTCCATCCCCAAGCACTGGGGTCACAGTGGGGTTAAAGTGCCACTGTGACTAATTTTAACGTGGGTACTGGAGAGCTGAACTCAGGTCACTAAGCTTGGGCAGTAAGCATTTTATCTGTGGCACCATCTCCTACCCTGCACTCCTACACATTAAAGACAGCCCAGGGTGTTGTGTGGAGACAAGCCCCTCCCCCGCCCAAGCATCAGGAAGTGAACTGAGATTGGGGCCATTTGACTTTCCAGATGCCGGCCTGGGCACCAGGTAATAGAGCCAGAGTGGCTTTGAAGGACTTTGCTTAGATGAGGCAAGTCAGAGGCGTTAGCCCCTCAAGATATTACAGAGGAAACCTGAGTCCCCAAACGATTACTTAGCGTAATGATTTCACATACAAGAAGCTGGCAGCATATCTTTATGTTCTAGAAAACACCCTACACCTCAGAGAGAAAATATCCTAACCTAGGAGGTGTGAAACGTAACTCATAGTTTGTTGTGTGAGGCGCTGTTTCTGAGCACGCATCCAAACGGGCTTTTTCTCAAGCAGGGCCCTGCCATGGCACCAGATTCTGCTATTGCAAGCTGCTCATGTGACCATTCTGGAGCTTTCTGCTCTTCCTTGATGGAATTTACACACACACACACACACACACACACACGCGAGCACACGCGCGCACACACGCGCACACGCACGCACGCGCGCGCACGCGCGCACACGCACGTGCGCACGCACACACACGCACGCACGCACGCACACGCTACAAGCACGCATACGCACGCATGCACGCGCACACGCACGCACACGCACGCACACACACGTTTGTTCACCACACCTTGATTTTCGATTACATCAAACCACCTCAGGCAAATTTAGCAAAGCAAGGCTTTGAAAACTACTGGGACTGCAGTCTGGGAGGGTGGGGGGAAGAGAAGAGGGGATGAGGGGGAGGGAGGAAGGGAAGAAGGGGGAACTTAGAAATAGGGTAGTTCAGGTTGGGAGAACTTCCATGGAAGGAAATGAAAACCCTTAAATTTTTTATATTGACCTTCTGGTAACATTTCTGTCGCACAAGCTTAGACTGGATCATGTGCCTTCTCTCTAGATTCTAGTATATTCAGCCACCAGGAAAAGGAGGTTGGAACAGGTCCAACAAAGACATTTAAAAAATCATTCTTAAAGGCAACGGCCCTCGGAGCTGGGGCCCCCCTCCCTGCCAGTCTCCACTCTGCCCACTGTCCGTGAATCGGGGAAGGATGGTAGATTTTGTTTTCCTCTGCATTTTCCCCAGAGGCCATAAAAGGGGAAAATTCAAGCGTCGACATGAATTTCTTCGACATCAAGTAACATTTTCACGATGAGTTGAGTGCTAACAAATCAGAAACACATGGTCTTAATTGACTGTGAAATAAATAATGTTTCCAAATGAAAGGGAGAGAAAGCGCTCAGATGTAAAGCGCTGGAAAGGACCCCAACCTCAAAAGTTGTTTCAGGCAGCTGACTCTCCCCCCCACTCTCCTCCCCAAGCCCCACGTCCTCTCCTCCCCTCCCTGTCTGGGGCAACGTATTTCTCAAAAAGAAATCTTGCTGGAGCTCCCAGTTAACTACATTAACTCGTGAACATTCCTCTTTGGGGGGACCCTGTGAGGGTAGTTTCTGTTGCTATAACAAAGCACCAGCCTCAGTTGAAGCTGGGTGACTTCTAGAGGGAAGAGGTTGGTTGAGTTCATAGTTCCGGAGAGCTGAGAGCTCGGTGCTGGCCTCCCGCTGCCACTGTTGAGGGCCACAGGCTGCTCTGGGCTTGGTGGGCAAGCAGTAAGAAAGACCAGAGGGTGAGAAAGGAGGTGATGGGGTAGACTGGGGATCCCCATGTGACTTATGTCATCTCTGTGGGAGGGTAGAACTCCTCTTTGTGTTTGCATATGCCTGTATGTGTGTGTGCACACACACAGATGCAAGTGCATGTGACTCATGTGTCTGCATGTGTGTGCCTGTGTACTGAATACTTTTTTAATCTTTATAACAACCTCAAGAGTCGGGCAGACAACATGATTACCATCTTTTATTTTACACATGGGGAAACTGAGAAGGCACAGGAAGTAGAGAGACTTGCTCAGTGTCACATCGTTAGCCAGGGGCAGAGGCAGGATTCAAATCTGCCTGGTTCCAGGACCCGAGTCCTTAACCCCTGTACCAGCCATTCACAAGTAGCATCTGAGGAGCACACCAATCATGCAAATCCTAAGGCTGAAGGGCTCAGTGGCTAAGGACATGTACCGCTCTTGCAGAGGGGCCAAGTTCAGGTCCCACAACTCTTGTCAGGTTGCTCACAACCACCTGTAACTCCATCTCTGGAGGAATCTGATACCTCTGCTCTCTGTGGAGACCTATGCTCATGTGCACATACCCACGTGCAGACATACACGTATAGACAATTAAAAATAAGTAAATCTTTGGACTGGAGAAATGGCTTAGTGGTTAAGAGCACTGGCGGCTCTTGCAGAGGACCTGGGTTCAGTTCCCAGCACCCATATGGCACATATAGATACATGTAGGCAGACACTCATAAACATTAAATAAAAATAAATCTGTTAAAAAGTAAACCTTTTAAAATGCAAAATGCAAATCCTAGGCCACACCCCAGACTAGCATCTAGACTCGGCTAACAATGAATGTCTAACACCCTCCAGGTGACAGTGATGCACACTAATGCTGAAGAATCACTGCACTGCCTCTCAGATGTTTCCAGTTCTCACGGGGCGCTGAGAAGTTTTCACTCTCGGTACAGCTTTCTGCCTCTTGCATGGCTGCTTAGCACACAGCCATCCTTAATGGGGATGTTACATATGGCAGGAGGGAAACTGGAAACAGCTGATCTACTGACTCCTCCCGACCCACAGACATGACATAACCATGATACGGTCCACAGCAGAGTGGTGCCTTCTTCAATTAGGGAATGAATTCTTCTAGAATGACACCACAGGACTAGCCATCCAGAGCAAAGCCACAGGAGACTCAGCTCTTCAGCGAGCACTTCCCAATCCCACTGGAATCTATTTCTTCCCTCTCCACTAATGAGACCGTAAAGAAGCCTCGAGTTGCCATAGAGAGGAAGATCAAACCAAAGCACAGCGACCTTCCCCAAGTCTATGCAAATGGAAAAGCTTAGGAAGTCCCTGAGTCACGCAGAGTTTCCACCACAAAATTCTCCAAAGGCCCTAAAGTGCTGTCTCTTGATTTGGGGAGAGGTGAGGGTGAGGCAGCAGGAATGGGTTAAAAGGAAGTTCTCCAGTGTTTGAAACTCTCGACCAGCCTGGCCCATCATCCTCCTGGAGTGATCTACAGCATTCCTCTAAAAATATCTATAAGATCACAGTACATTAAGTGTGTGACACCAAACATTTGTAACTAATCCATGGAAATAAAGTAAGGCGTCATGTTGCATGGGGAACACTGTGAGATTTGTCTTGTGTTATCGTTCTAAAATAAGACGGCCTCAATTTGGTTGAAATATATCTTCACACATTGTCTTCCCCAAGCAGAGCCATTTGAGAAATTCTGATTGCAATTATAAGTGCTGAATAGGGAGCACTTTGCATTTCCTTTGACGATGCTGAAAGCTATAAGCAATCCTGATATTAAAATCTTTGGAAATTGATGAGTACCCCAGGCATCGTCACAATGCTTTCTTCCCCAATCCACATAATTAAAATCTATTATATGAACACGTGTTAATATTTTATCAACCACTGCTTTTAATTAAGTAGACACATGAGGCCTCCCACAGTCACAAGGATACTGGTTCAGCTTTAGTGACCCGCCTACTACCTCCCCACCCCCACCCCTTTGCCCTCTGAGTCCGGATGGAGCTCTTGGGGCAGACTTACCACAGTGTTGAATTCGGGAACCTGCCACAGCAGCCAGTCTTCGTTGAGGGTGTACAGAGCTTTGCAGGTGATCACATCCACGGGACCCTTGTTTATCTTCTGGTTCAGAGTCGTCACCAGCAAATAGAACGGCTCTCCAACAGTCTCCTTGGAAAAGATACAAGAGTGAGAGTTAGCTTCCTGTGAAGTCCACCATGAGAGACAGGCGGCAGTGTCTTCTAATGCTCACCATGCAGCGCCCGAGAAAATATGTATCACTAGAGACCCAGAGCGAAAACCAGGAAACCACCCCGTGCACATTATGCACATGTTCACAGCCCCCCAGCGTTATGGGCGGCATCTGGCAAGGCCCTGCAATTTCATGTTTAAGTTCCTATCTGGCAGACTACTGCTCATCAGTAGGATAGTGCTTAAGAACAGTTCGTGGAGGTGGAGATTTAACCTTGTTTACATTCCTGTTTAATTGCAAGCCAAAAATAAGCGACATTTAAGAAGTGCTTCACAGTTAGTCTTGGCAATGGGGACTAACGCAGGAATGTTTTAAACATTTGCAGAGAAGGGTGGCCTGTCAGCGTTAGCGGCTTTTTGTGAGGGAAGTGGCCTTCACTTCAGCTGTTGGTAGCCTGTGTCCTACTCATGTGCCAGCCCTTGTCCCTCACATTCTCAGATACCTCCTGCACAGTTCCCTGGTCCCTGACCCGAGTCTGCCCAGCCCTCTCAGGCCAGACTCTCGGCTCCTGTCTCCAGCCTTCTCTGTGCACGCTTTCCTCTCAACTTGGGTCTGGTGGTCCAAATTTGCATCTGCTGTGTTCAAAGGGACCCTGAGTAGCTCAAGTACAGGCTGTGCTCTGCTTCCACACATCCTCCTGAGGCAAGCAGCCCTGGGTCAGGCTTTCCAGAATCCATGGACCTTTGGCCTCTAGGTGGAGGAAGAAGGGCAGGAAGCCAGCCAGGGTGCCTCAGGAAAGGCGACAGTGTAAGTATGTGGCCCCAGTTGGAGTCCCGTCTTACCAAGTTCATCTGTACAACTGCTTTCAATGGAGCATTCCTCTGGCTCTTGCTCTGCCCTCCTGTGAACAGGATTACCCAGAGCTCTCCGGGGCCTCCCCCCCCATCTCTTCTTTTGTACTTCCTGCAAGCACATGTCCCTCCCCAGGCCTGGGCTTTCCTCCTGCTACCCTCTACCCTTCCTGGTCCACAGCCTCCCCGCCCCCCCATCCCTTTCCTTTGCTTCTCTCCCCTCCGCTGATAAATCCTTGAGTGTCTTCCTTCTGCAGGACAGAGAAGGGAATGCTCCAAAGTTTCCAGGGAGGGGCAAAGGGACCAGTGCCTGACATTTCGTTCTCATAAGAAACTTCCTTTATTTCACGGTTCATAATCTCACTACTCTCTGCTTTCCCTCCACCCGTTGGGTAATATCCTGACCACAAACCCAAGATCCTCACTTCTCTCTTCTCTGCACACATCAGAGACACGCCAAGGGCTCCTGTGCGGGGACTGGATCAGCTGTATTGGTTGGCACGGAGGCCGGCCAGGAGCCTCCGGGCTAGGCAGAGGGACAGCCACTGACTGAAGGGCTGTCTAGGCAGGATTTTCCAGAATTCTGGAAATTGAGATGGCGACGTCTAGCTTTGGACTGCCCCTCAGCTAATCACCTCCATCTGTTGAGGATCTCCCTCCCTAAGAACTTACCACCACCCCTACCCCACCCTTCCCCCCCCCCCCCCCCGTGCCAACCCAGATCTCTGCAGCAAAGGTGGTTTGAAAACCCTTCCCAGAGAGACTCTGTTGTATGAGAACCTAGGGAGAACCTAGGTTCCAGCCTAGGGAACCACGGGGCCGTGAGATTTCTTTGTCATCAACCAATTCAAGGGTTCAGGTATGTCTCGCCTGTTGAGGGCAAGTCTTCTGTCCTTAGGTGGCAGGACAGAGCTGACTCTCAGTTCACAAAGAGCATTCAGAGGCTGACAGTGTCCATGTCAGCCTTGGACCTACAGAACCTCCTCTGCTCTGTCTGCATTGATTCCCTCATATGCCAAATGGCCATAAAGGCACATGCCTCTCTGGACCATTAAAAGGGTTAAATGAGGTGAGCCAAGCTCCTAGCCCGAGGTCTGACACGTGCAACAAACGGCAGTCCTTAATAGATGTCAGCTCTCATTATTTTCCCCACCAGGCCTTGGAGTCCCGGAGGGGGATATTACCTGAAGGTTGCTGCCTGCTCAGCACCCCTGAGCAGGCGACAGGGCTAGGGCCTTCAGACTCCCAAGGCCCCTGATTGCTAGAGGGAACTCTTCCCCTGAAAGTGAAAGTTCCGCCCAGGCCTGGCTGCCTGCCACTTCCTCCTGGGCGCCTTGAGGCCCCCTCGCCACCCAGTGCTCCGCACACTCTTGAATCAGCACAGAGAAGAAATGTTGACCCAGAATGCTTTGCTCAAGGGGACCGCTTGGGCTTGGAGCCCAGATTTTCTGAGCACTTCACCCCTTTCATGCCTAAGAACAGTTCCTGAGAGCTCAGCGTAAGAAGGAGCTGGATGTTGGATTTCAAACCAGTGACCACGCCAGCGGATGGAAGCAAAACAAAACAAACCAGCAACAAACAAACAGCAAGCCAATACCCACCGTGAACACTCTAACCCCAGAGACTCAGGCAGCTGGGTGGATGGGGGAGCTGGGGAATGGTGCAGATAGCAGGCTCGCTTGCTGTTTCCAACAACTCCCCCGGCATGCTTTCTGCTGCCTCAGGGATTGTTCACATCAGCCACAGGGGTTCCCTGAAGAAGTCTTCAGAAAAGGGGTTGGTGGACACCAGCCCAGGGCTTTTGACTCAGCAGGGTCAGCAGAAGGATAAGACCTGGGAACCTGATGAGAGGATCTGCTACCTGTGTTCAGCCGCAGCTTGGCCCAAACCAACCGCAGTGAGATGCAAAAGCGGCTCACCCCAGAAATAATCACTTGACCCCTCCCCAGAGCAGATGATGTATACCAAGTAAACAGAAAAGAAGGTAGATTTCATTAATCTTAATAAACGGCCATTGCCTTGGGAGTGGGGAGAGTCAGGAAAAAGAAATTTTTTTTTTTAAATGTTGTGCATCTGCTCGTAAGATTGCATTAAACATTAAACTAGGCACAGTCTAATTTGAAGTGCTGCTTGTGGATCTCAACTTAAGGAGCCCTGTTAAAACCTGTGGCATAGCAGTGTATCTTGTTCAGAGTTTAATTAGATTTCAAAACTAGCTGCAAATACACAGTCATGCCATTTTGCTGGAATCTGGATGAGTGGTGAAATTAAAGATGGATAAGAAGCTTCCATACGAGGACCTCAGGGAGCTGAACAAAGACCAAGTTCAAGAGAACACCCTCATTTTCATTTTAATATTTTATAATAATAGCCAGTATTTATGGGGGTTCTTATTCAGTGCTGAGCAACAGCATATACTTTCTCGTCTGTGCTTCAAAACACACTAATATCCATCTTTGATCAGCTCCACAGGTAACACTCCAAGTAAAGGACGGAGATGTTTAAGCCCCAGCCCCAGCCCCCGGGCTCTAAGGCCCACTCTGTTTGCCATGGGAACCACAGGAAGTTCGGATTCAGAAAGAATTTAAGATCCAATTAAATTCAATCACATTCCAGAGTCACTTCAAGAAAGTCAGCTCTGAGGACCCAAGGCTCATTGGAGATTTGCTTTTGCCTGGGAGGAAGGGACCACCGCCAGCCGTCAGCATCTTGGAGAGTAATGAGCGTTTCAGTCTGTTTTAGAGGGCCCAAGGACGTATTCCCTGGTCTCAGGACGTTTTCCTAAATGGGCTAGCAGGACCGTGAGTGTTAATTAATGTCAAAGGTAAGAAGATGAGCTCACATATAAAAATCTTACCTGAGAGAATTCTAAATGAGTCACACGTACCGAGGCCATGACAGCAAAGACAGACAACAAACAAACAAAAGACCCACAATTTGTCTTTTCCATTCAGACTGGAAGGCCGAAGATCAAGTTCAGTTAGATGCTGACACCATGGAGGATTCTGGTACTAAGCCCCACAAAGGCTGCTAAGAATAGCTTCCTATTGTCTTACCTCTGACACCGCAGAGCCATGCGGTACTTACCCGAAGGAAACCGGAGAGGCAGACGGACATCCAGTTTGTGAGGAGCTTCTCCACCACGGACTCCGTGCGCCTTAGCATGAGTTTGGGCTGCATATTGCTGCACTGCTCCATCAGGTCCCTGGTCAGCACCTCCAGGATGCTGGTCAGGTAGACCAGTTTGGTTTGCAGAGCGATGGTTAGGAAGGAGGCAAACAGACACCTGTTTAAAAATAGAGCGTGAGTGAGCCATTGAGGCCCGGACTCAGCTGGACGTGACTGGTTCCCATGGAATCTCATGGGGGGATTGTCCTCTGAGGAGCTGTTTTGGGTTGTTTAGGTTCCAACCAATTCTGTCCTTGCATCATAAAATTATACACCGGGCCTAAGGATGCATTTAGCTCAGTTGGTAGACCGCTTGCCTAGTGCAGAAAGCTCTAGTTTTGATCCCTAGAAGGGCACGTATCGGATGCCGGTCGTCTCAGCTCTAGGTAAACGCAAGAGGATCATTAATTCAAGACCATCCTCAGCTAGTGAGCTTTAGGCCAGTTTAGCGGGGCCATGGAATAACAAACAAACTACACATCTGTGCCAACTACAGGACATTTTCTGTCTTAAGCACCACAACTAGAGCAGCAACAAGAAGTGAGTCTCTTTCCCAAAAATTTAGGGTGTTTTTAAAATTAAAAATAACACTTCTGCTTTTGGGGTTAAGAATTTTTTTTCTTTTCTTTTTTGGTGTTGGGGTTTTCTTCAGGGTTTTACAGGGCGGTGTGAGTCTGTGTGCCTTCGACGGAATCGGTGTCGGGTGGTTGGTGAGCTCTGATTGGTGCTGGGTGGTTGGTGAGATCTGAGCTGAGGGTAACACGGCAGAAATAAACACCCTGTCAACAGCACTGGGAAACTGCATGCTGAGTTTCAGGTAGTGGTTTGGGTACAAGGAGCCTGAGGGCTAGAGCTGTAGCTTGGTGGGAAGGACTTGCTCAACATTCATGAGGCCCCCAGATTCCATCACCAGCCCTTCAAAAGTAAAGCCAAGGTAAAATAAGCAGCTTGGGGTTTTTGTTTCTGAGATGGGGATTTACCATGCAGCCTTGGCTGGCCTGTAATTTGTTATGTGGACCAGGCTGGTCTTGGACTCACAGAGATCCACTTGTCTCTGCCTCCTGCATGCTGGGATTAAAGGTGTGCGCCACCATAGCTGGCAGATGCTTATGTCTCTGCTTAAGTACTTATCAAAATATGAAAGGATTAACATGTACCTGTCCTTTACTGAGAAGTTCTTCTGCTTCTCGAGGGTATGGATGACAGTAACCAGGAAGCTTTTGTTGCAGATTAGGGCATCCAAAGCTGTGAGACTCTCATTTTTGTCATTGGCATCTCTGTTCTGGGGGGGGAGAGCAACATAATACTATAACTTAGTGTGGTGCCTAAGGTAATATGACTCAGTGCAGCACAGAAGTTGAAAGTGAGAGAGCAGATCCACAATGGGTTTTCCAAAGACAATGACTTATTTAATACTGAATTCAGGATCCAAAAAACCCACAATAAACATTCAAAGTAATCACATGGCGATTGCCAGTGATGATGATAACTCTGAAAAGTCAGGCAGTCATTGAGCTAAAAGCGAAAACTTGGAGACTTACGTGCATATCTTCAGTGAAGATGTGTGTGAAGCCACCTGACTGAGAGGAGAGAGACACTTTTATTATTCGCAACATCCAAAGGAAATGAATAGTGTATTTTTGTCATAATACCCAAGTCCATTTTAATAAAGCAGAGATGCCGTTTGCTAATCTGAAGAGCCCTCGGGCTTGTGCTCACCGCGTAGCCTCCGAGACATAATAAATAACTGTTCCGCTCTCAAGAAACACCAGTGGCTTCTGGAAGCCTCTAAGAATAGTCATGGGCACACGCGGGCCTCAGTTTTTGGTAGATCACGTTACGTTTTAAAAAGGACTGACTCGAAAGTTAAGGAGTGGCGGTGGGAGGTTGGAACCGTCAGGCCTCTCGTCAAGCAGCTGACGTCTAAGGACAAGGCCCGCACAGTGCTAACACTCTCTGACAAGACATAGCCAAGCAGCATCTACTAGCCCAATGTATCACACTTCAGGAAACGGGCAGAACACGCAACGTGCAAGCATAGAATCTGGAGCCAAACTACTGTATGGGGTCCAGTTCTGCCTTATCACATACTGGTCACATGACTTCGGACAGGTTATTTAACCTCTGTGTCTGACCTCTTTCATCTGTGACATGGAGGCAGCCGTGGTTCCTACCTCACGGGCTCCCTGTGAAAATGCAGTGGATGAGTGCTGAGCACACAGTGCTCTGTGTCCACTGTGACTGAGGTTTTTATCCCTAAATTAAAAAAAAAAAGTCTCGACCTGTGGTAAGAACCACTATGCTGTGTGGCTCCTAAATATAAACTTTTACACTTGAGGGTTTTTTTTTCTTGATGTTTCATAAATATTATTGAAATTAAGGATTGAATTTTACTCTACCCTATTTATTTATTTTGTGTATTTTGAGATAGGGTCTCACTTTATAGCTCAGGCTGGCCCCAAACTCACAGTAATTCTCTGGCTTCTGTCCCAAGGTCTGAGATTATAAACACGTACTACACCCAACTAAAGATTTTAATGAAAAACCATCAGGGTAATACTTTGAATCAACTAAGTAAAATCATGAATTCAAACATTCAGGTTTCTTTCTCTCTCTCTCTCTCTCTCTCTCTCTCTCTCTCTTTTAAGTTGAAACTCTGGGGCAAACTTTTGTCTTAATAAAGTAAATTTTTTCCTGCAGAGAACCTTATTTCATAGTTTCAAATTTGTAAGCCAAAGCAGGAGACATCAAATTATTTTGGTCTAATCCCTAATATTTTTCCAGTGAACCAGCTTTATACAAAGGTCTAGTTTAAACAGCTTTTTGTGATTACAGTTACATATGGGGAGGGAAGGACATAGCACAGTGTGTGTGTACAACTCTTGGGAGTGAGTTCTCTCCTTCCGTGGGTGTCCTGGAGATTGAACTCAAATTTTCAGGCTCGGTGGCAAGCGCCTTTACCCTCTCTGAGCCCTCCAGAGGCCCAGCAGTTCATTCTTGCCCTTCTGTTGGGAGCCTTGAGACAGAGAGCTCAACACTCTTTCCTCTTTCCATTCAAATCTCCTTCTTCCAAGAGATTAGATATTCTGCTTACCCTATCTCTTCTATTTTTAGAAAAACAGAAGTTAGTCTGTTTACAGGAGGACCAGAAATTCAGGGTCATCCTTCTTGACACTGGGAACTTGAGGCCAGCCTGTACCATCTGAGGCCCTGTCTCAAAGGACGACAGTAACAGGTCCGTCTAATAAAAGGAAAGCTTTAAAACACAAAACCAGTGGTCCGGTCAGCAGCGTAGGAGCAGCGATGCCTGGGCTGCCTCGTCCTTTGCTATCTTGGAGGGACTGATCATCAAGCTCTCTCTCAAGCACCCAAGTTCCAGGCCCAAAGGCTCTGGGTCAATCAGCAAAGTGCCTAATCAACCCTGGGCCTCACCTGTGCCTGGAGCTGTGGCAAGCAGCCTTTCCCCTCCTCCCTCTTCTCACTAGGAACTCAGTTTTGACTTGGGCTTCCTTCAGAGAGTTCTGAAAATTCCTTTCTCCTTGGGTCCTCTCTCTTAATGACCCCCCTGACTTCTGTCTTTATGGCTTTCCTTTTGCTTCTCAAGATAACACTGAAGCCTGAGTTAAATCAGTTCAGCTCCTCTATTTTTCTCTTGTCCTAAAATAATGCTTCATTATTCTGGGGTTTTCTTTCCTTCTGAGATACTCAACTTGCAACTGTGTTCCTTGACACTCGCCACTCTGTCTTGTCCTTGATTACTGACTGTAGAAGATAGGAGAATTTCTTTTTCAGGACACAGATTATGCTATTCAGCACTCAAGGGCAATCATTAACTGTAAAAGCCCACACAGTACTCATCTTGATGCTGGAAATCTCCACTACTTTATCGCTGTTAAATTCTTAATGGGGATCTCAGAGAACTGGGAACTAAGACTTGAGATGCAAGCTTCTCAGAGGCCCTGAGCATCACCCTGACTCAGGGACGTGAATTTCCCTCCTCTCCCCAAGTACAGCAAATGGATGAGGCAGCAAAAAGCAAATCTTGGTGCCTGGTATTCTCGGAGGAGAAGTAAAAGTGCTGGTCTTATTTGTAGCCTTCTTGGTTTACAACACTAAGGCTTAGCACCCCCCAAATATGGCAGGTCTCTTCTGGCAATGCCATAACTTCCTGGCAGAGCAGAGCAGTGTCTGCTGCTAAAACTGTAGAAAAACTAGAAATTGTCTCCTGCATGAGCCCGTGTTTCCTAGGCTCCTGTCCAAACGAAGCCAAGATGCTTCTGGCAAGGTGACGCAAACCCTTTCCTTTGCTTGAAGAGATTTCTAACTTGGCTGACAGGCCTGGATCTAAATATCGTCACTGGGGTTAACGTGTTCCGGGGATGGGGGGGAGCATCTCTCTGGGGTCGCCAAAGCGACATGTCTGAGCTGGTGTATCAGGACACGGGGCGATGAGACAGAAGGCCTGCCAAAGGCCTGGGAGGGTCAATGAGGAAGACTGAGTGAGGAAACGGAGGTGTCAGAACAGAGATCCCAACCCAAGGGCTCTGCGCATCACTCCTCGGGTCTCTAGGACCACAAACCTTCACATGGCTAAAAGCGCCTGCCATCTACTCAAATTCCCTGCGCGGCTACTTCTTCCCTTTCGGCTGGTCCTGCTTTCCGCTTCCAATCGAGAAATCATAGTGAATAATCTAGGAGCGCCAGCGCGAGTCAGGCAGATAAACACGACAAACTGGTGAGCCCACAATTTATCGATTTTTAAATGAATTAGCTCACTTCCCAGCTGCAAATTCAGTTTGAAACTGATAGTGAAAAATAAAGCAGAAATCATCACTCTAAACTTCTGTCCCCAGTAGGTTTTTGTTACCAGGCAAAGAGTAATCGCCAGTGGCCTGTTGCTGCTTTCCACCCTAATCAATGCGGTTCATAATTATCCCCTTCCCTGCTTGGCTTGAACTTAAGGCAGGATCTGGAATTATTATTCAATGTTCTTTTACCTCAGGGAAGAAAGTTCTCAGAGCGAAATGTTTGTAGTCAAGGAAGGGTACAGTTCCAAAACTATCAACCACATCCAATTTATCCATCTGCAGCTCAGCAAAGCCTGCAACACAGAATCCCGAGAACAATATTTTAACTCCACAAACAATGGATAAGATCTTCTGCTGTTTTGTCTAACACAGAGTATGACCTTGGTTTTCATTAAAGAAGAAACAATGGATAATTACTCGGTTGGCTGCGGAGAAGAGCTGAAATAAAAGACAAAGCCAGGCTCAGACCCCGCTGTTCGGTTGTCTGCTAGTATACAAACAGTTCTCTTTATGTGGCAGTTTCCACGTAAGGGCAAAAATTAAAATAACAGAGAAGTGGGCTCGTTTCTCCACAAACGAAATCTGCGCGCCTACCATCGCGTATCTCTTTCCGGAGTTCACTCTCCAGCAGCTCCAACTGTTGGCTCTGCTTTCGACTCAGCTCCTTCGATTTGTGCCTGGTCACCACCACGGCCACTAAGGAGACAGAGATGCTGTGTCAGGTTGGGATATTCACGCAGAGATGACAGTGAGGGAAAGACACAGTGGGGACTACGTGGAGAGAGTTGAGAGTGGAAGGTGCATGTCAGAACTGTATTTTAGGGCCGGAGGTCTGGCTAGGTGTCAGAGCACTGGCCTAGCCTGTGTCCCAGGCCCTGGGTTTCACCCCTAATGACACTTTTGCGCGTGCGCAGGAAAATGAGCTGGATTTTATTGAAGGGACATTTCCATAAAAGGTCATTCTAAAGAAGAAGGTGTTAAATGTAACAGAAAAAAAAAAAATCCGATATCTTAAAGTGAAAACGAAATCAAATAACCTTCACCTGTAACCAAAGATCCCAGCTGGCTGGGAAGCAATGAAACAAGCCACATTTCCCTACAGCCACTGGCCATGGATATTGTTCCATTCTTTCCCCAGCATCTCTAAACGTCTCTAGAGAAATAAAGCTGTGCTGCAAATACAGAAGGAACTCACAGGTCCACCCTGGCTATCGGAACCTAACTTGCATAGTTCTGAAACGGGGATATAACAGGCAAGTCATCGGGGGCCCCCACAGCGGACTGCCTCCATGTCCACCTCGGGAGCTCCCACAGCGGACTGCCTCCATGTCCACCTCGGGAGCCCCCACAGAGGACTGCCTCTGTGTCCACCTCGGGAGCCCCCATAGCGGACTGCCTCTATGTCCACCTCGTCTTGCTCTGAACTATGCAATCTGGGGGTGGACAGATTGAATTCTGGAGCTTGAGTTTATATCCCCACTCTGTCATTTCATTTACTACCTGGGTGACCCCTTAGCATCTCTGTGCCTGCCTGCCTTATCCACAAGGGCTGTGATGTAGGAAAGATCACAAGCAGTAAATCAAGAAACCACATAGACCTGAAGAACTAAGAATTGCCCACTCTCGTATTATTCCAGAAGTATTTCTTCTTTTAATAGATGTGATGCAAAAGGGACTGGGGAAATGACTCAGTCAGTACAGTGTTTGCCACGCAAAGAGGAGGATCTGAGAACCAGACACACCCACAGCAAGATGGGAGGCAGAGGCAGGAGACTCCCCAGAAGTTCCGAGGCTGGCTACTTAGGTGTATACGGTGAGAAACCCTGTCTGAAACAAGCCGGAAGGCGAAATCAGCGCTATGGGGTTGTCCTCTGTCAGCTACCCATTGCTGTGGTATTTGGGCACCCCCCCAACAGAGAGAGAGAGAGAGAGAGAGAGAGAGAGAGGGAGGGAGAGAGAAGTGATTACATAAAGAAATAGCTAACAGCAAGTACAACGTTTGTCCAACACAACTACATAGAATTCTTTCCTAGACATCTTCACCAATTTAGCAGTGCTTCCAATCTCAGGACTTTGCATTTCCAAGAGAGCGGATTCTCAAACTTATCCAAACAGGGAACCCCTTTTCCCAGGAGTATCATTTGGGATCCTGGCTCCCCAGGAAGCTACTTGGAGCAACCCTGGCTCAGCATGTAAAGGGAGCTGGTGCATCAGCACAGCGGGGTGGGTTTCCCCGGCTCAAGGCCATAGGCATGCCCTGTTGCCTGCAGGTTAGTTAAGCCAGGAGTGTTCAGTGTCCTCACTAACAACGTGACTGAAGGACTAGGGTATGCTTACTACCTGGTGACACGTGCCTCCCTAGAATGAGTCACAATGGGATGGTTTTGAGGGGCTTTGCAAACTCAAAAAAAGTACCTTAGAGGACAAAAATGACGACCTCTATGAACAGAGCCAGGAAAAGGCCAGAGATTTCTAGCAAGCCATGAAGTAACCGTAACTATCTGGCGAGGTTGAGAGACCTGTGCATGTTTTAACAGCGGTAGACGCTCAAAGGCAGAAGCAGCTCAGCATTTATACCAGCGATCCTCTTCGTTGAAGCCTACGTCAGCCAACACTGTATTAAAATGTCAGACCAAATTTTATATTGCAAATACGTGGCGGAGGTAGACAACTTGGGGAGAACATAAAAAACAAACAAAAAAACCTCTGAATATTCACTGATTCACTGACAAGGCAAAACGCCAAGCCGGTTAATCACGTGCACACATCTTCCCTCTCAGGAGTGTGAATCGCCCAAGGGAAGGTCCAAGCCTTAAATCACCTCTTAATCCAGAGACTGGCCCAGTCAACAGCATCTTATCCCAGGCTCAGTTAAAATGAGGGACCGCTGGCCCTTGCCTCCACACCCTACAAGGTCAGAAGCACACCTCGCGCCTTTCACCAACAAACACGAAGTGCTGCACCAGTTGATAAGGAGAAGACGCAGGATTTAAAAGGTCATAAACATTAATGGTTGCAGGTACCTGATGTGGAGATGGCTGAAGACCCCAGGACGTAATAGCAACCATGTGAAAATCCCGGGACTGCACACCCTGTGTTCAAGAAACAGGAGCTGCAAAGCCCTAACAACCAACGCTGGGTAAAACTGGGATCCAAGAGTTTAGACCTTTCACATTTCCAACAAAAATTTAAAACGTGAGTTACCTAGTTTTTAAATGGCAACTTCTTCAGTTAAAAGAAGGAAAAAGCTTGCCATGAAACATATTGGTAGGCCATATTCATCCAGTGGTAGTCGGTATAGTACCCCCATGCCCACAGGAAGCACAGCTTGTTGGAACGGGTAACACAGAAGTACTTGGAAAGCCTGACTCTTCAGGAGAACAGGACAGGGGTGGGTAGGAGGTGGTGTTTGGGGTGCTGCGGAGGTAGGATGAGATGACCAAGTCCTAGGAGTCCCCAATGGACTTATTTTCAAAACAGTCTCAAAGACTTGGGGAGTCAGCTGATTATTTTTCAAACACCTAGGTACCATCTTATACTCCAGCTCTTTTTAATGAAGCACCCTAAAAACCCGTTAGGAAGGCCTCAACATGCACCTGTTACTGCTTTCTCCAAGTTTTGACTTGGGCTTTCACCCATTAATATTTAATGGAAACAAACAGCTCCTAAAAGTTGAAGCTCTGCCCGCCCACTGAGAAGCCTCCAGTCAAAAGCCTCTGGTCAAAATGAAAACAGGGCACTTACCAACAATGACAATTGCCAGCAGGACGGGAAGTGCAATCAGAAAATACCACGTGGAAGGAACGGATTCCTGTTCCACATAGAGTTCCAGGTTTCCCAGCTTGACCTGGTGGGACAGATTGGCACCATTAGCCCTAGTGGAGCAGAGCACCCTAGGCATGCATGCTGCCCCAAGAGGCAGAAGCGGCGTGGTGGTGGGGATCTGTAGCGTGCTCGACTGGATCCGTAGGTTTTAAACACTGGCCTTCTTCGTCCTGACGGTTGCCAGTGCAGAGGTGGGCTAACACAGAGGCAGAAGGCCCTGGCCTTTCTCTATAGGGACAATTCCATTCTTCTCTCCCCCACACCTGGTGCTTCTAGGCAGGAGAGTTTTGAATGCCACATTCTCTGGTGAAAATCAGTTTGGCGAGGTTAACCAGGTGATCCCTGAGGCCTTTTTCTACTTTCTGTTTTTGGTGGGGTGAGGGGTCAGGGGCTAAGAAAAACTTGAAAAGGGAGTAGCTGCCTGGAACCCTGGCTGCCCCATGGAAGTGCCAATAACGAGTGGGGGTGATTCTGGATGCTGGTGGTCCAGCTCTTCTCTCCTTGTAGGATCTCAAGTTAGTCTGCACCCAGCCTCATTCTGTCCTTTATGAAAAGGAACGCTGACAGGACCTGCGTGTGGTAAGGACCGAAGGTCTCTATCCTGTAGGATGTGAGCTCACTCTATCCCTGTAGTCTAGCAGCTGTCCAGAATACAGATCCAAGCCCCTGGCAATGCCGACAAGGTCCTATTAATTTTCCCCCCCACCAACACACACACTCTCTCTAACTTTCTGGAATTCCTCTACTCTATCTATACTGACCCACCGGGTGCAGTATAGATCTAGCAGGTTTCTGCCTGAGGGCCCTGGGAACCCTGGGTTTCCCTCTGTCTGGTCTGTCCATGTCCCCCCACCCCCCCAGGTGTAAAGACCGCACTGATTAGTCTAATTTCCCCTCCCCCACCGATTGTCCTCCCTGAAGACTGTTCTTCAGTGTGTGCCTTCTTTGGGGAGCTCCAGAAAGGCAGCTGTCTCTGCTTTCTGCTCCCGCTGTGTTCGAATCCCAGGACAGGCACTTGGGAGCTGTGCTGCAAACTGAAGGAGGCGGGTATGTGCTGCACTCAGCGAGCAGGAAAGGCGGGGGCACTTCTAGGTTCGGTTGCTGCTGCTTTTGTAATTGCTACTACCTCTTTTACCGAAATGATAAACAATGGAGAGGTCAGGGAGGTCAAGTGACTTACCCAAGGCCACATGGCTACTCAGAAACACAGCTGGGACATAAGCACATACTCGTTTTTTGCCTCTTAGCATGCTGTGTTTTTTCTTGTCTTTTATCCAATTATTTTTCATTACAAAGGAAAAAGGTTTTCTTTTCTCATTTGTAAGGCTGGAGATTAAACCTGGAGCCTTGTACCCCTTGGTAGGCAAGCACTCTACCACTGAGCCCCAGCCCCTGCCTCACAAAGCATTTTTCACATAGACTGTGCAGAGCCTCTTACACCGGAAAGAGTACTTCTCAGAGGGTCTTCAGTCCCGTCTAGGAAAAGATGGCCTGCATGCAGGAGAGGATGACCACGGTGCAGGAAGCCACTGGCAAGCCATAGATAATCTGGCGACTGATAGAGACTGGTGCTACACTCCCTGTGCCTAAGAGGCTTCTGTTTTGGGTTTCTGTTCCACCTCTGCATTTAGAGGGAAGAGCGACAGCTCAGCCATCAGTGGGTCTGGAGATGCTGTTTGCAGATGCCATGGAAAGTGTACAGCTAGAACAAAAGCCATCAAGGCTCATTAGGATTATAGACAATGGTGCGTTCAATGCTCTGACATTCAGACAAGCATGTGGATGGCTCTGCCTGCTATTCTGGTGGAATCATGCTCGGGCCTGCAACATCAGCTTTGTTTTTCTTCTGTTTAAAGAGAAGAATCTAAAGTTCTAGGAAAGATTCCATTCCAACCTGGGGGTTAGGAAGAGAGTCATCGAGACTCAGGTAAAGACAGCAGGTGGGACTTCCGGGTGACTTACACGAACTTTCTTCGAGGAGGAGGTAGCGATGCTGTTTGCGTTCTTGATGCTTTTAATCTTGCAAAGGATGGTTGTGAGATCTTGGTTTTTAGTGATATTTTCAAAACTGCAATTAAATTGCTTGTTTTCCCCATGGAAGAGAGTAATATCAATGTCGTCCTGGGAGATGTTGAAATTGTCATTTTCTTTCTGCAATGAACACGATGAAGAGCTCAGAGCACACGTGGAAACTCATACACCTTTCCAGCCCAGGGGCGGAAATAGCCCTCACAGAAAGAAAGAGAGAAACATACCTGGATTTTCACTTCCAACTCTGTGTCGATCTCGGACTCCACTCGGTACCCTGTAAATCTGGGGTCTTCGAGGTATTGCAGGGCTCCACAGTCCAAGTAGGTGTCTTGGACTCTTAGCTTCACAGCCACATTTGTACGCACTCTGGGGCTCTTTATACTGGGAGCTAAAAACCTGCAGAAAGTTGCCTTGCAATGTTCAGAGACCTGGAGAGAGGAAAGAGCCCGTTGGGCACCGAAGGACCTCTACTCTAAATGCTAAGTGACCTAGGCAGCAAAGTTCCAGGAACTTCAGTTTTCCCCTCTGTCAAACCAGGCTAGCCACACTGTGAAACTCATAGGATTAAATTAACGCCAAATGAAACGGGCTGGGATAAAAAGTCATTCAATTAAATGTGGGCTACCATGAATGAGATTATATCTGCAAGAGTGTTTATAAGCACTCCACGCAGGTGAGCATTCTCAACACATAGTATCATTGACATCACTAGCATCCAGGAACGACGCCAGGTGATGTCATGGGGGAGGGGAGGCTTTGCAAAGAGAAGCAGGCTGGACAAAAGGGGAGACTTTGACTTGAAGCACTAAGGTGACTTCCAAGCCTTCGTGGTCGAGTACCGGAAACTTCAGGGAGGCGACTGAGAGTAAGGCCAGCGGCTGACTTGCTTGTACCTAGTCGAGTCACTAATGGTCAGAGGCGCCTCTGCAGCGTGTTAGCAAGAGTCTCTAAGCTGGAGGGTCCCTGTTAGCAGAAGTCACTAACCACAGGGAGGAAGCAGCTTTTCAGGCATAACAGAAAATAACAAAAGGCAAAGGGCAGTAGTTCCCCTAAGAAATGAGGAGCATGGAAACTGGACCGGAGGTAGGATGCCTGGCCCAATTTATAAACAGGTTTATTTATAAAGAAAACCCATAGATACACCGCCGTTTCCAAGGTGCAGGCAGACAGGCAGAGAAACCTTGCAGGCAGTGTAAGGAAAAGTTGGCAGGTGTTCAAAGGAGGGTGCATCGTGGGTGTGGCTCAGTGGCAGAGGGCTTCCCTAGTGTGCCCGAGGCCCTGGGTTTGACCCTTACCACTGGAAGATGAAGAGGAAGGAGGGAGAGCAGGAGGGAGAAGGGACGAATACTCATGCAAAAAATGTGTCTGTTGGGAAAACCAGTCCCTTTCCTTGTTTTCTCTAATCTCGGTGTTAAAGGCGGGTGGTCGGAGGGCGTAGGTGGCCGCACGGTGCAAGTACACCATCCCTTAACGTAAACACTTTCTAAATCCCCAGCCCCCTTCCCTGCCTGAGCCCCCCTGCGACAGGATGAGAAGCTGCCGGTCCATAGCCGCACTCCCCCGGCAGCCTCACCATCAGTGTGCTGGCTTTTTACCAGCTTCCTGAAAGAAGGACCAGTAACAGAGACACCCTAGCTCCTTATCCCTAAAGCCTCACCTGTTTGTACTCGGGACCAAGCCCCATTTTTTAACAGCTTCTCAGCCACCTTCTCTGGTCATCCTATTCCCTTTGACCCCCGGAAGTGAAGCTGCCGGCGGACCCTGGGCATGCTTTCTTCGTCCTCAGTGCTCCGTCTCCTACACTGCTGTCCCACATCCCTTCAACAGCAATGGAGACATGACTAGCCTCACCATCGCCAGTCCACTGGCCCCACCCTGAGGTACGGCATTCCAGCGGAGAGCTCACGGGAGCCTGGTGACGTCTCAGCCACGCCTGCACATCTGCATGATGTCCTTCCTCACTGAGACACGGTCTCCTCAGACTACCCTGTGCACCACTGATAAAATGACAGCCATTCTCATGTCACTTCTTGACAAAGTCTCAAGAGCTCTCCCGTAGCAGGTTGATACCATGCTTTTTTTTTTTACCCTTTAGCTCAGGAAAGAAAAAAGGAGGATAGGAAGAAAGAAAGAAATCTTCGCTGCCCTTGTCAACTGCCTGGAAAGTGAGGGCAGAAAAGAAAAAAAGAAAGAGAAAGAGAGAAAGAAAGGAAGGAAGGAAGGAAGGAAGGAGTATTCACAACTGTTATTGGCTGTCCGAAGCTTGGAGAGCAGGAACTGACAGTGAGTTTGACTCACTATCTCAATGTCTCAATGAAATGCCCCCGGACCTATTTCCTCCGACCATAGTCCCACCAGCCAACCAGCTCCTGCTCTCTGGGTCTGAATCAATATACACTCTGAGCAAAGTTCTCAGAAGTCTAAGCGGCACACAGTCACAAGGACAAGCTGCACGTTACAAAATAGTTGCACGTAACCAAACCATAGCCACCGGTAATGAGTAGCCTAAACCAAACCCACTCTCATCCACTATACTGGGGACACAAACATTTTCCAGAAGCCCTTCTGTGTTTTTGCAGAAACAGAGGTCACAAAACTCCTTCAGAGCGTCCCGCTACGTGCCCGCATCACCTATGGAGCCGGGGCAACGGGGAGCTACTGCAGAGCGAAGAGCGATGTCTGCGGTATGATTCTCTCCCACACGGCCCCATGTGACTTTCATCCGTCACCATCACCTGGCCTCACCCAGCCTCTGGGTTCCAACAAAGCAAAACTGAGTGGCATTCAGTCAAGAGTAGGTGAGGAACCTGTCTTCTGTGCCTACAGTCACCTCCCTGCTTCCTTGCCGGCCTGTCCAGCCCTGCCCTTAGTACTCCATGTGCTCAGTCTCACCTCCACCCACTCAGACTTCCACTGGGAAACGTGTCATGTCTTCTGGGACGTGTGGGGTTTCTGACCTGGAGGGAACCAGAGGACCTAGCCCTTGCCATCCCCTGCGCTGGCAGCTTCCAATGGGAGTGCCGCTTTGCCATCTCTTTTTATGAGGGTGGGGGCGGGTGGAGTAGTTCATTACTGGTTCTTGGAGCAAGAAAAATGTTTTGATTACAGTAGGTACTCAAAATATGGGGCATGCTTTGGGAAAGAGAATAGGTCTCCATGTCTACTGGCTCGGATTGTGCCAAGGGCCACTTACACAACCAAATGTGATCCCATCATGGGGAAATGGCCAGAATCGGACACACCGTGAGGCTGAGAACTGGAGGGGAAGTGTGTCAGAAAGTGTTTGTGTGTAGAGCAAAGATGTAAGAAACAAGGACTGCTAAGCCTCCCGTCTCTAGGCCTGAACACACACTGGTTGCAAATGGGACAATGTTTTTGACCACTCTCAGCTCTGCCGACCTTGGCAGGAAGTGGTCAGGAGGAGGCCCAGAAAGGCTGCTCCCCTCACATTAGAGAAGAGGAGGAGGGAGAGGGAAGAACATTCAAGAAGCACCCATAAGCAACAGTGACCTAGAGGTCCCGGAGGTGCAGCTGTGGTCCCTCACTGCCTCCTCGTGGGCCACGAGGCCATGAAGCCATGGCTGCAACTCACAGACTCTTGGGAAAATCTCAAGGCTCTTCTTAGAGGACTGAGCCCTGATGGGGACCAGACACCTCCCACAACCTGTCTCTACTGTGGGGGACATGGAGGGCAAAAGAAGGTGGATGTGGACTGCAGGGGCCACGTGAGACGCAAGAGACACTGTCAGGAGAATTTCTGTTACTTAAGCAAGTCGCCTGACCGCCCTCCGTGCTGACGGACCACCACTACCCACTCCTTCACAGGTTCTGAACATCCGCAAAGACTTTCGCACATATGCAAAAGCATTAGCTCATTAGAGTGACTTGCCACAAGTCACACAGGGACAGCATGGCGGGCCTCGTTTGTATGACATTCGCCTCCGGTCCCTCTGTATGGCATCCCCAAATAACTCCAAGAATGGGGTCTTTCTGTCGCGGCACAGACAGTATATATCACAAATAAGCAGAATTTTGTAAGTCATAGAAGTAAGACATATCCTCACACACGGTAAGGGAAAGGAAATTATGAAGGAAAATAACTCCCTAAACTTACGTTCATGTTGCCCTTCAGCTCGTGTGAAATAATTAGGTTGTCAATGACGTCAAAATTCCTGCCCTTGATGATTATATTTTGCCCACCACTGCAAGAAATGAAAGGACAGGAGTGAGCCACAGGTAATTTACACTTATAAACAAAACTGCTGATTGAGTCACAGTCAACGTTAAGGCTTAGTGATATTTGCGAGACAATTCACTATTTCCCACTTCAAGAGCACGGTAATTTTTTGCAAGTCTCACATGGTACCAGCTACCGACTCATGGTTTTCAAGACATACATATAAAAACGCAGGTCGGGTCTTATTTTAATTCTGGGAAAATGCCCGGATTCTTTAATAGAATTTGAGCTTTTTCTGTGAGTGCTATTTCGCCACGTATAACCAGATCATCTGCTGCGCCTTGAAAGCATTCCGCGGAACGAGATTTCGCTTGGTTACTGTTTAATCTACGTGACCACGGCCCGCTCTAACAATTTCACAATCAGACTTCCAACCTGCCAATTACATTCCATTTAGTGAGGTGGGGAGCGCGTCGGAAAAGGTTCAACCCGGCGACCTTAGACGCTTGAGTTCTTGTTTGAGCGGCAATGATTCGGCGTAAGGAGAGGGAAGGCAAATCTCACCGACGCCAAACCGAAGGGCTTCGCCTATTCTCAGTGCGTCATCAGAGACCATCAAAGTGGTCACTGGGTGTGAGACAAACTGCTGTTCACTGCTCTGGCTATCCCCATTGGTCAGACACGTGTTCTGGGGACAGGAACCTCAGTGTGTCGGGCCCAACAGTGGCAGAGCTTCTGATAAGACCAGAGGGTGGACAAGAGCAAGCCGAGGGAGACACAACGGGTCCCGAGCCCTCCAGACACAGGGTAGCAGGGTCCCTAGGGCCACCTGACACTCTGCCTCGATCACTAGAAAACCAGCCCAAGCATATTCTACTGATTCCGGACTGCAGCACCTATTTTTTTTTTTTTTGCTCAGAGTTCAAAGACAACGAGCAACTGAGACACACAGGCTCGGCACAGCCCTAATGACAGGACAGCAATGACACAAGAAGGAAGCAGAACGCCTCGATGGGACCACTGCATCTTGGGCCCAGCTCTCAGGGAGCTGGGTATATTGGTTAAACTGCACCCATTCACCTCCTGCCAAAGAGCCAGCGTCCTGTTGGTCTCTCGGGGTTTCTGTAAGGTCTAACCAGGTCGCTCGACACACCATAGGTATGTGGTGAGGGCCACACCCTGTACGCTTTGTTTTCTTTTTTTCTTTATTTTACATAGGGCATTCTTTCTCTCAGAGCAGAGTGACGCGTGCAAGAGCCTTGCGTTGGAAATCTCAATTTTCCCTATCCCACTCCAAGGGGCTGTGATGCTTGTGTGTGGAAGCCCTGACCCCCAGTTACTCAGAAGGAGGCTATAGGTAGAGAGAAGATTTTGGGGACGCGCGTGTGCGTGTGCGTGTGCGTGTGTGTGTGTTAGGGATTGAACCAGGGCCTTATGCATGCTACCACTAAACTGTGTCTCCTGACCTGAGAGAAGGACGCTAGAGAGGGGATGGACGTTCACTGAGTTCACTGGGGTGGACCGCTAACAGCTACATGTGAACACAGGACACTGCGGCAGACCGGGCTGACATTCCCCACACCTTACGGATATCCAGCCCTGCAGCCTGGAGGAAATCCGTTTGTTCGGTCTAAGCTACCCAACCTGAACTCTTTGTTACCGCAGCTTAGTAAATGAGCACCAAACACAGCCACCTCACATGTTCATGTTAAAATAAGAATATGAGGGATTTTCTTTTTTCCTCCTTTTCCTTCTCATTTTCCCCTCTCAACCTTTGTCCGTGGTTTTGTCTAGAGAGAACTCGGAAAATTAGCTTCATGCTGCGTAAGACGAAGGAAATCTCTTTGGGGCTATACTCCAAAATCTAAGTGTGGATTTAAATCCGACTAGGGAGAGGCATTTTCCTCCACTAATATATTAGATTTATCTGAAAGAGTTTATTTTGGAATGTCTAACTCTCGAGGAGGATCTCTGAAATGCAGAGGCTGCATGCAGGCCCCAATATTTCTCCCAAAACATTCGTTAACAGCTGACTCCTAAAGTTAGGGGATGAAAGCTATGAGAGAGGAGCCTAACACCACAAGCAGGAGAGGCACATGGTACGGAGGGTACAGCAGCCTGGACTAGGAATGGTCACCGTGGCTGAACATCCATTTGAGCTGCGAGTTTCCTGGTAGCCATGGTGAAAGGCAGGCAGGCCAGGCTGACAGTAATTATGTAACAACAGGACAACCAGATTGTTGGACGGTGAGCATTTTTCCAGGAGTAACTTTGAGGAGGAAGATGGAGAGAGAAATTTAGGCGCAGCTGCCATTGTTGGGTGCGTCTGTGTGACGCTGACGATCTCACTGTGTACGCGACCCTCCCCCAGAAGAAGCGAAGCCCTTTGTGGATCCAGACGGTACCTGATCCAGGTGGTGGCGGGAAATATCTGGGAACAGTGTGGCAGAGCAATGTAGGACAAAGCCCCTGCAGAAGAGCAGCGGCCACCGTCGAACTGAATGCAAACGTCTTTCATTTCTTTTCGGCTCGATGGAAGTGAGAATTTCATGTGTGTGTCATTTAGCACGTGGCTGACCTGGATCCTAGAAAGGGGACAGGAAAGGAACTTAGCACCGCTGATTGCTTAAGATGTGGATTCCACTTGAGGATAGCCATGAACTACCAACAGCTGCAGGCGGCTGACCCATGGAGGGTGCCTGTCGAGTATGGCTCTCTCAGGCTGGGTTGTTCTTTCTCTTGTGCATTTCTATCTTTGATCTGCATCCCCCTTAGAAGAGGGAAATGAAGGAGAAGTAGTTACCTTTGCCCTCAGAAGTCCTAATGGACCAGGGCAAGGAGGGGCATTACACTGAAGTAAGGAGTTACGGTTAACTTCGCGGAGCATCATGGCAGTGCCCTTATCCGTTAGAGTTAGATGGAGGGTCCATGAAGTGATGTGGTGTCAGAGTACGCTTTTAAGATGCTCCAGTCACTATGCCCTCTGCCCCTGCCCCCACAAGAAAAAGTGGAAGGAAAAGATCAAACAAAATTGGGAGGACCTCCACAAATTCAAATTTATAGAGGTTTATTTACATGCACCTTTCTTAATCATGTCCTGATATTTCCATAACTTAAAAAAAAAAAAAAAAAGAAGTAGTAGATTCAGTCAAGCCCTGGGAAGGCATGCCTCCAGGCCGACCTGGCAATTCTGCCCTTCAAAGAGCAGAGAGCCTGCTTCGGGAACCCAGAGGTATCAGAATGGACGGGCAGTGGGGCTGGTACCCCTCGCAGGCTCCCTGGCTAGGGATTGGCTGGACTGTTTTATGCACACACTCATAATGCCCCTCAATGGTCCAAGCAAAACCATCTGTGACATTCCTCCTGTGACCTGCAGTGTCTCGTGCATCTGTGACTTTCTAAAGCACACATTCAGACCAGGTTGTGTTTGCTACCTGCTCAGCTACAGGAGAAATGTGCGTGATTATGAACCCTAATGCTATCACTACACCTTAGGAGAAAACAAATTTGAAAAACACTGGAGTCAGTTTGTACATACCCTGGCCCGGACATATCTTTTAAAGCTTCTTTTTATTTAGACCAAAGCTGTAGAATATTCATTCTCAAATCATTAAAACGCAAATGTGTGTGTTTCTGGAAGGCAAGAGGTGGGACTGTAGACCATTCTACTACTACACATGTCTTTGTCTCTTAAAAATAATCATTCATTGAAACAGTCCGTGTTAAAGGAGTTTGGGATTTCACCACAGGCTCGTGTATGAGATTGCCTGGTTTATTACGTTGACTGCTTGTGAGCCTGGGTTCACCAGGCAGATGTGGTTAGTGGAATGCTACATGCAGAAAGGTCTCTTAGTCATTTAATTTAATAACTGTGGCATCTCAAGATGCATTCAGAATGGAAATGGGAGCATAAAGAGCCAGGAACAGGGTAATGCTCCAAAAATGACTTATTTTGCAGCGAGGCTGATTGCCTTCCATTGAGTGCACAGGTGTCTAACGTCACAGATTTCGACACACAAAATGAAAGATTTTTGCAGTAAGGTATTTAGCCAGGATAAATGGCACACAGAAGCTACCTAGGTTGCATAGATACAGGCTTTAATGTGTGTTGATTCGTTCTGGTATAGAGGAAAGTCAGTGATGGGTACTTTTCCCCATCAAGTTCATGGGTATCCCAGATTTACTGCAGTAAGGAGAGGAGGGGGCAGCAGTGTGCAGCCAATGAATTAAAACAGAAAGTTCACTAAATAAGCATGGCAGATTAGAGTGCTGTACAAATCTGTTTTGGTAGTTAAAAACCAAAACATCATGCTTCAGCAGATTGTCTCAAATGCATTTCCATGATGAAAATAAGCTCAGTATTACGGTTCATGTAGACTGGAACATTTTTTTTTTATCTCAAATTAGCCCAAACTTATAAAAGCTAACAAGCAGAAGAGTCAAGTTATCTGTCATAGTGATATTATTATATAATGTTAGTATTTCTCCCATGGGAAAGGTATAGTAATTCACCTAAAGATATTAATGAAAAACTGAATATGTGTTCATTGCTAGGATAAAAAGAAATCACAGATATTATTTTTAAGGGGTACATTCACCTGGTGTTTGGGGGTATTTTTCTAACTACTAATATATGTCCTGGTAATTTAATTATTTGAAATGAGAACCAAGCCAGTCAAGAGAAGAAAGTTTCAAGGAACATTTCTACTTACATTTTTTTTTTCCCCCAGCTTCAGGTAGCATAGTGAAAGAGTGTTTCCATAATACCCCCCATCAGTTTCCAAGGAACACCTCTACATTTCTAAGTTTGTTCCTTTCTATACGTACTTGACATTGCTTTGAAAACCAATCAAGGCTCCCAGAAGCAATACCTTGAGATTGCTGTAGACTGAGATTTGGGGAGGGAGGAGAAATAATACAGGGCAGTCTCCCATCTGAATTCCAAATGAATCATTAAGAATATTTTAGTTATCGTAATTGTAATATAGAAAATACTTACACATGATTTGACTACAGAAAGATCTAAAGCCTACTGACATTGCTTCGGCAAAGATTTTAACTTTATCAAAGATCAGCTATTAGCATTTCGACTCACACATCCTCATCGCATGTACTGGTCCCTTTCAAAATCATGGTGATATTTGAAGCGTGGGTGAAGTTGGCTCCAGTAACTATCACGTTACTTTTCCCTAAGGTCGATATTTTCTGTGGCTCGATGGCCTTAACGTAGAAGACCTATTGGAAAGAAAAGATTAAAACAGCAGATCAAAGCTACAAAATGGCACCGGTCCCAAAAGCAAAAAAAAAATCTGTTGATGTGCTGCGGTTTGAAGAACTCACTGGAAAATTACGTTTTGCAAACAGAAGCAGCCAGTGTTTAATGAAATCAATGAATTCAAGGAAGAGGGCTGAAGATCCGTGTCTCCCAACATGTGACAGCATGAGGTCAAACCAATTAGTCTCCGTCTCAGAAGACGGTTGAAGACGCAGTTGAAGAGCCCTGATATTCTATCCGAGGAGTGAGCTCTCCCTGCCCTTGAGGAAGAGCTGTCTGTCCCACCCCCTCCTGTGGCTCACAAGGCAAGCCAAGTGGAGAGAAAGGAAAGGCATCTTCCCAATGGAGGCCTGCCAAATGCAGACTCAATGCCAATCCAGATAAGTTTAATTTCCTAGAAAGGTGTTCATTTATTTTTTGTTTGTTTCAATTAGACTGTTCCAATGGGGAGGGGTGTGTCTTAAGAAGTTGACTAGTTGGGCCTCTCACATGAAAAAGATAAATGCCTAAACTACTGTAAACAACCACGTGGTCTCTGCGCCTGGCAGTTACCTCACTCTGTATGACCTACCCGCTTGCTTCTCCGACCTGTAATCAAGACTGAGTCCCATGGAGTCACCTGACAGCGAGCTTCCCTGTCATTCCGGCCTGTCTCCTCACTTCTCCATTTGCAAAGGTCTAATCAGTTTCCCTAAAAACCCCAAAGAAAGCAGGAATTGTTTTCCCTTTTCTTTTCTAAAGATTTAATCTATATGTACGCATGATCAGGTTCTTCGGAGGCCAAAAGAGGCTCTTGGGCTGTCTGGAGTGGAGTTCCCGGTGGTGGTGAGACACCTGACATTGGTGCAGGGAACTGAGCTTGGATCTTTTGCAAGAGCAAGAAGAGCTCTTAACCACTGAGCCATCACTTCAGGCCCCTATTGTCCCTCTTTTTAGGACCAAACAATCTAGTTGCCTTACACATCTCTCCTTCAAATGCTACCATAATCTTTCATTCTGATCATTCTCGGTTCTTCTATAATCCTCTCCATTCCAAGATTCCAATATAAAGAAGAGCAGATCTTAGCAAGCCTAAACTTTGTGGTCACACTCTTAGCATTTGAAAGTGACCCGAAAGACCAGAGCTGTGTCATCATATCACATTAGGCCAAAGAACAAATGTCGAGAGCAGCCATCTGTGGGATAAAACCCATCAGGAAGACACCGAGTCGCTGGTCCAGCTTCTGTGATGTCTAGCACCTGCCCAACGCCTGTGGCTCCAAGTGGCAGAATGTGGCCTGCTGCTGTGAGATCTAATGCCCCTTAGAAGAGGCCTGCTAGCCTGCTGCACTGACCATCCCACTGAGACAAATTCTCACTCCGCTCCCTCGGCAGACACAGGTGCTCTACGGCAAAATGGTCATCACTCATTATCACCGTGGATTGATTTTACAGATTATGGTAAATCTATCATTAATGTCATCAGAGCGATGATGCAGTGTGACAGGGAATTGATTTCCGTGGCAGACTTTATTTTAATCGCTTTTAAAAGGGCTTTAGCCCTGTGTTTTCTAAATCACTAGGAGCCTGAAAGGGTCACCTTAATTATTCTGTTATACTTGACTGCGTTTTATGGGGGGAAGGGGGATTATCTGCTAGAGTGGTACTTGGGATGGGGGGATTAGCAACGACTTCAAGATAAATCCCTTGCAAATGTCAAGTGTGTGTTGTAAAAGAAGGTTTACTGTGTAGCTTTGCTTGTGGCAGCCAAGTCACGAAGTACTTACTAAGGACCTATAGGGTCCTAAGAATGGCGCTAGATGAGGGTAGACATGGTGTGCGCGGGCTATATCAAGAGCTAGCAAACTACGGCCTGGGGGTCAAATCCTGTCTGCTGCTCGTGGATGTCCCATGGAGAAAATGTCAAAAGGAGAGTAGAATTTCAAATGAATAAAAGCACACGGAGTGAACGTCATTATCCAGATGTGCCTCATGCTCCAGCTGCTTAGAACTGAACGGCTGCAGCAGGGACTGCGTAGCCTGCGCAGCCTAAGACACACACTGCCTGGTTCTCTGTAGAGAAAGTTTATAACCCTGCTTTACGATAGACCACTGTCTTCTCAGATAAGCAAGGTGTGGGTGTGTGTTTACATTTTGTTTAAAACTCTGTATGCGTGTTAGAGGTCAGAAAACGACTTCAGTGTTGCTTCTCAACTGTCACTCTGTTTGTCTACACTTCTGGGGACTGCTGTCTGCACCTCCCATCTCTCTTCAGGAGCGCTGCGATTACAGATACATGCTACCGCGTGTAGCTTTCCTTTGGTTTACGGGACCTGAACACACGGTGCTTACACCCCATGTACTTTACCCATTGAGCTATGTTCCCAGGCAGAAATTTTCTTCTACAGTAAACTGTATGGCTACATATACATCCAATTCAACTCTTTTCCTCTGCGCTGCTTGTACTTGTACTGTGGGTTGTCTGCCGGAGCGGAAACCGAAAAGCATGCTAAGCACATGCTACCGTTCATAATAGAAGACAAAGAGCCTTGTGACTACTGAAGAAAAAAAGTTTTGTTTTGTTTGTTTTTTTAAAAAGACAGTTACATTTTGCACTTTGAAGGACTCTAGAAATACCATCAGAGGATGATGTCTTCCTAGCTTCTTATTTCCCCTTGAGTAGATACAGCCTTCCTACGTCAACAGGATTTCATTTGAAACATCCAATTGTTTAGAGAAGTTTCCACTGGCCATTTAGGACCAAGTCCAAGCCTGGCCTATCTTGTGGAAACAGATGCTTGCAGTTTGCTTCCTAAGAGGGTCAGATTTGCTCTTTCATTTGCCTGGAGAATTTTACTTACTCTTAATAAGGAGGCTAAAGAGTTGCCTTGATGACCCCCACCCCCAGATAGTGAAAATAAGTAAGAAAACAGATTTAAGTTAGGGCAGCTGTACAGCTCTATTTTGTGGCTGCAACAATTCATAGAAACATTTTTTTTTATTATTTGTTGATAACTTTAAAAAATACAATGAAGACAGAAAGAGCAACGAACAATCCCTCCCACAATGCCTTTCGCCCTCACTACTTTCGATCTGATTTTGCACTTTAATTTACAACCCGACATGCTACAGCCAGCCCTCATGCTCACCCAGAACAGTTAGCTGAAAACCATAATTGGGCTGGATGCAGCCAAGATTCCTCGGCAGCTCTCCAGTGAGGGCCTTTCTTCTTTCTGCATCCAAAGTTTCCATCCATCAATCCCGGGCACCACTGACTGTAACCATCACAGCCCGCACCCTCTAACCAATTAACCCCAGAATCATCCACCTCCTGGTAGTTCCATTTTACAGACAGAGGTTATTTTAAAATGTGGGTAAATTTTAAATTATTTTATAAAAAAAAAAAAAAAAGTTCATGTTTCTCATTGTTTTGTATTGAGAAAGCACATTTCGCACTGCTTAATTAGGCGGTTTGTAGGATACCTGTTTTGTTTTGTTCTTTTCCAAAAACGAAGTCGTTATAAGATGTTGGAAACTGTCTAGCCATCCACAATAGTTCTGTCTGAAAAAGTCTTAGAGGATCAACTCTGATGGTACAAGTACCTTATGTGAAGTTGGGAATCAGAGCGACTCAAATTACCATGACACTAGTGGAGGAAATACCACGGTGGTTGGAGACGATTGCAAAGAGGTACATTAGGAAAGAGCCCTTTACTAAGAACAAACTGTACTCTATTAATCTGGCAGGGAGAATCTGAATATAGTGAAGCTCTCCGTGGATCTGGATGTGAATCAACACTTGGTAAAAACGTCTCTCAGATTTCCACTCATGAAATTAGTTCAAACGGGACTGGATGAAAAGTCACACGGATTCAAAACCAGTGGGAAGTCCGAAGTCAAAGGACGTAAGAGATGAAAGATAATACAACTAATTAAAGGGAGGTGTCCTGTAGGGCCCGACGGGGGTGAGTATTTAGTTTAGAATTATTTAACATGTTCATTAATGTCTGAGAAGAGGATAGACGTGTATTAACAATAATGTATAAAGTGAGCAGAGTGGTGGCCAGCAGTGGAGATTGGAAAGTACAAAAGGGAATGAGACACAGACAGAAAAGAACAAAATACAAGTCCATCAAAGAATAAGGGGAGAGTTCAATGAACAAGAACAAGGCGATGCATTTGATGCTCAGTCCCCCAAGGAAATAACCCTTCATAGAAGGCTCAGTACAGGCTCCCAGGGAACTTGGGATGTAACTTCTAGTAGATTCTTGGAACTTCCAAAGGTCAGCGATACCTCAGGATGTAGATGGGAAACTTGCAGTACAGTAGCAGACCCATGCTCTGCTCTGAGGGATCA
This sequence comes from Cricetomys ansorgei, assembly GCA_026225945.1. Lineage (NCBI taxonomy): Eukaryota > Metazoa > Chordata > Mammalia > Rodentia > Nesomyidae > Cricetomys > Cricetomys ansorgei. Next base: position 15,683,519 of record JAMJFZ010000320.1, read on the forward strand.
AGACTTGCTTCTCTGACCTGGGAACTAACTCTCAGCTGAGGCTGACACAGCCCAGGGTGGAGCTGCCAAGGCCATTCCCTAAATTACTCTTGGCCCTTGAACCTGAATGTAGCCACTGAGAACTGGCCTGAGCGACCAGAGGCTGAGACCAGAGGTGACAGTTCTTAACCCTGCGTCCAACACACCCTCTGCCAAGACTCAGTTTGAACATGGGATATTTGTTGATCTACTCTCCTTGGGGCCACTCTGGCCCACGTGGGGCCTTTTCTGCTCTCCTCGTCTTGGGAGAAGATGCTTGGCCTTTCCTGGGGCACATTCTTTCTCTTAGACCTCACCTTGATCTGGCCCCCTCCTCCTCCATCTTCCTTACAGGCTGGGGCACAGATGGGGCAGAGCATGACAGTCTAATCCTGAGAGAAGTCTGCATTATCTTTAAGAGTTTGCTCCCTTCCAGAGGGGCCCTTAGTGTCAATATCATGTGGTTTAACACCTATCCACTTTGGCATTCTTTCTAGCTTCTTTTCCTGTTATGTATATCCAACTCTTTTATGACAAAGAATCTCACTTCCTTACTCCAAAACATTCTAAGTTTGACAGTGCACACTCTTTGTGGGTCTATATTGTGCCTGCCCAACACAAAATAGTTGCTCAATAAACACCATTTAGAAGGTGTTTATAAGCACCATTTTTCTAAATGGAATTAATACAGAACAATGCTAGGACCACAGAAGTTGATTTTAAAAAAAAAAAGTCTATGTTAAATTTAATTTTCCTTCTGAAGGCAGGGTTCTTAAAAGGGTACATTTGATATTGTCTGTGAAAAATTAAAGCACACATCCAAAAGTCATGGATAAAGGGAAGAGGAGGAGCACAGAAGAAAAGGAAAGGATACATAGATTGAAGTGGTCGATTGCCACCCTGCAGTGATAAGCATGTTGGGAGGGACAGCAAGCATGACCAGAGGACAGATGTGGTGGCTCACACCTTTAATCCCAGCACTCAGGAGGCAGGGCAGGCGGATCTCTGTGAGTGTGAGGCCAGCTAGTCTACCTATTGAGTTCCTAGTCTACATAGTGACAGCCAGAGCTACATAGTAAGACCCTGTCTTGGAAAACAGAACCAACAACAACCCAATCAGGAAACCATGACCAGAAATCATCTGTATCACAACACAGACCATCACAGCCTGCCCTTCCTTGGGAGCGGGAGGGGCAGCCGAGTCGGCCCTGCTGAGGGTACCAGATAAAACATGGTTAGAAAATGGAAGGAAAGATGGCCACCTAGCCAGGTGACAGGACCAACAGTCTCGTGGTCTCAGGAGAGAGATTAAGACTGGCCTCCATAGTCTTCATTCAGGCCTTCCTTTTCTATGGCCCAGGATTTTCCTTGATTCAGTCCCCTGACAAATGGTGGCACATATTTCTGAGTCAGGGTATCTTGGATCAAGTAAGTCCTAGGATCATGAGAATGTCCTGGGACTGAACCGTGAGACCTCCCCTATAAGCACCACGTTCATAGATGGTCAGATTCACACGCTGAAACAGATGTAGTGATGTAGCTTTCTATTGCTCCTGGGGAAACAAGGCAAAACCCTAAAATGGCTGGCACAGACATCCCGACATATGCAGGCTCCAGTTCATTCACCCTTGTATGTAATCATTTGTTCCCTACCTCTTCTGTCTAAATAACTGAATTACTGAGCATTTCCTGAGACAAGTGGCTTAGAATTCTCTGGCCGTGACCACACTGTTACTTATGGCGGTCCTTTCAGGTAGAATATTCACTCTTCTGTCTTATTTTGTCTAGATGTTTCTTGCTCCCCTAAGGTGAGCTTAATGTCATCTCCATCAATCAATCCATCCACCAAAGACTTAACCGACCACATTAATTGTGTTTAACCACCAAGTATCAGGCTTAAATAAACAGGAAGGACTAAGACAAGGCCCTGGGCATGGCCAGGGTTTGAGGTTTTGTGCTTTCAGGTTCTGTTCCTGCATGAGTATATATATTTTTAAATCTTGTATTGCTATGTGTGTTCTCATGGATAAGATTCTTAGGGCTGGGGGCTGGAGAGATGGCTCAGTGGTTAAGAGCATTGACTGCTCTTCTAGAGGACCTAGGTTCGACTCCCAGCACCCACATGGCAGTTCACAATTGTCTGTAACTCGAGTTCCAGTGGATCTAACTCCCTCATATGCAGGATAAACACCAAAAAATAAATTTAAGAAACAAAAAGATTCTTAGGACTGATGGCCAGAGAGGGGCTTGACCCATTTGTGTCCTACACATGGTATCCATGGAGTGCAGCCTGATTGCATGTAACAGATGCTCAGTGAGCCTGCGGGAAGCATCGACTCCAGCTCAGTATCTCGGAGCCTGGGATGGTGCCTGCTCCCTTTCTAGTGCCTAGTGCACAGGAAGCACTTGGTGCCTACATGATGCAGGCAGACACATTCACGGAAAGCTCTCAGTGGCTTCTCTGTTTGAACCATTGGGTCCACCATGCAAAGCTGACATGAGAAGCAACAGTGCAAACCAGAAAGTTTCACAGTCACATGATAATGAAAGACAGCAGTGTTTCACCGAGCACAGCACCCTATGCCAAGCAGTACACAGTTCCCTAACAACCAAACCTTAGATTCTGTTCTGAGTCACAGTCTTTCTCCAAACTTAGAAGGGCAATGTGTAGAGAAGTACTGAAGGCAAACCAGGTCCTTGGTTTATTTTCAGACTCACCCTTCTCTCTTGGTGACTCTACTTAAACCACAGTATCACAGTTTAGAAGGTACAGGAAGGCACAATACAGGAAGCCAGGATGCTATTACTACACCATCCTCCTCTCTCTCTCTCTCTCTCTCTTTCTCTCTCTCTCTCTCTCTCTTTCTAATTTTATTTTAATTGTTCTTCTCTCATACAACTTAGAGAATACATCCCAGCTCCCCTTCTCCCCTCTCTCCACTCCCATCCTCTCCCATCTCCCCAGATCTACCCCCCACCCACTAATATCCCTTCTCCTCAGAGAAGAACCATCACCCAGGGTTACAGCACAATTGGGCATGGAATAGCAGGATGGAAGGAGGCCAGGCACCGACCCCTACATCAAGGGTGGGCCAGGGAGCCCAGCAGAAGAAAAAGAGTCTTGAAGGTGGGTAAAATGGTCAGAGATACCCTCACTCCAACCTGTAGGAGTATCTCAAGGACACCAATTGATACAGACATGTGATGTGTTTAGGGGATCCTACAAGTTCTGTGTCTATGGCTTCATCCTTCCCTCTGTACGACCTTTACAAAGCCACTGCCTGGACTGCTATTCAACATTCTTGATACATACAAGAACTTGGCTGAATTTCCAGATAATTACGTCATTTGGTAGCTCATTAATATGTACAGTCTTTATGTTTTTATGTAGCCATAAAAATAAGTTTAATTTAAAAACTAATCTCCCAAAGGGTACATCTAGATGATTCTATTTACATAAAATTCTTGAACTGACAAACTATAGAAACGGAGACCACATTAGTGGTTGTCAGGCACCAGACAGAACCGGCGGGTAGGAGGCTAGAAGCAGTAGATGGGTCTGTAAAAGGGCAGTCCAGGTAGCCCCGTGGTGATGGCCATTCTGTACCTTGACTTTTGACATCATTACCAGAACTAAGAGCTCCAACTATACTTTGCAAGGAGGTATTATCAGAAGAAACTGAGTAAAGGTCTTATGTGGTATTTCCTTATAAAACAATCTTTAAAATAAAGGCGTTGGAAGACTCACACTTCCTAATTTCAAAACACACTGAAGAAATTATAGAAATCAGACAATACGGTACTAACATGAGGGCGGACACGCAGAGCAATGGAACGGGAAAGAACCCTAGGAAATAAAGCCTCTCGTACAAGCACGAATGATTTTCAGTGAGGGTGTCACAACTGCTGAACCGGGTGAAGGGGTTCAAGAAACGGTGCTGGAAAAATTGAATGTCCATAATGCAGGGAGGACTGGGGCTCCCCTTAGTGTGTATATGAGGTGAACTGGAGGACTGGCCGAGGGGTGCGCAAATGAGTTAAAACTCACAGAAGAAAACAGGAGGCTTGAAAGGCACCATCGCATCAGCTTTAGCAGTCTTTTCTTGTGCCTGACCCCCCAAGTACAAGAAACAAAAGAAAAAAATAGACAAATTCAACTTCATTGAAATTTAAAAGTCTATGTATCAAAGAACAGAAGAGAGCCTGTCTGGTGTGTGTGAGGCACTGGGTTTGAGATCCAGTGGCGTGCGCGCACACACGCACACCACATATGAACTCAACAGAGTTGAAAGCTCACTTACGAATGGGAGAGTAATATTTCCAAATGGCGTATTTGATACAGGGTTAAAAACCTAGAATATACTTCTTATGCCCAATGGAAGAGAACAAGTTAACCAACCCAGAGAGTAGGAAAGGAGTTCAGGAGAAGGCGTCGCCTGTCAACAGGAGCAGGCAAATGAAAAGGTGTCGCAGATCACGAGGAGAAGAAAGTCCAAGTCACCTAAGGTCGCACCTCGCGTCTGTGAGTTTGGTAATGACCAAACACACACGGTAAGTGTTAGAGAGGCTGTGAGAAACAGAAACCCTGAGTGCTATTAGTGGAAGCTTCCACTAGTGAAACTACCACGGGAAACAGGGTAGTGGTTCTTACAGAAAGAACTACAGCATGACCCGGAAGTCTTAACATTTTCGTCTTGGACAAAATAAACACAGTAGCTCTAAGAGGCAGCTGCACGCCCGTGCTTTTGACAGTTCTTCTCGTAATACCTCAATTGTACCAAGAGCCCACGGGTAGAGGAACGTGTAAATAAAACGTGCTATGTGTACGTGCTGGAATATTATTCAGCCTTAAAGAGGAAAGAAAGTCTGATCCACGCTGTAACACGGATGAGCCGTGACGGCACCATGAGAGGTGAAATCAGGCCGTCACAGGAGGCAAACGCGGCTTGAGTCCGCTTGCAAGAGCGCCTACAGTAAACCACAACCTAAAGGCAGAAGACAGAATGGTGGTTTCAGGGGAATGGGGGTGGGGGGAGGGGAGGGAGAAGAGTTACCGGATGAGTGTTGGGTTTCAGTTTGGCAAGGTGTATTCTGGTGAGTGGCTGCACAAGCAGCACTTACACTAAAGAGAGCGACGACAGTAAAATTTCATGTTCTGTGTTGTTCACCAAAATTGAAAACGACCCACCAAGCTAATTAAAAGAGGGAAGAAAAAAAAAAAAAGCTTGCGTCTTCTCAATCCAAGCTCCCGTCACTGTGTCTTAGTTTTACAGACCACTGAGAACAGAGAGGCAGCCCAGCACTTAATTAAGCCTCAGAGACTCAGAGGCCAGAGATATTGGCACACCAAGGTTCTCTAATGCTTTAATTAACTGCATAATCCATTTGGATTCCCAGGCCCTCGGCCTGTGACTTAATTCACCGAAAGTTACCGTCAACTTTTCAGTAACGATTAAAAACGTGCTCCTTATTTATACTGACACTCGACCTTAAATAGCTGCAAGCGCATAGGTCAGAGCCACAGATGAGTCGCGGAATGGAACGCCGGGCCTCTTGGAACCCTTCCCGTGCCGCCCTTAATTTGTCTGCTTCTGACAGAGAGAACGAGAGGGAACGTGTCTGCTCTGCCACATACAAACACTTAATGAACTTCTGTCAGCTGAAGGAAGCCAGCACTGGGCCATGTCCTAAACCGAGCCACACACGTTCTTGCTCAGAACGGTCACGGCCTTTCTTTTCGCACAAGATAGACGTGTTGGTCTTGGTGGTTAACTATAACGATGAAGAAAGCAAGAGGGGTTTCTAGGAAAAGTCTCATGGGGAAAAAAAAAAAATCACCACTTTGAGACGAGGGGGAAGAGACGCATAGACCCCTACCCACATGCACAGGCCCCGATCGCAAGTGCGGCCGTGGTATCTGGCTTGAACCGAGGCCGCCTCAGCAGTGTGCCACACTTCTCTCAGCGAGCCGCAAAGTCACCTTTACGATTCTACTTCTGCTGGAACGGCATCATTTTTCATAATTACAAAGTTTTAACTTCTTTTATGTGAATGCGAAGCCTTTGATGTATTGAGCCAATTATGTGATACTTGGTTAGAAATGAACAAAAAACAGGAGAAGTGTGTGTGTGTGTGTGTGTGTGTATGGGGGGCGGTGAATTTGGGTTGTAAGTAAAATGGGGAATTTTTTAAAAGAAACCCAAAGTAGTAGGAGTTGTCATTGTTATCAAAACGGGATTTTTCACCCCCCCCCCCACACGCACACACGTGTGCGCACACACAAACCCCAGTATCAACACAAAAGTCGAGCCTGACCTGCGAAGCCTGGCCGGTTCTGTTACTCCCATTCTCCTTGACTCTTCCTCCTCCTGAGGCCTGGGGTGGTTTCTCCACAGCAGCATGACAGAGCTCCTGCATTGGAGAACATCCCTTTAGCACCAGTGTGAGACAAACACAGGAAGAGGTGGGGCTGGGTGCACAGGCACTTGCTTCTGCTTTACCTGATTCCTCTCATAATCTGAAGGGTCGCAGGATGCGAAGGGGTGGATACATTTTTTGTCACGTTTACACCAAGCACAGGCAGTTCCAATACATGCGGGGCATCTGGCAACATAGAAACAACTTAATTCCTGTATTTTTAGGGAATTATTCATATTCTAGAATTTTCTCTCCATGGTGCTACATGTTAAGGACGTAAAGGAATAGAAACGCTACTTGTACTACTAATAATAAAATCTTTGAATAGCATAGGATGGACAGAGGGAGAAAGGGTGGTTGGTCCTTTGAGGTTGGGGCAGAGAGTATGGCTTTGTGACCTTCTCTGGGAAGCCATGCAAGTTGATGGATTGTCATCACACTTGCAGAGGCGTTGCTATGGAGACCTGAAGCTGGGGGTCACCTGCTCATCTGTGGATAACAAGAACCCAGCGAATCCGCTTCTGAACTGGGTTCTGCTATTTGTCCACCCTCAAGTAAGCCTCCCTAAAGATGGATCTTCCCCTCCCTGCTACCACGCAGCAGATCAGCAAGCCCTCACCCACGGGAGCAGCTGTGTTGCTAACTACACCATGGATACACAAAGCATTACCTGGCGGGCAGAGAGGATGGGTCATCTGTTTGCTCTACAATAAAACGGAGGTAGAATTGTGTCTACTAATCAAATTAGCCATTGTGCATGGGTAACTGTGGAGGACTTGAAAAGCATAGGTAAGAATGACCAGAGTTAAGGATGAGATGGTATTAACAGGAGGAAAACTGGGGCTGGTCTGCAAAGCTGCCCAAGGGACGCCAGAAGAAAACAGGAGGCCATGTGACTACCCAGAGGGAGGACACCCAGGCTGGGATTCATATGTGCTCCAAGGCATGCTGAGGCATTGTGGGATTCTAACCTACAGAAAGTAGTTTCCTGAGAGCAGAAATCAGATTTCCTTTCAGGGAAGAGCCTCTCCCCAGGCAGGCTTCCTAACAACAAGCAGTTCCCTGAAGGTGCGTTTACCCCCCACCCCCCCACCCCCAGGGTGGATCTGGCTCTGAAGTCTAGCAGTGACACCTGGGATAAGTCACTTCCTTCTCCCTCAGCTCTAAAGCAGGGGCTCTACAGAGAGACATTTTAAAACTTCCCTTGAAGTCCTAAATTCTGTCCTGTCTTCCCGTTTGCTGGGTTGGAGGCTTTCAATAGCAAGATTTCTATTTCCATTCCCTAAATTTGTTCTGTTTCTTAGACACCACTGACTCCCCATTTGTGCAGTCACCTTTCAGCGCCCCTCTTGGGTAAAGATAACCCCAACAGTCTGGATCACTCTCCTATAGGGATTCTCAGGCCAGGCTGAAAGTGGCTCTCGGGTGCTGCTGACCAGTCACACCCCGGAACGACAGACCTCTGATAATACAGCCCACTAGTGTCCTCTGTCCCAGCTTCAAGGGTGGGCCTCTGAAAAGTCAATATCCTGTCTTCTCCCTGTTTTAGGAGCCAGGAGGGAGTTGTGGTCCAGATTCAAGGAGTTCATAGCCGAGAGGGGCCAACAGTGATAAATAGAAGACACAGGGCTGGGGTAGCTAAGTGGTAGGACACTTGCTTAGTATGCTCAGGGCTCTGAGTTTGACTCTCTAGTATTGCAGAAAGAGAGCAAAATAAATATGTCATTTTGGTGAGGGAGACTTCAACTTATCTGACTCTCTTGACCTCTTATTGCTCTGGCCAGACTCCCAAAGCCATCTGCATTATGGGAGAACCTAGTGGCACTCCTTACTTGATCAGGGGTGCTCTAGAACTGGGGAAACTACCTTTCCCTATTGATCGGGACACCTAAGCGCATGCTCTCTCCTCGGCTGCTCCAGTTCTCTTGTTAGGGCTTGAATGAGCGAGCACAGCTCATTACCTCAGAGACTCTCCCAGCTCCCGTTAGGCCATGCTCCAAAAGGCACTTTGGAAAGTTCTGGCCCGCAAAAGAGTTCTTCAGGAGATTGAGGAGTAAAACAGATAAATTAAAAGCAATGAGAACATTTAAATGTCAAAGCCAATCTTACTCTTTTAGTGATGCACAGTTGGTAAAGTTGAATCTTTCTGATAAGTTCCAAGATGGGAAGGAAAACGTTGCGTTGACAACTAAGACATCTGGAGGAAAGGAAGGAAGAAAAGTCATTCACGGTGGGTTCCTGCCACAGTCGAGCATAGCTGGAAATGCAAAATGAAGAAAGAAATATTCTTGCCTTTTCTACAGAGAGGGCATGGGTGTGCCAGCTGTTCACCAACATTTCAATCAGCATGTGGCTCCTTCCCCACGGGCCATTCACGCCAGGCAGCCACAGTGCACAGCACAAGCCTCCACACAGACTGAGCCTGACTGTAGCTCCAAGGCTCCCACAGATAATCACCAGGAAAAGCCATTTTACAGCCCATTTACATCCCATGCTCTCACTGGGATCACTACCTCGGCTTGTAATTGGCCAAGGCATGAGAATAAAACAAGTCACCGAGCAAGAAGTGTCTAGAATATGAATGCCAGCGTGTTGGAAAAGAAACCCCACACCTTCAGAAAAAAATCCGTTCTCTACAAATATTTACCTAACAGACCCTAAACGTGGTACCCCTGGGGTGAGGCTCAAGGGTCTCCTCGGAGTCAGCTGCAGTCAAATGAAGATTTTCTGGTTTGCTTTTGAAAACCTTATCCACTGGTTGGAAAGTTCTAAAAGAATAAAATGAGGCTGAAGTCTATGCTAAGTCAGCAGTAGAGAAATGTTGCTCTTGGTAGCTCCTTAACCCTCAGTGCCTGATTTGAGGCACTGATACTCGAACCCAGCTGTCGGTCAGAATCACGAGAACTTTAGGGAGATATCGATACCAGGCCTAGACTCCTGGTATAGACACGATGACTCGGCAGACCTGAGGTGATTCTCAGAACCCGTATATTGTAACGCCCCTCTCAACATAACGAGCACATAGACCATCATTTGGGTACCACGGTCCGCATCAATACCCTTTCCAGTCCTATAATGTCCACGCAAGCACCAGAGCTAATACTGAGGAATTAATATATTCTTCCTTATAGGAACCCATGGGAAATAGTAACATTGGGCTTGTTAAATGAGAGTCTTGACATTGTAAGAAGTTGACCTGACTTTATGGACATCCCTAAGTTCCTTCCTGTAACTTTATTAGTGTGTGGTTCACAGCGTCTAAGACTCTTACACGGAGATGCTTCTCTCCAGCAGAAAGACTTAAGCTGATGGCCAGGATCCCACATAACATTCTGCTCACATGAAGTGGGCTGACGTGAAATGATAATCTTTTGTTCTAAGACAAGGAGGTCTGGAGGGTTGACATGACCTCTCAGCAGGAGCACCTGAACAGACACCTGATGCATGTTAGTGAAATGAACACACAGCCATTTGGCACTGAGGGACTCCCAGGGAAAATACATTTTCATAGAATTGACAAGCATCCAGGGAGCATGCCTGCGGAAGTCAGACGTTACTGAGCACTAACCGTGAACACAACATTGGAAATTTCACAGTGAAATGAATATTCACTGTCTCTCCTCTGGAAGCACTTACAGTTCTCCTAGGAGAGGTAAAATAGCCAAGGTGAAGAAGACACAAAAGCCAAGGGGACACCACATGAGTAGTTTGACCTCCGTGTAGCATTTGGTTGCAAGGTAAGGGTGCCTGTGGAAAATCAAGGGTGTGACAGAATGACCAGGAAGGTAGGAGCAGACTAGCAACGCCTAAGGGAGAGGTGACCTTCTCCAATGTTTCAAAGTATGTAGGAAACAAGACTTGACAGGAAAAGTAGGGCCAGCCGTGAAACTAGAAATGACGGCTCATATATATGATTCCAGCACTCAGGAGGCTGAGGCAGGAGGATTTGCTACGTGTTGAGTCAGGGTCTCAACACACACACACACACACACACACACACACACACACACACACACACACTCACAAACACACAAAGCTCACGAGCTAAGTTTTGTCAATAGCTTTAGACAGCTGAGCACAAAAAGCAGGCAATGAACTTGTCCTGCTCAAGCACACCCACGGTGTTCAGAATGGGTCAGGGAAGGGAGAGCAATTGCAGGAGGCTCTAATGCCACCAGCTAGCTTCGTCAGTCAGTCTCAGATACTTCAGAGTCACATTTTATAGGTGAGCGAGATTTACATCCATAATGACCCAAATTAACCAGAAGTGCATTTTAACGTCTGCACTGCAGCTACAAAGTGGAAAACTGACGTCTTGACTTCTTGAGGGGGAGTGAAGGATCAATTGAGTGCTATGGGCTCAGTAGTTGGGATACCCTTACAATTTTTACTTTGGAATTCAATACTCAATTTTATTATGAGTATACTCATATATTACTCATAGTATATGTATATACTATGAGTATACTCATAGTATACTCATATAATACTCAATATTATGAAATGGAACCTTTGTAGTTAAATCATGAGGATTTCCTCCTCGTGAATGGGATTGGTGTCCTTATAAGAGAGGGCTGAGGCATCACCCCAGAAGCAGAGAGTGAAGCCTTCACCATACACTGAAGCTTCCAGCACTTTCGTCTGGGAGCTCCCAGCCTTTGGGACCGTAAGCAGTAAGTTTGTTTGCCTATACATCGCCCACTATTAACTCTACTGCTCACCAAACAGCTCACATTGTCACACCACACATTCCAGGAGGCCTCCACCATCACCTTAAGTCTTTCAAGTTTCTTTTTCCATCTTAACAGACTCGTGAATCCTAGGTTGAGCCTCCTGAACATCCATCTGCCTCTAATTCCGCTCTCACTGTCTCTTATCTGGACCGACGTGATGGCTTTTCTCCTGGCTGATCTTTAGAAACTAAGTGTTTCGGTCCTTTATTTCCTCTTTTCTCCTCCATCTATTGCCATCCCCCCATCCATCTGTCCATCCACTCACTAAAAATGTACTGATTACAAATGGACACGCTGTGCCAGACACAGTTGTATGCACAGCAACGAAGGTGTCTCCTCAAGGTCCCTGCCTCATGGGGTGTACCTTCTAATCTAGTAGGGGGCTAGCTAATGCAGCCTAGACCTCTCAGCATGTCCCGACAGCTCCCAGTACACAGCCCATGTTTCACGGAGCCTTCTATGGTCTCCTTGCTCCCCTAGTGACCTGACCCTACGTGTCTTACTCACAGACAGCCTCTTTTAGTTCTTCAGTCAAAGCCCTCTCTCTTCTGTCTAGCACACAGGCTGGTCTCTGGCTGGAATACTTTCCCCCTTTTCTCTGACTTAACTGTTTATCCTCCATTCTTCTAAGATTGCTATCAGTTATTCCAGAAAGAGTTCCTTGCTTGCCTACCCCAGGTGCCTTTAGGGTTATAGGTCCACAGTATGTATGCATGCATGTATGTATATGTGTGTATACACACACACACACACACACATATATATATATAATCATATTACACTATACTCCTACATTTATAAACTACATTGGACCCCGGCATTTAACATCACAGCGTAACTCTAATAGCTTATAAGAATTCTGAGTAAGGGTCAGCTTAATCTGTTTACATCTCCATATCCCCAGAACCTAGCATAATACTTTGTACACAGATGTTCATATTTCCTGTATGAATAAATGGCTGCAATGAACTTATAACATTTTCTCATCTCACCTAAAACACTCCCTGCTTTTCTGAACTCTGAACTATTTCATCCCACCTGGATAGTATCGGCCCAATGGTGTCTGGCTTTACTAAGTTCTCCTATCCAATGTGTCTCCTCCTTTCTCTCTCCCCAGTCATATCTGAGAGTGGGGTGCTGGAGTCAGCACAGGAGATGAAGCAGTAGTAAAGACCCAGGTGGGAACCAGAGGTAGGGTAAAGAGACAGCAAGGGAACTGTCGGGATCCCCAGTAACTGAACTCAGGAGTCGCTCTTGCTTCTTGACTTTATAACAATGCCCAGAGGAATCCACATACTGTAGCTGGGTCTGCTGGGGATGTTGCAGGCACAGGTCCGGTTCAGCTGGCTTCTCCCCTGGCAAAGCAGCTTGCCCGTGTCTGCGTTCTTCACCACGCACTCTGAGTGTCTTGCAGAGAAGCTTCCCATAATGGTCACTGTGGTCTGGGCAGGGGAGAAGACACAGGTATGATCCGGTTGTTTGTTTCATTGCTACCCCTCCTAGAGCCTGATGAGAAGCTACCCTTAGACCTACCACAGGAAGGAGAGCTTCTCTAGGGAGCTGGTGTAAAGAAAGATGTTTTACTGGCTATTTGATTTGCTCTTTTGTGAATTGCATATTCTAAGTCTCTGACCACATTTCTGCTCTCTGTATTTTTCTTATCAATTTTTAAGAGCTCTCTGCATGGCGTAGATATTAATCCTTATCTGTCATATTTCTGACACATACTTTCTCATAATCTACTGTCTGTCTTCACTTTTGTTTCTATAATCTCTTACCCTTATACAACATCTCTTTATGTAATCAAATATAGCGCGTTCTTGTTTTGACTACAAAATGCTTCTTAAACTCTAGCTTACAGACAAGGATTAAATTGTTCCATCATCTTTATTGTTTTATTTTTTTAAACTTATATCTTTAACCCATCTGGAATTTATTTGTATACATAGAGTATGAGATAAAAATCCCAATTTTACTTTTATCCAGATGGCTAACTAGCTATATCATAACCATTTACTAAACAACAAAAACCTCTCCTTTTTCCACTGAACCAAGGTATCACTTCAAAAAACTTTTCTAGATTTATTTACTTTACATGCATGATTGTATTCCCTGCACATGTGAATATGCAGCTGTACATGCCTGGTGCCCACGGAGGTCTGAAGGCAGCATTCCCTGGAACTGGAGTCACAAAGAGTTATGGGCTACCAAATGTGTGCAGGGAACCAAACCAGGGTCCCCTGCAAGAGCAACAAGTGCTCTTAACTGCTGGGCTGTCTCCCCGGCCCTTAAGATATCTTTTTTTGTAATACATGATAACATATCTGAATCTGTTTGCTACATTCTACTGTTTCCAAAACTATTGATCTACTTCTATCCTAGTGTCCCTAAGTTTTTGCTACTGTGGCTTTAAATATTTGATAAGGCAAGTGTCTCCTTATTTATCTTTATTTTCATAGAAATTCCTAGACATTAATCTTTTTGAGATTCACAATTATCCGAAAGATGTTGAGATGACTGTGTCTCTAACTGAAATAGCGAATGTGCACATTCACTGTAAGAAAATGTGTCTCCACGTTATTAAGCATGTTCATACAAATATAAGAGTTTATTTTCATCTTCATGCCTCTAGCTCACCGTTTGTTTTAGAGGGTGTTCTTTGCTCTTCCGAGTGTTAAGATACCTTTGCCACCTCTTTATTATTTCCCATAATGCTATCAGATAACAGCTTAATCTACTTTTAAAATTAGCTATGGTTTACTGTGTGGTTAAATACATGATGAGATTTACAGGAAGAGGGTTTTGTGATGGTCTGTGTATGTGCAGAGGTACAGCGCGTATGTAGTAGGGACAAAAAGAAAGTCTTCAAATCCTCAAGTCATAAAGCCAACTTCTCCAAACGAAATATCTAAAGAAACAAGGCAGCTAGTCATCCCATTGAGAAAGGAAATTAAAGGAATGAAATGCTAGCGGATACGCGGATGTCAGGCATAGGAGAGAGCCTGGTGTGCAGACCGGTTGAGAGTGGGAAGCTGGAGTGGAGAGGAACCTGTGATGGAGAGCAATGACCTGGACCACCCGGGAGGCTTCACCTTCCCGACCTGTGCTCAGACTTTGCACTGTCACCTATGTCTCCGCTGTCTCCCCATAAGAGCTTGCTGAATCTGCATTCTGATATTACCATTTTGCAAAATATTGTGTTTCCAGTCCATGGAAGCATGCTAGGGAAGGCAAATTCTTTCAGCCTAAGGATCTCTGGGAGGCATTTACTCCCTATTTCTAACACTGCAGATTGAACCCAAGGGGGACCACATGTTAGGCAAGCAGTTTACCACTGATTTATATCACCCACCCAAGTGGCCTCAACCTGTGATCCTCCTGCCTCAGCCTTCTGAGAAGCTGGGATAACAGGTATGTCCCACTACCAGCTCTAGAAGACATAAGCATAGGAAGGAACTCTAAGCCATTCTTGCTAACTCATCTTCACAGGGAGCTGAACTCTCAGTCATGCTGACTTCTTTACCCCACTTTTCTCTCTGCCTCACACACAATGGTGCATAACTACATATTTCTTATAATATGTGCATATCTTACTCTGAATTTCTTGATCAGTTTAACAAGAGTATCAAAACGGGTTTTCTAAATCCTGTTCTCATCAGCTCTTTAATTATTCCCCATTTCCTTCCAGTTCTCACACACATAATTTTTACATAACTGAAATCATTCTGCTTATTTATTCTATAAATAAACAACAAGCTCCCAATATGGCCAAATGCTGCATGAGGCACGGAAGACCCAGCAAGCTAAACAACGGCAGTCCTTGCCCTCTGAGAGTTTAGAGACTAACAGACGGACAGACAGACATTCCACCAGACTCCACCTGGAGGGTCACATGGCACTAAGAGATCATCAAGAGATGACAGAAGCCTGGGCTATGCTGGCACAGTGAAATAGAAAGAATTGGACAGATTCGAAGAACAGTTTGGAGGTAGGATGAACAGGACTGGAAGCAGGGATGTGAATATGAGGATTTTGGTGAGGAAATGGATGGATGAAGGCACCAGAGGTACCAAATGCTGAGATGGGACTTGCTGAGGGAGTGGAAGACTGAGAGTAGAAGATCAAGATTTCAGTTTTGAGTATTTCCCAAGTTCAAGATACTTTTGGGACATCAAAATGAGCCTAAAGGCCAGAGGATCAATATGTGCTAGACACGAAGGAGATATGAGCATAGAGATGATGCATAAAGCCATGGAGGTGAATGGACAAAGTAGAGCAAAAAGAATGAGTCCAAACTGGAGTGTGTGTGTGCGTGTGTGTGTGTGTGTGTGTGTGAGAGAGAGAGAGAGAGAGAGAGACAGAGAGAGACAGAGAGACAGAGAGAGAGAGACAGAGAGACAGAGAGAGACAGAGAGAGACAGAGACAGAGAGAAACAGAGACAGAGAGAGAGACAGAGAGAGACAGAGACAGAGAGAGACAGAGACAGAGAGAGAGACAGAGAGAGACAGAGAGAGACTCTGACTCTGGGTTCCAGATAAGTGTGGTTAAAAGTTGAAGCTTTGGCTTTCATAGTGATTTGAAAGAGAATGTTCCAAACATTCAGATGTTTGAACACTTGGTCCTCAGCTGGTGGTACTGTCTGGGAGAGGTTTAGGTACAACTTGGCTGAGGAAGTTTATTACTGGAGGAGGTCAGGCTTTGAGATTAAGGATCTGACATAATTTCCAGTTTGCTCTCCCTGTGTCATGCTCCCAGTTCAAGAGGAAGTCTCCGCTCCCCACACCTGCCTACTGTTTGTTGCCATACCACCACTCCACCATCATGGACTCTCGTTCCGCTGGAACCATAAGCCCAAATGAATTCTTCCTTTTCTAAGTTGCCTTGGCCATGGTGCTTCACCACAGCCATCGGAAAGTAACTAAGAGAGCTTCATAAACCCAATATGAGAATCCTTACCAGATTCAGGGCTCTTTCTTGCAAACAGCTAAACACAGAGGGAACAATGATGCAATGGGTCACAGGGGATACAGGGATGGTTGATTGGAATGTCAATCAGACTGCCGTAAACGTGGGGCCAAAAAACTCATTGCTATAGAACATTCTATCATGTTGACATACAAGTGCCTTATTTTACTTAACTTTTATTCCTTATTGCCAAACAGGTTTGGCAGGTTTCTAATGCTATAAATGCCACTGCAATAGAGTCTTATGCTTAGGGTTTTCTTCTTTTCAAGTTTCTCCCTTGGATTCTATGCCTGGAATTAGCGATTTAAACAAACTGCATATATTTGTTACTTTTGAAACACACTGCCAAATTGCTTTCCAAAAAGGTTGTGCTAATTGGCATCAGCAATACTGGGTGTTAGCATAACTTATTATCACTTTAATTTGTATTTATTTCATAACTAGTGAGGTTGAACATATTTCCATATTTATAGCTACTTTTCCAAATCAGGTCTTCTGAGAACGTATGCTTTTGACCACTTGATTTTTGGTGTCTTAATGCCTTTCTTTTTTCTTTTTCCTAGATTATCTTGAGAGCTGGCTATGGCAAACACTTCACAGAAGTATATGCTTTAGTTAACTCTTTTTTTCTTGTATAGATATTTTTTGCCAGTGTTGGGGTTTAAAACCACGGACTTGCAAAAGTTAGGCAATCCCTTCTATTGCTGAGCATCTCCATGTATATATATGGTTTTTCAAGACAGGGTTTCTCTGGGTAGCCCTGGCTGTGCTGGAACTCGCTCTGTAGACCAGGCTGGCCTCAAACTCAGAGATCTGCCTGCCTCTGCCTCCCAAGTGCTGGGATTAAAGGCCACCATGCCTGGCCTCTTTATATTTATATATGTGTGTGTGTGTGTGTATGTGTGTGTGTATGCACACGCATGCCCATGGAGGCCAGGAGAGGGTGTAATTCCCCACAGAACTGGAGGTGGTTGTGAGCCACTCAATGTAGGTGTTGAGTTTTGGTTCTCTGGAAGAGCAGCAAGTGATCCTAAAAGCAGCCATCTCACTAGCCCTGAATTATATTTTTACACTTAATATTAATTATAAAATAAATATTTCCAAAGTTTTTAAGTTACCTTTTAATAAAATTCTTCTAGTTCCCCTTATTTTATGATATCTGATCTTTAAAATTCTTATATTCATTTCTGAATTGTATTCTATGAATCTGTATCATTATTATAAAATCAGAACAGACTGAGAATTGCTGATGACATTCATTCAATTATATATATATATATATACACATACACACACACACATATATATATGTATATATATTGTACAAACATACATTTGTATAGTAACATATTTGTTTATAATCAAATGACAGTGCTTGTGCCTAAATAAACTTTTAAAATATACATTTTAAAATATTCTAAATCAGCTCATATTATTCTAGAGAAATAAAGTATTAATTTAAAGAAAACCTCTACTCATTTCAAAATCTAGACAATAAGTTGGAGAAGTAACTTTTCCTAAGAAACATGGAGTGTTTACGGATACACCTAAGTTGTTTTTCTTACCTTCCAAACAGATATTTTGTACATGTTTATTTACACTGATATTTTTGATTGATAAGGTTCTGCTATGACAAATTATAAATATATTCAATAGGTCACAGTTTTTCTACCTAATTACTATCAGACAAAAAAGTGGATAAAGCAAACTGTTGCCAAGCCAAAAGAAAATTTCTATTTTTGGTAGCTATCTCTAACAAGTGTCTCATAGTAAAAGTAATTTTTAAATACTGGAAATACATGTTGTGTCTGAAGTTTGTCCCTGAATACTTCTATTGCTTTTATAAGAGAGCTTTTTTTTTAATGAATAGAAGTGAAGTTTGTTTACCTGACACACAATATGATTACTAATATTTGAGTATTAATTGAACATCTGTAATTAGATTTATTTATTTGTATATTTTTTGATATTTTTAAATTCAGGGCATACTGGATATCCTGGAGCCTGAGGACATCCTGGTACCTGTGGAATGTCCTGGTGTTCACAGGTTGCCCTGGTGCCCAGCTGCCTCCAGAATGCCTGGGTGCACGTGTGAGGTCTAGGAACCTGTGAGATGTTTTGGTGTTTGTGGGATGTTTGGGTGTCCGTGGGAGGCCCTGGTGACTGCTGAATGAGTGGGTGCCTGTGTGATGTCAGAATGTCTGAGGGATGTCTGGGTGCCTAGGAGATGTCTAGGTGTCTGTGGGTTGGCCCAGTGCCTGCATTGATGTTCGCGTGTCTGTAGGATTCCCTGTAGCCTGGGAGTTGTCCTGATGACCACAGGAAGTCCTAGTGTCCAGGGAATGTCTGGGCACCTGTGGGATCCCCTGGTGCCTGCAGGGCCCTGGTGCCCTGGTGGATATCTGGGTGTCTGTGGGATGTCTGGGTGTTTACGGGTTGGTCTAGTAATTGCATGATGCCCAGGCATCTATAAGATTCCTTGGAGCCTGGGGGATGTCCTGGTGCCCATGAAAAATCCTGGCACCTGTGGGATACCCTGGTGCTTATAGGATGTCCAGATGCCTGCAGTATATCGAAGTGTCTGTGGGAGGTCCTGGTGCCTGTGGGAGACCCTAGTGTCTGCAAGATGCCCTGGTGCCCACAAAACATCCTGGTGCCTACAGAATTCCAAGCACCTGCAGGAAATCCTTGTGCCTGTGGGATATCCAGGTACCTACATGATGCCCTAGGTCCCTCAGGAGGTCTTGGTGCCTATAGGCTCAAGTGCCTGCAGGGATATCTGGGTGCCTACAGGAAGCCCCAGTGCCTGTGGGATGTCCAGGTGCCTGTAGGAGGCCCTGGTGTTTGTGGGATGTCCAGGTTCCTGTGGGATATCAGGGTACCTGTATGGTGTCAGGGTGCCTGTGAGATGTCTGGGTGTCTGCAAGTTGGCCAAGTCCCCACAGGTATCTGGGCATCTTTGAGATGCCCTAGAGCCTGCAGGATGCCCTGGTTCCTGCAAAATGTCTGAGTGCCTGTGGGTTGGCCCAGTGCCTGTATGATGCCTGGGTGTCTGTGGGATGTCCTAGTCCCTGTGGGTTGTCCATGTCCCTAAGGGAGGCCCTGGCACCTGCAGGCTTGGGAAGTGAGGCCCAACTTCAAGTTGGACCTCTTCATGCTTGGTCTTGGGCTAGTACGGACCAGGGGAATGTCTATCAGAGCAGCCTGCTGTCTCCAGGAGCCTTGGGGATGCCTCTGATCCATGCTCCTGCCATGCTAGCTGGGCTTAATTTTCTTTTTTTCTTTTTTCTTTTCAGGTTACAAAGAGGAAGGGTGGAACAGGGAGGAATGAGAAGAGGGTGTTATTGAGATACATTGTATGGGATTCAAATTATTCATAAAGATATTATAAAAAATGAACTGAAGTTGCAAGTTCGTTTACCTGACACACAGTATGATTAGTGATATTTGAGTATTAATTGAACATCTGTAATTAGATTTATTCATCTGTGTAATTTTGATATTTTAAATTTGGGGGACACTGGAGATCAGACCAGGACCTTGCTCATGCTAAGCATGTGCTCTCTTACCCAGTTACCCTGGAATCCTTGAACAGCTTTAAAATGAATATATTTTGAATATATGCAACAATTTAGGATTACCAAACTTTGACATTTTTCTGTATTTCATTCCAAGTTATTTGTGTTACTTGCTTCCTGTACCATAGGACAGGAAACAGTGTAGAGAGAATTTCTCCTTTCAGTGCTGGTTTGTAGGAGAGGCTCTCTACCATCCCTCCTTTAGGAATCAGGTCACTTTGTGAAAAATGCTTCTTATTCCTACATCCGACATATGTTTATTGGTAAAAATTTATTGGTGGAAATTCACTAAACATTGAGTCTCTTCAGGTTTATTTCATTGTTCTTACTTATTGTGTGTATGATGCAAAAGTGGGACCATGTCCACACGATGGCACATCTGCCTTCTGCTCACATCGTCTCTGCCTTTCTTCTCGATTGCACTAGCCACTCAACTGGGAAAGCCACGCTCATAGCCACGTATCAATCCCTTCAGGGCAAGCTCCATGTTTATGACAGCTGTTCTCAGTTGCGAAAATGACTGCATCTGGAATAAACTAAAATCCGAGCTGCTGGGCACACCTCTAGGAGATTTCCTTGATTAGATTATTTGAGGTCAGAAGATCCATGTTAAATCTGAGCCACACCTTCCGGTGGCAGCCTATGTAAAAGGACATGGAAGAAGAAAGCTTTTGCTTTTCGCCTGCTTGCTCTCATTCCTGCTGGCCAGTCCATCTATCCTATTGGTGAGGCATTTCTTCTCTGTTCTTAGAGCCTACTTCTGCAGGAGTCTAGTGTAGACTGAAGAACAGCAGCTCTCTAGAATTTCCCTGAGACTCCAGCACCAGACTGAGACTGTGAAGATATGTAGTCTCAAGTACTGAATAACTCAGATCCTTGGCCTTTTTGTCTGGAAGACATCCATTTTTCGACTACTCAGACCATGGCCTCTAAGCCATTCTAGTAAATCCCCTTTTAATACATATATATATATAAATACGTATATATACATATAATATATATTCATTAATATATAATTGATAAATATAATTATATAATCAATGTATATTAATGTATAATTAATATGTAAAATATAATTACTTTATAATATATATTATTATATGCAATCTATATGATTAATATATATGTATATATGTGTATATATGTACACATGCATATGTGTACATATATTTACACACACACACTCACACACACAATCTCTTTTTCTCTCTTTTCCTCCCTCTAAATTTTGTTTCTTTAGAGAACCCTGGCTAACACAATATTCAAGTAATCACATGGAGACACGTGTGCACAAACAGGAAATTTCTGGTCAATAGCAGATGACATTCTGCCTGTTGCTACTTTTGCTCAACAAAAACCTCAGAGAAATCCCTCTTAGACTAATAAGGACTGCTCTACTTAATTCTTTTAATTATGGATTCCTCAGTGAAGATGAAGATATCCTATTCTCTAGTTGTTTTATGTAAAAAAAAAAAATGCGTTTTTTTTTGGAGACAGGGTTTCTCTGCTGTAACTCTGGCTGTCCTGGAACCCACTCTGTAGACCAGGCTGACCTTGAACTGCCTCCATCTGCCTCTGCCTCTGCCTCCGGAAGTACTGAAATTAAAGGCATGCACCACCACAACCTGGATGAAATAAAGCTTCTTATGAGCAAAGATTCTGTAGTGCATGTTTTTGTTTTTTGTACCTGCAAAGGTACTAGAATGTTACCAGGCATATGATGGGCAGCTAGCAAATACACTTTGACCCTAGCTAATAGATTGCATTGGGGACAACTACAGACTGCCATTTTTATAGGGAAAGGTCAGGTATTATTGAAACAATGACCCAAGGCTTTTAGGTAAGTCATAGATAGCCATGGAGTAAGAAATATTTTGAAATAACATGTACAAGAGGTGTCAGGTCTGGGAATATGGCTAAATAGTAAAGCAGAGAGGGAGAGAAAAGGAGGGAGACGGAGAGGGAAAGGTGGGGAGTAGGTCTTAGCAATATTATGAAAAGAATCAATCTAGAACCAGAGAGTACAGCTCCGTGGTAGAGTGCTTGCCTTTGGCATGCATGAAGAGTGGGTTTGATTCCTGATACTCCCTGTTTGGGAGGAGGATCAGTATAGAGCTAGTGTTAAAGAACAGCTGAAGTGAGATTACCAAACGATTGGGCTGGTTAGATGGCTCAGCAGGTAGAGGCAAAGGTGGCCAAGCATGACGACCTGAGTTGGAGCCTCAGAACCCACACAATGGGCGAAGAGAACCGACTCCACTAGTCCTCTGACCACACGCATGCTGTGGCATGCACAAGCACACACAGCATAATTGAAATGTAAATTTTAGAAGTTAACTCAATTCTTATCTCTGATTTGTGGACAGTGATGTAATGACCGTGTGGGAAGACTCTGCTAGGACCAGTGGTAAGCCACAGTGGGGGACTCAGGTGGGGAAGAAAGCAGTAGTGGTTGTTTGCATGCAACTACTCCTGACTGGGTATAAGCATGTTTTGGAATGTTCCAGATGATGTACGAATGGTGACTTGGTTCTATCATCCCTAGGTAACATGATTATATGAGTAGCACTTACGCATTACTTTTTCCTACTACACAAAGGTAGAGCGCCTCCCTTAAGGGTTCTTTTAAGGACAAAGAAAAAATACCTTGCATAATATCAACCACTTACCAGAGTCCTGAAGATAGCGAAACATCTTAATACTTTCTACCTAATACTTGCCACCAACGTCAGCTGTTTTCCAGAATAATAAGAGAACGATTTGACTATCCCTGTGTATCGATGGCTGAACTTCATTTACCCTGATTCTGACTCCCTGGCACGGAGCTGGCAGGAGTGTGTCTGGAGTTTTGGAAATCACCCTCATCCAGGAAGACATCAGAAAGGGGACAATACCAAGTAACTTTCAACCCATGAGTTCTGATCGGTCGTGACTTGAAAGTGCGGTTCTTCTATTATTTATCACTCTAAATGTTCTGGCTTTCCTTTATTAAATGTTAAATCATCTTAAGTGGCATGGTTCTTGCTATTTGAAATGGCAAAGTGAGAAGAGACAGTGGCCCATTTCCTTATTAATGTGGCATTCAAATGAAACACAGTAAGGGCAACAGACAGGTCAACTGGCTGCTGACGGGGACTCTGTACAATTATTCACAACACAAGAGGCACGATTTGGGAGAAAATGTCTCCTTGCCGCACCATGCGAGGAATTCTATTCCCCTCAGGGCTGGTGGAATGCATACCAGGGAGTGCTCTGCTCCAAAGTGCTCATCACACCCCGTTTCTCAGCCGTGTCAAGAGCTTTCCAAGGGACACGCCCCCTTTGTGTGTTCTGCTACTTGACTCCACATGCACTGGGCAGTTGATCGAGGACAGAACCCAAGTGTTAAAAAGACTGGCTGACCAAAACAAAATCCCACAAGGAGCCACATTGCAGGGATCTGCTTAGCCACAAGTCTAAACTTACGTTTCTCTAGATTTGAAATCCAGGTGTATTTCTACTACATCAAAAAATGCACCTCCTCCTCTTTGATTTCAACGGCTGTAGGTCATCTTTACCTATCAAGGCGACAAAGTCCATGAGGGTGGGCTGTGTCATGACCAGGTTATTACTGTATCCTCAGCACCTTGCAGATGGATGGCATCTGGAAAGCCCTCTCCATTCACCAACAGGACGAATGGAGTCCTGTCACAAAGTCTATTTCATTGTTAAAGATGCTCTTTATACCCAGAAGGAAGCTGTACCACATGAGACAATATAATAAAGACAAATAAAAATGTTTCCCCTTACCCTCTCTCTGAGGTTTCGAATTATCTGAATTTTAGGGCATTTTTTAGGTCCAGAGGAAATATCCAGCCAGTTTTCAGAGCTCCCTGCCTGTGTGCAGTCTCCCCGAAAAGTACACCTAAAAAACAAATCAAGAAACACAAATTAGCAAATGGACAGGCAGACAGACAGACAGACAGACATACACATGTAGTAGTAAACCTACTGTGGCTCAGCAAGGAGACACGGAGGCACATTCACTGGTGCAAACCCCTCCAGACCTCAGCAGAAGGGACCACCGTCATGGCAGGTGCCATACCAGACAGTGGAACCCTGAGCATCTGAGTTCAGGTGTTTTAATGGATACAGAACTCCTCAAGTATTCTACAGCACGTGCAGATTCTGAGCAAATCAAACATCCTCTACATAAATCCAACACCTGCAGACAATACGGTGCTAAGACCTAAGCCAACAGTGCATCCTGACACATTTTATACATAACTAAAAATAAACTTCCACCACACACACACACACGCACACACGCGCACACACGCACACACACGCATCACAACTTTCTCATGATCAGCTTCAGTACAAAACACTTTGTGTAGTGTACTGTTGATTTTGAATGAGAATAGGGATGAGATATTAAAAGCATAAAAAGCAACAGAGAAATAGGAGAGGGGCGTGTGTGTGTGTGTGTGTGTGTGTGTGTGTGTTTCATCAGGTCTAGGAGCAAAGGACACATGTTGACAACATGTTGAACTCAGACACCTGAGCTCTCTCTCAAGATGACATCATCAAATACATCCATCCAAAGCACATCCTCTCATGGGTTCAAAAATTAAGAGTTCCTGTGGAGAAATTCCTTCTAAGAACAGCCAAGAAAGGGTTTACATTTTGTATACATTTTAGGTTTGCAACGCATTACCAGAAAACCAACCTATTGAGTGATTCATTTAGTGCTAGGGGAAAAAAATAATAAAGCTACTGTTTTGTGCTTTGCAACATGATGATTAAATGAAAATATTTCAAGGGCAGAGTCTGCCGAAGAATATGATAAGACATTCCATAACCATCTGCTCCAGAACATTTATTTAGACAGATACCAAATTATATCAAAAGATACGAGTAAAACATTTTGCAAGGCCACTTTCCCAGGTCAGCCAGCTCAGAGGATGCCCCAAATAAATCTTAAGTTGTGGCCAGAGCCACATACTCTGATAACAAGATGCTCTCAAACTACGTGATCACTGGCTTCCTTGATGTGTCGGTCACTTTAGGTCACATTAACTTTCCAGATGGACCACCAATCCAACAAGGAGAAGGAACACCAAGTACCACATTATCTTCAGATGACACAGCCCCGTGCAGACGTGCCAGTGAATAACATGGAGTAGCTTGAAATACTACATCTCCTCCAGGCAAAGATTAAAACGAGGATGAGGATGAATGAACAACCTTCAGTTTTAAAAGTAAACTAAAACCTCATGATTCACGAGATTCCGACACATTTAAATCTCGACGGCAATTACTGAGGGGGCACTACAGGGAGGTATGAATGGGCCCAAGCGAGTCATCTGACTGCAAAAGATTTTTATTTCTTCTTCTTCTTCTTTCTCTTTTTAGTTCTTAACAACTTAGGCCTCGTGGCTTCTCTTTGAGTTCTGTGCTCATTTGAATATGACAAACATAGAACAGGAAGTTGAGTTTTACTAACCACCGTCCCCAAATACTCTTAGCTTGTCACCCACCAGGAGAGCAGGCTCCCCAGCAGCACATATGTGTTCTGATTCCCCCTACATCTGTGCCAACCCTTCTCCAACATCATAACCAAAGAGGCTTTCATTGGTGACTCTCCAAGGCCATAAATCTATCTGACCTGCGATGGCTCGCTCGTCCGTCACGGATGTTAAGTTCAAATTAAACCTCTCTCAATGTCAGAGGGAGTTTGCCAGCACTGCGCCTCCTGAGCACAGAGAATGACGAGGCTGGTTCCTTATTTGTATCTGAAAAAGATCATGACTGTCAAAAACTCCCTGCCTCTCCTGGGCCCTCTGGTTTGTATCAGGGCACTTTCTCTGCCTAGAAGAAAGAAGGGGAGAAAGATTAAGCCAATTCTACAGAGACTGGAATACAAACATTTTTGCAGGCTCTTAATGCTGACTGGAAGTCAAGGCCTAAGGCTGCCAAAAAAACAAGTGTAAAATATTTCATACAAATAGTGCTACGATTTGCCAATTTGTAGGCAGAAAAAACAGTCATGCCACACAGAGCTATCGCTCCCTTTTCTGAACTATAGCGTTTCTCGTCAGAACCACACGTTTTGGTATTTAATCATATGCTGCCTTGAATTACAACTTAACTGTTTCATCTGTCCGTGCCATTTCTCCCTGAGAACGCACTAAGCCCCGAGAAGGAAGGGAGAGCATCTCGATGTTTCTTTAGCAAATCCCTCAGCGTCTGCCAGCACGAGATGCAAATACTAGGGTTTCGATAAATATTTTTGAATGAATGGATAAAATATGAAATCTCTATAGGTCTGCTCTGCTGGTGATTTTTCTTCCCAGAGCTGTGTGATTTATGTTTGACTCCTCTCTCTGGCAAAGAGACGATTTTCCACAAAAACCAAAAGTTTGGCGCTGAAGATCAAAATTAGGAGTTAAGGTTAGTTTCCTTCTGAAAAAGAAAATGAGACAACATATAATGGGCTGTTCATTGCCTAATCCCTCAAGAAACAAAACCTAACCATGTTGCACATCTAAACATAAATCCTCTGTTTATATAAGAAAGCCGTTTCTGAAATTTTTTTCATTCGTTGCCCTTCACCAGTTAAAAAAAAAAAAATGGGAAAAAAACAACGAAAAAAACCCCAATTCTCAACACAAAAAATGTATAGCCAGATGGTCATCCAACAACAGTATCTTATTACTTCTCAAATATCGCAGATTGTAAAATCTTCTCGACAGGACGTTACCCACACAGCCGCATCTCTCAAGGAAGGAGAGCAGAGCTTACAGCGCCCACATTCTGGGAAACAAAACCAGGGGCTTTGAGATGATTCCTTTTGAAAACTTTTCGTATTCCAGTGGATCAACCAAGAACACGGCCAAAGGAATAAATCCTCAAGCCATTGCCTGAATGACATCAAAATATCAATGTTAGGCCTGACATCTGGTGAGGCTCAGTCCTTAGTGAGCCACTCTCACCACTGCTGATGGGCAGATTCTCCAAGACGTTTCTCTGGCCCTGTCCTTTGCAGGGTCCCGTGTAGATCATGGAGACCTCAAAATCAAAATGTAGGAAGCCAAAGATGACCTCAGATGTCTGATCCTTCTGACTCCATCCCCCAAGTGTTAGAGTTACAAGCAAGCACTCTACTAAGGGAAATCCCTAGATTAACTGGCTTCATTTCCATTTTGCCAGGCCATGGCTAGGAGGGAAATTAGAGTCCCATTAGTATGAGTGTTTCCTGGAGAAAATGTCAGGGGTATAGATGTGTTCTTTGCTTATGCTATTCCATTTGCCCCTTCCTCCTCTAAGGATCTGCTTTCGCCTATTTTGTGCAGCTTCCACAGAATGCCCAGACCTGTGTATTTATAAAGAATTAGAGACTTATTTCCTAAGAAGCTGGGATATCCAAGATTGGGAGCCTGAGCCTGGTAAGGTGCTTCTGGCGGTGTCATTCTGTGGAAGAAGGTAGTAGGGTGAGAGATCATGAGAAGAGACACTGACTTCACAGTCGACAGCCTTTTCATTTCATAACAGCTGTAAGCATCCATGGGAGTGGAGCCCTCCTGACCCAAAGGCTTCCCGTCAGTCTCCGCCCCACCCCCCAACACTGCTGCACCAGGGCTTATGTGTCCACCATGCTTTTGAGAAGGACACATTCCAGCCACAGCATGCCACGTTTGGCCCTGAACCTCCATGCCCTTCTCACGTGAAAAACCACATTCTTTCTTTCTCAATAGCCCCAGAACACTTACTTAGCCCAATACCAACTCAAAATCTAAACTCTCACCTAAAACCGTTACGGGTGAGACTCTAGGTATGATACCTCCTGAGACAAATTCCTCTCCAGCTGTGAGATTAAATATGAATGTGCCTCTAAAATATAATGATGAGGCAGACAGACATTCCCATTCCATAAGAACTAAGCACAGGGCTGGAGAAATGGCTCAGGGATTAAGAGCACTGGTTGCTCTTCCAGAAGACCCGGGTTCAATTCCCAGGACCCACATGGCAGCTCACAACTGTCTGTAACTCCTGATCCAGGGGACCTGACACCCTCACACAGATATACACACAGGCAAAACACCAATGTACATAAAAATACAAATAAATTATTAAAGAAGCACTAAGCACAAAGAAACGCATAATTGGATCTATGTTAAGTTTATAACCCAGCAAGGTGGAGAACACTAAATCTTCAGGCTCCAGATTAATCTCCTTTAAGTGCATGTACCAGATCCCGTCACAGGGTCACCAAGCGCTCCGGCTGCTCTGCCTCTATGGTTAGAACGGGCTCAGCCCACTTAGCAGCTCTCACAAGCTAGGTTTTGGGCAGTATATTGCTTCAGTCTTAGAAACTGCGACATTCCTGTGACTTTCTATGCACTGCTGTAGTAGAAACTCTTTAGACTAGCAGTTCTCAATTTGTGGGTCGTGACCCCTTTGGAGGTCGGATGACTCTTTCACAGGGGTCCCCTAAGACCATCTGCATATCAGATATTTACATTGTGCTATATAACAGTGGCAAAATCACAGTTACGAAGTAGCAAGGAAAATAAGCTTACGGTTGGGGGCCACCACAGCACGAGGAACTGTATTAAAGGGTCGCAGCGTCGGGAAGGTCGAGAACCGCGGCTCTAGGCACGCTTTGTTCTCACAGCAGGTTTCTTCATGGGCTCCCAGGCTGTCTGTGATAGTCTTTTGAGTGTATGTGGAGGCCATCACAGCCTCCTAGCTTGTGAACTCCGCATAGCTGTAAAACCTGTACCGAGTAGATGCTACTGCGGTCCTACTACACGCACCCTCAGAATGCCAGCCCAAGCTGCATCTAGGCCGCCTGAGCCACAGCTGGGATGGCCAAGGAGCGCTGAAACAGAATACGAGGAGCAGAGTCCCCAAACGGCCTGGAAAGCAAGTGCTGAGGACCTCGTGGCACCTTTCTGAAGGACCCAACCCACTCGATGACTGGAACCTGGAACCTTGATGACAGATAGATTGCATCCTATCTGTGGTAACTTCTAGTAAATTGGCCCTTGGTCTCACCCCCTAATCTCACCCCCTAAAAATGCTTCCTCATTCTTTATGTGGCCAGCTGAGAATGTTCCAAAACTTTCTCCCCACTTCCTTTGAAGGACAAACTCTGTATTAGATTATTTTATTCTTTCCCATCTTATTATATTCAATAAAAAGTAATATACAGTGCCTTCCACATTTAGTAGGAATTCTTCCACCAGAGACTTCAGATCCATCTTCCACAAAATTCCAGGATGTGGGCACAGTTCCACCAACCTCTTTGAAGCTATTTAACAAGGACAGTGCGGTAGATTTTAATGAGAAATGTCCCACATAGGCTCATGTATTTGAACATGTGGTGCCCAGTTGGTGGCACTACTGAGGAACGATTTGAGGGTTTATAGCCTTACCTAGCTTTTGTTCGTGCTTGCCTGCCCCCCTTCCTATGTGCAGATGAAGTGTGATCAGCCAGCCTCCTGCTCACGCCTCTGTGCCATGCCCTCCTGGCCATGGTAGACTCCACCCACCTGGAACCATAAGCTGAAATAAATCCTTTCATAGGTTGCTTTTGGTTTTCGTGTCTTAGTACAGCAACAGAAATGGAGCTGACGCAGAGGGCTCTCTATTTCCATTTCCAAATCCTTGCCCCTCACTTCCATATGAGACCTCGTCAGAAGGCCTTCAACTTCCGTATTTTTACAAACGCTCCAATCATACTATGTATGTAATCTCTAAGAAGCCCCAGAGTCACCCCCGTTGCTGATCTCTATACCTTCATCAGAACCACCTGTAAAGGGCTGGAGAAATAGCTAAGCAGCTGAGAGCACTTACTGATCTTGAAGAGGACCCAAGTTCAGTTCAAATACCCACATCGAGTGGCTCACATTTGCCCATAACTACAGTTTCTGGGTATCTAAGTCCTTCTGGCCTCTGTGAGCACCAGACATGCACACAGTGTGTATATATACACACACACATGTAGGCACTAACATAGTCACAAAATAAAAATAAGTATTTTTTAAAAAAGAATCACCTTTTATGCTGCAGTGGGGCCTTTCCCTTCCTGCTGCTCCAGATTCTTCCAGCTTCTCCCCACAACCAGTTCCCAGCCAGTTCCACACTGTCAGGTATTGATTATATCATCAGCCCTGCTTCTCAGTACCAATTATAGGTCTAAGTCCATTTTGTATAATTATAACAGGATTCCAGAGACTGGGTAATTTGTGAGGAACAGATTTTTTTTCTTGTAGTTCTTGAAGTCCAAGGCTGAAGGGCCCAGACCTGGCAAGGACCTTTTTGATGCATCTCCCTATGTGGAAGGGTAAGTAAAAGGCAAGACTGAGAGACAGAACTCACAGGCTCAAGCCTGTTGATAAATGGATTAATAATATATTCCTGACAACAGAGCCCTCGTGGCATAAACATCCAACAGGCCCCACTCCCCAACAGCACCCCCTCCCAACTCCATGGATCTCTTTGAAAGCTGCAGGATCCTGATCACTATCTGTGATGGTTAGCTTCGATGGCAACTTGTCATCAAATTAGAACCATCTGAGTAAAAAGCTTCACCCAAGGACCCCTCCTGATTGCCTTAATTGATCTGGGAAGAACCACCCCAAATGTAGGTGGCACCTCCTGGTAGCAGTCCAGATAAAAAAGGATATTTTGCTCACTTGGCCTTCCGTGACGCTGCTTAATTAATCCACCTGCTGCTGCTGCTACTGCCGATTCCTTCAGTGACATTAGAACCAGTGTTTCCAGGCTGTTATTGTTGAATGGGGACTAGTGGCTCTCCAGGAGCCCTCCAAGTTTTTGGCACCAGACAGAGACTGCTGATGAACCCAGCCTTGTAGACTAGGTAACCACTGGATTCTCAGCCTCCCCACTGTGAGGCAGCCATTGTGGGGTTACTATAACTTCTGAGACACCCAACCTCAAGAACCAAGCAACTGTAAGTTCTCAGGTATGAGACAGCAGTTATTACTATTTCAATGAAGTCATTTAATGTGTGTGTGTGTGTGTGTGTGTGTGTGTTCCTCTAGACAACACTGATTAACACACTGTTTTACTTTATTTTGTTCCTATTCCTAGTTAGATCTCACACCTATGTGATAAAGTCAATACATAGATACAAATCTATTTGAAAATTAGAAAATAAAACTGTCCAAATGCAAAGAAAAGATTTCCCGGAGGGAAAAAAAAAAAGTTAATTTAAATTAAAAAAAAAAAAAAAAAAAGCTTTCCTTAGGTAACAATTAGTGCATGCAACTATTTAAGAAGCCTGTTCTCAGTTTGTTATAAATGTGTTATAGAGCTCAATTTGTTAAAAATAATAATAGACTTTAATAACACCACTTGAATATATAAGGAAATGGACCACCTCCCCCATCTGTAACCTAGAAAACATGTCCCAAATCTACACATTCCCTAAATGGCAAACAGGAGTTTCCAAACACTCTAAGCCTGCTGTTTAAAGTTCACAGAGTACTGTACTTAGATACAGTGAGTTTGCTTCCCAAGGAAATAGAAACCTGTGTAGTCTATAACATCCCTGAAAAACCACCCCACCCAAAACACACAAGCAACGGTTCTAGGGTTGGGCACCATTCTGCGTGCTTACAGTTAGTTTTCAAGACAACCTTCTGCTGTAGGGATGAAGTAGGTTCAGAGGCACACAGGGTCACCTGCCATCACTTGGCTGTTGAGTGGCAGAAGTGTGACTTCAGAACCAAACACTTGGCCACCTAGATGAACAGCTTCCTGGGACCCTAGCCACCATTTTATAAAGTGCATGGGATAAAGCCTCCGAGTTTCCCCGGGCCTCACCAGAACTTAGAAAGTGTGGTAGGCTGAGACAAATCAGGGAAGTGGGTCTCAGGTACCAAAGAACATGGCGGACAGGCGGCCTTTGCAAATGAAAAGCGCAGTGAGGTTTGGGGAGAAAACACTTCACTGGGGGATTCTAAAAGGCCTTGGATTTTGATTACCAGACCATCGAGTTCTGCTAAAGGTAAAAATTCCTGGTGGACCTAGTCTTAAAAACGTATTGTGCTCCAAAAAAACTGCTTGCAAACCATCTGTTTACAATATAAAATACATTTCCTCCATAGAAATATTATAAGCAGTGATTAGGTTTCTCAGGTTAGGCCACAAAACCTAGTTACCCGTAATGCAGGCTGGATATTCTATACCCGCAATAAGAGGGTAGCAGAAAACAGGGAGATTGCAGCTACTTGCATTATATAGCAGTTTTTCTTCTTATTTGTGTTTTGGCTCAGTTGGTAGTCTGGGAACGCTGCCCGACTGGATCGACTTTTAAATTTATTATTATTGTATTGTATTTGTAAAGCATTTCTATTTTTTTAAATGGGCATGGCTTAAATTATTAATTGTTTTCATGCCAACATAAATGACAGGAAGAAAGACCCACTTCTGAAAACCTGAAACCTGAAGTGTCCAGGTAGGAGAAGTGCCCATAGGCTGGGCTGGGGTGGGGGAGGGAGCAAACCTTGAGAATCTGACTCTATTAGGCTAGAATCCCTCAGTAAAAATTTACCACTTACTCAACCTTGAAATAGAAACTCTGAGCTCAGAAATGTAACTCCTACTTCCTGCCACTAGAATTTCATCAGTATCCTCTAATCTAATTGTTCACCAAGAGCAGACAGTCCCTGAAGGAATCTGATAACTAAATATCAGGTAATTGGCTCGAATGTGGGGTGAGTGTGACCTGTTCCAAAGATCCTATACTGATAAAATATCAGAAAACTTTTATCAAGCCAACGACCCAGCTTCTCTCTTCTCACATGGGCAACTGCGACCTTGAGGGGGGATGGTTTCCTCCAAGAGCAGCCCAAGGTCCTTCGCTAAGTGATTTGCAACCGAGGCCTACATCTTTAGGAAAGGTACAGAGCACAAAGGAGAGAGAGACCAGGTGGTCTCCAGAGTCGGGTGACTTTCATTACAGTTGCCAGTCCGAGAGATGAAGGAGTCAGGCTCCATTAAATGAAAGAGAATAGGAAGTCACTGTTACAAACTAAACTCTGGATTAAAGGCTCCCAGAGTCAGGAAGGGGGAACGCCAAATACAAGACCGAAATAACTTGTTAAGAGGGCTGAAAAGACTGGATCTTCATTACTGGCTCTGCAAGTCAGTCTACACAACGAAACTATGCTAATAACAGGAAAATCTAGACTTTTTTTTTTTAAGGCAAAAAAAATGTCTAGCATGCTATGTCTTTTCACGTGATTTGATTAATTTATTCTTCACAAAAAAACAAAACAACCCTATAAAGTAGCTACCATGATTGTTCCCAATTAACGGATAGGGGAAACAGGTTTAAAAAGACTCCACATTGGTTTCTTAAGGCGCAGTTAGTATATGGGGTAACAGAGATGCTGTATCAAGCAGGATGGCATTACAAGACTATTTCTTATCTACTACTCTGTGTTGACTCTGACAACAGCTAAGGCAACAGCTAACTAAGGAGCCCTCTTCCTCAGACCATTTTGTGCCCGCGACACAACGTCATGAGTGGGAAATTTACTTTTTATAGCTCTGAAGGCTAGGGAATCCAAGGTCAATGGCTTGCATCCAGCAAGAGCTGTCTTGCTACATTGTCCCTGGGCAGCAGGCAGCAAAACAAAGGTGTATGCACACAAAATAGTTAGGAAATCAGAATTGCAGCCCAAATCCCTTTTGTAACTGGCGTTAGCCCACTCAAGAGTATAGAGCTCTCATGAACTAGATACCTCCCACTGGGTCCCACCTCCCAACACTACTGCACCAGGGACTGTTTCCAACACAAGCTTTTGTGGGAAGACACATTCAAACCACAGCACCTTTCCACTGCCGTGGACCCTGAGCTACTTCTAAGACTAGTAGGAGAAATTTACTATCCTTCATGAAACAGGCATCACGGTTACCACCTCCATGTCAAACAGAAGGAAACTGAGGTACAGGGAGGTGAGTTAGCATGGTGTCTAGCAACAGAACCCATACTCTTCCCACTATATCAAATTGTTTAACATTTGTATAGTCCTCCATAGTGGGAGCATTGTAAGTACCAAAGTGATACTAGGTTGGTTTTTCCAGGCCATGTCCATATAGGGAAACAAAGGTTACGTTGAATTTTCAAAGTGAGATGTTAGTGTTCAAGCCAAGAGGTTTGGGAAATGTAAGTATCATAAAATTAAACAAGTCCCCTGCTACAGGTCTTCTAAGGGCCTCAAGTATGATTTGTAACTTGCCAAGACAAGGATGATGATGTACCCACTCTTAACTCTTGCTGAGTGTTATCTTGAGAGACTAGGAATCCCAGTTACACACATCAGGAAGCAATGTACAACTGTTTTGACTGGGAAATTGTGGCAGCTTGAATGAGAATGGCTCCCACAGGCTCACACATTTAAATGCTTGTTAGCAGAACTGTTTGGGAAGGATTAGGTAGTGTGGCCTTGTTGGAAGAGGTGTGTCACTGGGGGTAGGTTTTGAGGTTTCAAAGGCCCATACCAGACCCAATCTGTCTGTCTATCCGTCTACCTGTTTCTGCCTGCTGCCTATGAATCAGGATGTAAAGCGCTCAGCTACTGCTCCAGCACCATGCCTGTCTGCTTCCTACCACAATGATCATGGACTAACCCTAAGAGTAGCCTTGGTCATGGTGTCTCCTTACAGCCATAGAACAGTAACCAAGGGAGCAATAATTTACATGATAGAGTCAGAAAACTTTGTACCTTAATTAGATCAACAAATACAAAATGCTGGTGACTAGATAGGGATCTGAGTAATAAGGTTGACCAGATGCCCATTTGCATAGCTTCTCTATACTAGTTCAGTATCCAGTGGGCTTTCTTTCCTATGTACAAAAAGTCTTACAAGACTCTCACAGCTCTCCCACCTCCCAGGAGGAAATGGTTTTGGGTGTCCCCTTGTGTCTTAGACAGCAGCTGTTAGGAGTACTCGTTGACTGCGTACTTCCCACACTAATTTTTTCGCTTCTCCAGGGCACAGCCTCGTTCATCTTTGTTTCCCCCAGAATCTGGTAAAGGATCTGGCCCACGGCTGGTATTCAACAAAGGTTAGCCTGAGTTGAAGTAAGAATTACAATTTAAAGGGACTAAATTCTTGTCCGTGTCTCCATGATACCAGCCTAAGTCGGTCCATTGATTTTTGTTCATTAGGTCGGCCTGTTAACTGGCATAGTGGAAAGTCGGTCTTTGTCTTGAAACTTGGAGCTGTTTAGCACACATAAAACACATTTGTGGGCTGAAACACTCACACAAAAGGGATTTGTGGCCTTCACCCCGCGTGGTTCTTTAGTGATGAGTGTACTAAAAGTTGTTGCTTTTCATTCCCAGTGCACACCTGACGCAGAGGACCGCCAGGAAGGTGTTTAGAAAACTTAGGCAGTGTGGGAATAAGTGAGGAAATGATGCTTTTTGGCTCAGGAAGGCCTGGATGCCACCTCTATTTACACAACCCCTGTGTTAGCGGGGACACTTTTTAGGCTTTTGGGGCCCCCTTCCCTAGCACTGACCAGGCAGCAATGATACTACAGCCTTTCTCTTGAGGAGCCCATCGGTTCCCATCTCGCCTATCAGAAACAGGGCACACTCCAAATAGCAGAATAAAAACAGCCTTATGCTGCAAGATGTTACAAGAGCAGAAACTAAGACTGGCAGGCGGGCCTCGGGATGCAGATCTGAACACTGTGTTTAGAGGTGGAGGAGCTGCTGGGAACAGAACAAACAGAGGTCACAGAGACAAGTGAAAACATTTGAGGAATTTTTAAAAGCCAATCAATACATGCTTATGAAAGTGTACGCTGCCTCAGATAAGGTCATTATAAAAAAATAAAAAAGCCTCCATTCCATTAAAACATGTATTTACTAGAAGGGATGCTCTTAATGGGGCTTGTTGGAAGACAGAGTATCACTTAAAGAGATGGTGCAGATATGTACCGGAGTTGGGATGCTGAGGTCTGAGGTCCTCAGTTGCCCATTTGTGCCAAACAAACCAAACTGGCTTCTGAGCAGGGTGAGCATAGCTATTGCCACCCGACTGGGAGGCCAGCAGTGGACCAGTGTCCCTTGACACTCTAAAACCTCTTTATCTTCTGCTTCTACAGTAAGCAGGCTCAGCCCATAGCTCTTCCAGCAGCTAACAAAGGGGATGGAGAACCCAGGGCACTCAGCTTGGCCCCAGATCCCGTTCTAGTGTGAGAAGGTCCCTCGAGCCCCTTCCAGCATTTGCAGTAACCCAGATACACAGGTTCAGGCTGTGCCAGGGTCGTTCAGAAATGCCCCAAAGCCTGAACAGCATATTTCTCTCTGCTCCCCACAGCTTCCACCCCACAGACAGTTGTCCTACTTGCTCCTATACAATTAGTTGGCACAATGGGGTCCTCACACATGGAGGAGGGGCTACCCCAAAATCCCATTATTACCATTATCACTGTCATTGGAGCTGCACTGGACCATAAAGAAGTCACTGTACAGGCTTCAAGCCTGAGAGCTGCACAAGGACACATCCGCAACTGGAGAGAAGGAAGGAGGGGAGATGTATAATGATCTTCTGTCTCCACGTGTCTTCCTGGCCATTTGGCTAAATACTACAGTGACATCGAAAGCTGAATGTGTTCTTTCATTGCCAGCAAGGCCTTCCAGGACCCCCAGTTTAAAACTGCTAACTTTCCCCACTCCTAATCAGTGTCCCTCTTTCCCTTTCTCAAATTTGTTTACTCCTCCTTGCCTTCTTCGCTATTTCCTTGCTGATTTTGAGACTGTTATCTTCCTTCCCAATGACAAGCCCATCCAGAACCTCAGAATGCCACCATTCCTGGAAATAGTCTTTGAAGGGGTAATTAATTAAGGAGCTCAAGATGAGATTATCCTAGGCTTAGAGTCTTCAGTGACTGGTATCTTGCTAAGAGAAAGGAGAGATTTGGTTGCATACAAGAGAAGAGACCATTTGAGACTTGAGGCAGAGATAGCTATTCTACTATGAGCCAAGAAGCACCAGAACCACCAGAAGACTGGGCATGTGAGGACAGATCTTGCACTAGGGTCTCCAGGGTGTCCTACTGACACCTTGATTTCAGACTTCTGTCCTCCAGAAGTGCAACAGACACATTTGTGCTCTTCTAAGTCACCAGCTTTGTGGTAACTTTTGTTATGGTAACCCCAGGAAACTAAAATCCCTTACTCAGAGGACTTGCCTGAAAGTAAGGGTCTATGCAACTTACTGGGAGTGCTGGAAATCCTAGAGCTGAAACACATAGTAGGTGTTCCATATATGTTGGATGAATGTGCAGAGTAGTTTCTGCAACCAGAGAGGGTCCTGAGTTCTGCTCTCTTTCTCAGTCCACAGGTTATTATAAAACATCCCTGCGGGCACTTGTTCCAACTTTGCCCTCTGAGGGACACCATCTCCTTCCTGTCTCTTTGCCTCTTTCCTGCAATGATAGACTCTGAAATAGCTTGCAAGTTAGAGATAGACCCAGATTTGCATAATATGAGGCATAATAGAGGCCATTAGAATGGCCTCTAAAGATGTCCATATCCTAAATCCTGGGACCCACTTTGCAAATGTGAACCGGTTAAGGATCTCAAGGCAGAGGTGGGCGGGTGGGGTGGGGTTGTGATTATCTCTGTGGCCCAATGTAAACACAAGGATCAGAGAGTGAAGCTCAGAACCAGTGGAGTCGAGATGTTGCATGGCTGGCTTTGTAAGTACAGGAAGGAGCGGCTAACAAGAAATATGAACTGCCTTGAGTAGCTGGAAAAGGGAAGGAAATGGGGTGTTTTTACAACATCAAGAAGATTCTCTGTCGACACCTCTATTATAGCCCAGTGAAACCCCACTTTGGAGTGCTCACCTCCAGAGCTGCAGAATAAACATTTCGTACTCACGGATGCTGCCAAGGATTCCTTACAGCAGTAGATGGAGATCGATGGAGTAGATGGAGATTTGTCTTCTCCTCTATAAATTGGGGCGGTCTTAGTACTGATTCCTGACTGCTTAGGGTGCCAGAAAGGACAAGCAGGGCGGAGTCTCACAGAGGTCTGTGTTCAAGGCAGGCTCTCTGAGCTTAGTTCACTCTGACAGAGCTTGTGAGCGGGAAGCTGCAGGGCAGCGTCTGCAATGGAAACCACTCACTGGGGCTTCAGAAGAAATGGCCACATGGATTGTGCACTATGGATGGTCATTGCCAAGCTTTAGAGAATTGGCATCCTTGTGGGCAGAGTTCCCATAGGGCTAATAAATGGTCCAAAGTTCTTGAATAAGTGCCTCTTAGATAGAGGAGGGGCCTCAAGACTGGAGAGCAAGGAGACACTAGGAAGTACTCCCAGTCAGCTCGTTACAAATCTTCATTTCTTTCCTATGTCTAGGGCCCTTCTGTTTCTGCCAGCCCTTCAGTGGTCAGACAGGAGCTGGACCATGGTGGTGGTGGAGGGGGGGTTGCTGTTAGACTGAGCTGAGAAATGATTTGTTTCAGAGTTCACAGCCCAATAGTGGCTGAAGACTTCAAAACAGCTACTAGGGGTTGCCTGAAGGTCTTCCGACTGTCACCGCGGGGAAAGAAACACACAGAAGAGTACAGGGGACGGTTAAATTTATACAAATAATCAAGGGGACATCCAGATACCCTGTAATTAGCATGTTGGGGGCTCTGACTCTACCCTGTGCATGGGGATTGTTAAGGAGCCAGCATGAATGGCTGCTTCTTGGTGGCCAGTTTTCTGAGGAGGATCCAGTCCAGCTTCCATTGTGTGACTGCACCCAAGAACCAGCCACCAAGCAGATGCCTCAGGAAGAGAAACAAGACAAACTCACTCCACAAAACACACGAGGAGGGGAGGTAGGTACAACTGATGCCCGACTCGATGCAATTCATCTCTACTGCCTTCTCCATAATCTTTGTAAGACATAAATCTTTTAAAGACACAGTCCTTTGCTTAAAGCCCTTTAATGAGCTCCCAGCACATACTAATTAAATCTAAACTCAGAGCCTTCACTTCCTGATCCCACCCAGCACCCTAATCCCTTCCTTCCTTCCTAGCCAGTGTCCTAGAGACAGAAATCCAGTCTGCTACTCCCTAAACAGACCTCAGGCTAAGCTGCTTCTTTGGCATGAAATACCACCCACCCCCTCTGCCCTTGGTGAAAATCTATCCATGCTTCCAGGCGCAATTTCAGATCACCTTCCTTCTGAGGCTGAGGGTGATCTTGGCCCCTCCTTGACTTCCACTATAGCTGACACTACCCCAGAGCCTCCTAGGAGCCAGGGCCTGCCTGCAATTTCATGGATATTATCTGATTTAGTCCCCTCAGCAGCCCCTGAGGTGGAGACTACCATCAACCCTCCTTTGGCATAGAGATGAAACATGCAGGTTAGGAAGCCCAGATCCCTTCCCATGCAAGACAGCTTTGGGGCTTTGTTTCTTCCTCCTCTGCTGTGCCATTCAGTGTACAAGTATGGAAGCCAATACTGTTTGCTGCTCACCCCAAGCAGACCTTCCTTTCTACACCATGTTCAGTAAAGGGCACCTCTGCCTGTCCAATCTCCCAAGCCAGATGTCTGCACATGATCCCCTGTAACCTCAACAGATGATGCTCTGTATTGCTGGTAAAAGAGTTAACCCTTACCTACTTCTGGAGCCTCTCAGAAGTCCTTCCCCATCTGACCCGGGTGCCCTCGTTTGGCCTCCAGTGTAGTACTTACCCAGTGCCTGGGTCACAGGAAGAATCTAGCTTGTTTGGGTGTCAGTTCTTTCCTTTGCATGGTGTTGGGTCAAGGGAGAAAGAATACATCTTCCAGAAAAACAGCAGCTAACTTGACCTTTTATTTTTCATTTTATGGCCCTATTTTTAGTGTGTCATGCTCAAGGGGGAATTCAATTAATTGCCAAGTCCCATCAGTGCTCACTTCCAAATAGCCCTCTAACTCTCATACCTGCTTCTGCCTACTATTACTCCAACCCAGCCCCAGTCTGTACAGCCAACTGCTGACTGGTCTGCCAGCTCCCAGTGATGTCTTAAGCCCATCTTGCTCCAAAGCATACTCAGCCAACTGCTCACTCGTGACTCCTCAAGATCCTTCTAATAAAATCCAAGTTCTTTAACCCAGCGTATGAGACCTTCCTTCACCTGCCCCATTGACCATGTCCCCTCATTATCCCCCACCCCTGCTATGCCACGTGCTCATCTACACTTACCTTCAGGCCAGGAACTCCTTGTACTCTTTGCCAACCTGTTAATTCAGGCAGTCTCCTCTGCTAGTGTCTGCTAAGCTTCGGGTTTGAATGAGTACTCTCTTCCTCATGAAGCTTTCCCCCCAGCCTTGTATGTTTGAGTGAGATGCTATTCATGTGTCTCCATGAAATCCTATATGTCGTCTATGCTTTATTAGATTCTATTTCATTTACTTCTCAAGACATCAGATTCACATTCCCAAGTCCTCAAGCCCTCCTGGACCAAAACTACTCATCCAT
The DNA here is from genome assembly GCA_026225945.1 of Cricetomys ansorgei. Lineage (NCBI taxonomy): Eukaryota > Metazoa > Chordata > Mammalia > Rodentia > Nesomyidae > Cricetomys > Cricetomys ansorgei. Next base: position 15,723,735 of record JAMJFZ010000320.1, read on the forward strand.
ATTGCCATTTGCCATGCCATTTGATGACACATTCGACTGGATAGACTACAACACTATAGTCCCCTACCCTACTGATGTCAGGCTTGCTATGGAGCTTGCTTTGGCAATGTTGATGTGTGGCTGAATGAATGAACACAAGCCACTGACACGTCTGCCCTCCTAGCTTGCATGTAAATCCCTTAGAGCCAAGAATGGCATCCGGTTTTTCCCAACAGCACCTAGGTATCTCACTTCCCACATTGGGCTCTTGGTAGGTTTTCAACAAATATTTGTTGAAATTAGAGAAATTGAATTTTGTGGGCTGGCTTGGGAATCCATCCTCAATTTGTGACATTGTTTTTATGGGGAATGCACCCTGTGAGCCAAATAAACTTGCAAATGAACTTCTGGAACCTCGTCGGCTCTTTGGTTCAGGATTGCCAGTTTTGTGGAAATTCATAACTGAACACATGTGCTGTGCTTTGCAATATGGGAGACACTGAGAAACTGCTTCCAACCCTAAGACATCCAGCCTGCAAAGAAACCTAAAAAATTAGCTTTCCACCCACACACACAAATGCAGCACAGGTTGAATTTGAGATTCACACAATAAAATACGAGACTTGCTAGATCTCATTGTTTACTTAAATTTTTTTATCTGCTTATACTAGGCGCCTATTCTTAACACCAAATCGAGATAGTTTTCTTGGCCCCTCCCTGCCCAAACCCACTTTCTAGACACATAGACAAGAAAGTTTAACCTTCTCAACAACAGAGAAGAAATTATTTTTCTAAATAAATCTGTGACATTTAAAATAAACACAGTGGGGTGCTCCACCATCATACAAAAACAGCCCCTTTAGAATCCCTAATTTTGAATGGTACAGAGAGTTTAACATGAGTCACAGATCTGAGGCTTAGTTTCATTTTATCTCAGGCCGGAACCAAGCCAGCTGGGAACCAAGCGAGGTGGCATGGCTATGGGGGCCATCAACCCGCGACCCCACAATGTTTGCTAATACATAAAGCCACTGGTATTGCCTGCCCACCATTAAAAATTACCTCACTCAGTTAAGATGTTTTTAGAACACACAGCATAAAGGGAGAGATAGAGGATTAAAGTTACAGTGGTAGGCCATGAGGAAGATAAGACAGTACTATCATAGAATGTGTGTGTGTGTGTGTGTGTGTGTATGTGTGTGTGTGTGAGAGAGAGAGAGACAGAGACAGAGACAGAGAGATAGATAGATACTGGGTGGTCAGGTGGAGATAGATATATGTTCTAGGACCAGATGGAAAAGAAAGAGCTAAGCTAATAGTAAAATGAAGAAACCATAAATTCAGGTAAAGGCCCCAGGCAGGAACACTATTGAAATATTCTTGAATCAGGAAGGCAAATCAACCAGTGAGCCAAGGTGACCAAAGAGAGAGAGAGAGGTATGTGAGAGGTTAGAGCCTCAGAGCCTCAGACCATGAAACACCTTGTCTTCAGTGGGGGGATCAGTCTGAGCTTGAGGAAGGAGAGCCACTGGAGGCAGTTAATCTGTGGGGACACCAACTGGTGGAGATTTTAAAAGGATCTTTTCCTATTGGAAAGTTCTCAGCAAGGATGAAGGAACCAGAGAAGCATCCGGAGAAACCGGAAAGAGACCTTACAGCCTATAGCCGGCTATTACGAATGGCCTCGGGTCCTCACCTAATTCTCCAGCAGCCCCTCTCACATGGTTTACTGTTTTCCCCTGGGGACACAGCTTTCCCATCTCTCTCTAAAGGGATGGCTGCTTCCTTTCACTCACCATAGGTGGCCCGTGTGGGCCTGACTGCCTCTTCTGCGTGAGTCTCCCCTTTCTGACCACCTCCCAGAGTTGAGGCTCAAGTTATCAACAGATACCATCCTTGTCTCTTCCTTACACGACCACCCACAGGGTCCACCCTCACCCGCCTTACTACTTGCCTTTATTTCTTGAATATATCATCCCTCGCTCTTCAACGTTGGGCCCTTTCTTATCCTTGATGGCTGAGACTGACACACAGATGGGGCTACTGCAGCTAATATTCTGGTGACCACCGTGACCACCATAGGTCCTAACTGTTCTTTGCTCGGTAATCTTGCTCTCCATCCCCATATCCGTGACGCAGCAATCCTGCCCACGTGATCGTGTCCGGTCACTGCACGCCTTGACCGTCTCAACTTTGAGCGTGGGCCTCTCGTATCCCTTAGCCACAGCGTGTCCCCTACTTCCCCCCTTCTCACATAGGAGTCCTCGTTATACACACCAACGTCGACAGTGGCGGCAGGAGCAGTCATCCTATCAGCCCTGCCCTTCGTGGACTTGTACCCAAATTCTGGCTAAACTGAACTATACGCTACCCTATAATGATAGCCCTGGAGCTAGAGCACACTTGAGCAAAGCAAAATCATGTTTTCTCTCTCAAAGGCAGTATCATCAGCCTCAGGTAGGCTCCGATACTGCCAGACACCCATCCTCTTATTTTCTTTCTCTGTTCTTTGCCTGAGCTCCAGTGTACTCTCGTCCTCATGAAGGAGGAGAATAAAGCAGCCATAAATTCACATAAAGACCCTGGGCAGGAACACTACTGGGATGTTCTTGAATCAGAAAGACAATCAGTGAGGTCAAGGTGACCAAGGAGAGAGAAGCATGAGAGATTTCAGAGCCACAGGTCAGCAGGGCTACCCCCAGGGCTCCCACTCCCCAGGCTAACCCCGACACCTTATCCTTACTGGTCTAAGATCACAGAGGATGCTCAGAACAATCAGAACAGACCCTGAGCATGCTTCTACCCCTACCAGCACTGGGGTCCAGACCCTGCAGCTTCTCCCTCCCATCCTGGTCTCAGGCTACCCTCCCCCACGGATGTATTAGGTCATATTTTCTGTCATCTGCTGAAAAGAATGGACCACAACTCTTTCTCTCCTAGTCTTTTGGAATTTCCCCAACAACGTAGAAAAGAATTGGTGTGGGTGTGTGTGTGTGTGTGCCACAGTCACCAGCCACCATGTGCTAAGTGCAAAGGATCAGTTCTCCATTTGACCTCCTTGGCAGGAGCTGGCACAGCACCCTGCTCTCTCCGCCTTTTCCTTGCCTGGCAACACACTCTTCCCTTAAGTGCTTTCTCTCCCCTTTCTGATCCTCCCCTTGTTTTTTTTCCCCTTTCTTTTCTCTCTTTCTCCCTGACCCTAAACATGGCAGCACTTCAGTGCTCCAGTACTTTAGTGCTCAGCTCTTAAGCATCTCTTCTCAATCAGCAGCACCCCCTCCCTGCTCTGATCCTAAGGCTTCTGTGAGTACCATCAAAATGCAAGCAACTCCAAAACTCGGTTATCAGCGCTGGGTGTCTTTCGTCCACTGCTGACCCAACCTTGAGCAAGTAGTCGCCACTTACATGCAGCTATGTAGTCACTGTGACCACCACCCACGGATAAACTCCTGACCAGAGCTCCTCAAAGACACACGGAAGCTGCATGAACGGAACGGATCTGAAAGACCACGGCCACCATGCGATACTGCTCTGATCGGTTAATTTCTTAAAGTCTACTCTTGGGCATGTAACAAGGAGAAAAGGCTCCCACCCGATCACAATTATTCATGAGAATTTTCTTGGCCCTGCTTCTTTTGTCTGCCAGGGACTCTGAGGGAAAGAGCCCTGTAAGGAGGCGGCAGAGAGGAGGGCAGTCACTCATCTTGCAGCTCCAATTGTGACTTCCTCCACGAACTCTTAATTCATTCCATCTCCATATTTTTAGTTTGTTTCCCGAGCCTCTCCCTTACATCATAATCACCCCTCTCCATTCATGCCTCCTGCTCCCCTCCCCATTAGCTCTCTAATTCACTTCTCTACCACCCTTTCTCCCCCAACTTCCTCTTCACTCTGCCCCCAGCCTCTCCCTACCTGCTCTACTGTTTCTTATCTGTTTTCACCTTTAAAAACTGAAAGCACCAATCTGACAGCCAGTGTTATGTGGCTTGTTTCCCACCCCCCATTCCTGCCTGAGCTGCAATGAAGGCTCTTTCCTCCTTGCTTCTATAGCAAGAGCTGGAGTACTGGGTTACCATGGCAACAGCGAATCCAACCAGGCTGGTCCCAGCGACGCTAAGAACTGCCATGGAGAGGAAGCCGCTACAAGTCGCCCCTGAGCCTAGATGGGTCGCATACATCGTAATTCAAGACCAGGCTGGGCAGATTCTGCCCGGAAACTTAGATTGTACATCAGGCCCGTGGTTATATGGCGTGCAAGGAGACAATTCCATCAATAATAAGGCTTCCACAGAGCGAACAGAACACACGGCATGATGAGGATTCATTTGAAAATGTTCAAACACCCCTATGCTTTTATCTTCTCCAAGGGAGAACCTTTTGGCTCTCTCTGAAGTCTTGGTGGACTTGGTAGAAAGAAAAAAGCAATCCGCCTGCACTGGCCTCTCTCTTCTCATGTCACATTACTGCACCCTTCTGCCCCCAGCCCGTGTGGCCTTGCGTGGCCTAGGTCAAATGACGGACGGTCCTGACACGGCAAGAGCCCATCTTTCGGAATGAAATACAGTTGCACGTATCTCAGCCCTGAAGAGCTCTGCTCCTCCCGACAACATGGGGATGGATCATTAAAGTAGGGCAACAAGTGTTCAGCCCCATGACACTTTCTGGAAAACACGAGCTGGTGAGAAAGAATTCAGGAAATACCTTTGTAGCGGGAGGCACCAGCCGCAGTGGGGGTCTGCCGCCGTTAAGCACTCTGAGCAGGATTTACGTTTACTGCAGTTTGCAACACGAATTCTCCTCACCTAGAAATAAAGAGGACATCAGCTCAGATGGATCACGAGCAACGCTGGGGGCGGGGTCATCTACAACACCTTATCCGATGAAGTGTGAACCCCAGATGTCTTCACCGTGGCATCCACAGGCAGGTCTCACATTCTAGGATACGATGCAGTGTGTAAGAAGCATCTGGGGGCGCTTTTGTAAGTCCAGAGGGTCAGCCCTACCCACTCCAGTGGCTCCTGAACCCACAAATTTAACCAAGGGCAGACTGAAAACATTTGGAGAAAAAAAAACATTGTGTCTTTACTTGTGTAGTGCATTTCCATTCTCTCATTCCCTAAACAGTACAGAAGAACGATTTATATAGTATTAAATTATATCGTAGGCAGGCATTCTATCAGACATTATAACTAATCTAAACGTTATTTAATGTATATGGGAGGATATGTACAGGTTATACGAAAATTTTTGGGAAATCTAAGCAGCCACAGCTCTTGGATTCCTGAGGGCTTTGTTGGAACCAATCCCCAGAAGGTACCAAGAGACAATTGTATTCCCAGACTCCTCTGTGGCTGAGACTCCTGCCAAGTCTGGGGGTGGGGTCTTGGAGTCTGTATTAGTAAGAGCATTCTCAGGTGAGTCCCACCACAGTCCAGTTTCTGATCTGTGAATAATTATCTCTATAGGGATCACAGAGCCAGGTCACCTGGCTTTCCTACAGGGACAGTCAGCAGAGTCAGTGACACTACAGAAATGAGTATCTGGGAACAGTTCTGCCCCAGAACAATCAGCATGAGGTTGACAAGGGATGCAGAAATGGAGTGGTATTATGGTACCTCCATCCACCCATTCCATTGGTGTTACAAATAACAGAAACAAAGGGACAGGGCTGAGAGTGTAGTCTCGTAGTCAAGCACCTGCCTAGCATGCTCAAGGTGCTGGGTTTGATTCCCACCACTGCAAAAATAGAGAGGGGGATTAAAATCATTCCCTGCCCCTGGAGTGTCTTTCCCATTCGTCAGTCAATGGTGCTGGGCCGATTCGGGCATGGAACGGAGGCAGCGGCAAGCACGGAGTGCCCAAGTGTTGCCTGGCACATTTTCTGAAGGCAAAACCGCACAGTGGGTAGTCAGAAAGCTTCTGGAACTCATTATCCTGGGAAACGGTACATGCTGGGGCTGGGACATTTAAGTAGAGAGACGGAGAGTTCTAGAAGGAGTTTGTGGGGAAAGCAGGGTACACCCTGAGGGGGCTCTCCTGTTCTAGGTTGACTTCAGGCAGGATCACTACACCGCTCTCATTTTACAGTCCTGCACTGCTGACAGACGAGCTGGCAGACCACAGGCCTGAGCCAGAATTAGCCAGAATGTAGATATTTATTTCCTTGTAGCTCACAAAAGATCTTTTTAATTCTGAGAGATTTTAAGTGCCACATAATCTCTCTAACCTTGTTTCTTCCTCTGCAAACATGGCACCAGTACAACCAACTTTTACGGGGCTATTGCCAACGCAGTCAGAAGCCTACTAAATAATTTGTGTCATAAATATTAGCTATTGCTATTATGGGAGGAAAGGGTGCCATGGTCCAGTAAATGTGAACTCTTGGGCTGAAAGAGTAAGTTTCCTTAGCACAGGCTTGTGTGAGCCTTTGCATATGCGCAGCACCGTGAAAATGACAATGGCTTCAGTGGAATACAAGCCTCTAGAATGTTCTTCGAGAATGATCATTTAATGCATTTAAGTACAAACATAACCCTGTGTAAAAGATAAGATCCTATAATTATTACATTAGACCAGCTCTCTCATTAACACACTGTGGAACTATTTCTCTCCAGTACATATATATCTGCATATGGTCATGTTTAATGGACACACAGTGATACCATTTTTAGATTTTCCATGGCTTTTAAAATTAATAATATCTTTCTAGAGCCTAGGAAGAAAAATCTTTGCATTTGGCCTTTCTGGTGATCATATTTTCACAATCACAGTCAACTAATAAGGTTTTGTTTTAGTTTTTTCAGAGACAGGGTCTCACTATCTAGCCCAAGCTTTAATTTGTGATCCTCCTGCCTCTGCCTTCTAAGTACTAGGATTAAAAGGGTGTTCTACCATGATTGGCTAAGTAATAGAATCTCTTGCAATAATGCTAAATTGAAGAATACAGAGACAATAAGTTTTGACACATCTTGAAAACTGTCCCTAAGGTCTCCGGGTGTCAAGTGAATAGGGACTGGAGTCTTCGTCTTCTAGGAAGCAGAGACCTGTGCACTGCTGATGCTTCCACAGTGATCTTTGGCCGACAGCACTGGATTTTGGAGTTCTGTAAGTATCTTTGTGGGCAGTGATGGGAATTTATGAGCTATTTGCTATATTTCGAAAAGCAAACGTGGCAAAACATGCACAGCTTAAGCCAGACTTCTAGTATCTTTGCTTTGGGGGATTGGAGTTTTATCAGCGCTGCGTGGTAGCACAGTCAGTACTCTGGCTGGCAGTTCTGCGATGTCCTTGATAAATAAAGCCTGGGAATGGGAATGGGAATGGTTACTTAATAAACACAGTTTGATGAATAGACAGAGGTCTTTCAAATATGGGCTCTCAGGGAAGAGACATATTAAAGAGCGCTGGGGTGGCAAAGCAAGGGTGCACGGAAGACCGCGTAAGATGAAGAGGCCGGTGGGAGTCTAGATGTGAACATCTTAGTGTGCTTGCTGGATACAACTGACTTCTCAAAGCACAAAGAGCAATATGGCCTTTCTAAGAACATTCGGTACTGTCGCCTACCCTGTGACTCGAAAAGCACAAATAGGACAGTCATTGCCTTCCTCCTGAGAATGGATGGAAGAGAAAAGGTGAGAAACGGGGGGACGGGGAGGCCACCTGTGACACCCATTACACAATTATCTCAGCCTCCGTTACCTTCTTCATACCTCGTGTGTTCCAAGGGTCATGGGTAAAACTACCAGGCCAGGATAGTCTACCTTTCACAAGTTTGGAATTATGGTCTTTTTGCATGGGCTTTAGAATCAGGGAGAAGTTGAATTCTAGCCCTCTTAAAGGTACACACAGACATACTATACATGTATATATACATTATACATGTATGTACAGATAGAGATATGTCTGTACATATACACATTATAAATGCACATACACATTACATATGATATATATACATATAGGTATATACATACACATTATATATGCATATATGTACACAAACATACATGTACACAGAGAGAGAGACCACACAAAGAACAATGACTTGCATTATATGAACTCAGCCAAAATTTGTTTATTTTTCTTAAAGATGAAGAAAATGTTGAAAAGGTATTTATTTCAGTAAGCAGAAACAAGGAAAGCGAAATCATCCAGATAAATTAAAAGAAGGGTGTGAGTGAAATAGATTTCCTGGTTCATGAACGTGTATGAGGCTGTGGCCTGACATTAACCCAAGTTCCAAAGCCAGTCCCATGGGCATGCTCATAAATGCATCTAACTGTTCAGTGCCCGCACAATAAATGTGTAAATTCAGTTACTTTGCTGATTATGCACCCATTTGCAAGCACACCCCCCCTCTATGAAAAATCTGGCACTGGAAATATAGCCAATAATAAAATTGTCTAAATGGGTAATATTTCTTGCTTAGTTACTGATGACAGTCAGTACTGATTCTAATTCCATGCCTGTGACCCACTGTGGGTCTTTTCAAAGCCTTCAGCAGTGTTTAAAACTGGTGATTCAAAGTAAAAGCTTTGTCACTAGATGGTGACATCAATGAAGTAATTCCTATTCATAAGTCAGGAGCAATAACTGACTAGCATCTTTACCTACCTCTCTCCCAGCAGTTAGGTAGATGTAGATGTCCTTCATAGGATGCGGAACAAGCTTGGAGAACACAGGTGTTTCTTCTTTAATTTCATATATAACCTCTGGACAATTTGCAGTCAGGTTCTCACCAAGAACAACCTTAAAAAAAAAAAAAAGAAACAATTTCTGTTGGGGAATACTCAATGGTGGGCACAGGTTCTTCTGAACATTCTGAATAGCAGGATTGTAAGTCCTGTAGCTTAATCCTAAAGCCGCATCTTTTCCTACTCATGAGTCACCTGCAAGCATGCCCTGACTCTGCAAAACAGGCCACTGGAAATATAGCTAACAATAAAGTTGCCAAAATAGGTAATAATTCTTGATATATATATATATATATATATGTGTATGTGTATGTGTGTGCATATATATACACACATATATACATATATATGTAGCATATATACACATATATGAAGCATATATACGTACACATATATGAAGCATATGCGTGTGTATATACACACATATGTATATATGCTTCATATAAATGTATATATGTATGTATACACACATATTTATGCTTCATATATACGCACACATATATACATATATATGTATATACGTGTGTGTGTGTGTGTGTGTGTGTGTATAACTGGGTAAGAGAATATATTCCTTAATTGTCCTCTCAGGACTCCATCGTCTACAAAGGTAACAATATCAAGTGGAGTGTATCTGTTTGGGCAGGAGACAAAATCACTAAAAAATCACAGACAGCCACACTTCAATTCTGGAGCAGTGTTCTTACATGTGGAAACTTGTCTCCATTATTTCTGACCAGATTTGGCTCTATCAGAAACCACAAGAAACAGCTTCCTCATTCTCACGCCAAGAGTGACCTTGAAACCATAGCCAGCAACTGCTCAACATATATTTGCTCGGGTTGGTCTGTGACTCTCCACGGTTCTACCTAGTCATGCCTTTTAAAGCAACCCTGACACGTTCACAGGGAGAGACAAGTATGTATGTGTTTACATATAAAACAGAAGCAGGTGTGAATCGGTATTCTGTGGTTTGGCAATTAGACACCTGAGTGTCATTCATTTTTCAGTCAACAAACATTTACCGATCGCCTATATCCTTTTGGGGACTTAGAAAAATGGCAGTGAACGCAATGGGCTATGGGGCAGAGTGGGGAAGAAAACGGATCAGGGAAAGAAATCCTACCTTCGTATAACACATACTGCGTGGGGGAGGGTGGACGGTAGCCTCATCTATCAACTTGGGCTGATAATTATAAGACACAGTTGGATGTGGTAAGATACGTTCAGGTGGAGAAGGGGAACGCAGGCTCGCGGTGGCCTTATAAGAAGAGTTCAGAAACCTTCAGGAGTCGTTTAAGTTCTGGATGAAAGATGTTTTATTCGGTTTTGTGTATGGGTATTTTGTCTGCACGGATGTCTGTGTACCATACGCACGCCTTGTGTTCGCAGAGGCCAGAAGTAGGCATTGGGTCCATCAGGACTAGTGACAGACAGTTGTGAGCTGCCATGTGGGAACTGATGCTGGGAATGGAACCCAGGTCCTCTGGAAGAGCAGCCAGTGCTCTTTAGTGCTGAGCCATCTCTCCAGCCTGAAACATGTTTGTTTTTTGTTTCATTTAAAGAGGCCCAGTCAGTGCAGAGTCCCTGAAGTAGGAGGTCAATGTGCTGTAAGCAGAGCAAGGTGGAGGAGGACAGACCGCGGAGTGAGGAGATAAAGGATGGGCACAGGTTCTTCTGCCTTTTATTCTGCAGGGAGAGGAGATGCCATTGAGGCCCTGGAACGGAGGAGTCACAAGGCAAAGAGGTAGGGCCCAAGTGTGCAGAAGGCCAGATGAGCTACTACTGTCCTCTTGAGACTTGAGATGGGAACCTGGGTTAGACCTGGTCTTACCTGTAAGTGGTTGTCCTACTTTGAACTAATACCTTACTTGCCTCCCGGACCACCATCTCCTTGTCTATAAGCTGGGACTAATAACGCCTTACTCTGTAGGTTCTGTTAAGAGCCAAATAAGAATCATATTTAACATGTAACCGACACCCAAAGCATGGTAACCTATGGCTAGACTGTAAGCTCCCTTTGGGTGGGGACCACGTTCTCATCATCTTCACATCTGTTCTTCCACCCAATCCAATACTTTAACAAGCGATGGCGTCAACATCTTTGTCAGTGACAGGAGATCCAGGTAGATCATCTAAATTCACATTTTATTAAAAGCTCTTCTCATTTTCCTGTGTGGGTATGTAGGTGTGGAGATCAAGGGGCAGGAGATAGTTCCTTCCTTCTAGCATGTGGTTCCAGGAATTGAACTCATGCTGTCAATATTGGCAGCAGCATCCCTTACCCCCTGAGCCACCTCATAGGCCCAGTCTACCACTGTGGACATCAGGTGTATGATGTGTGTGTATTGAGAAACAATTGACACCTAAGATTCTTTTGGGATATAAGATGCCTATCCTGGCACCCCCTCATGGTGCCTTGGCATTTGGGCACAGGGAGTAGCTTCCTGTACCCATCACCTCCTGGACCACTTCCGAGTCTGGCTTTGCCCTGTGACTTCACATCATCATCTGCTTGATCAATCCCCAGTGGATTTGGTGCAACTAATCGCTAAGAGCACTCACCAAATTCAGCAGCAGCTCAGTAAAAGTCAATCTCACTAACCAAATATATTAAATATGGCTTTTAAAAAAATCCGTTTTAAAAATAGAAGCAGTTAGGTCTCGGAGAGGTGAGAAAGATCTGTGGCTTCATTTGAAAATGACTCTATCACTGTGCCTTGCAAGATGGCAGCCACTAACCACATAGAGCTGTTTAAACTCAATTGAAAGTTCAATTCCTCACTCACTCGAGCCACATTTCAAGGACTCACTAATCACCCATAGCTAGCGCTGCCACACTGGAGAGGGCAGATGTGAAACACATCAGCACAGAAAGTTCTACTGAACAATGCTGCCCTGCAGAAAAGAGTTAAGTGGCTGGAACCAAGGCGGCGGGCAGGCACCGAGCCCAGAAGTAGTAGGCTTCCCAGGCTTTGCCTAACTCATAACTAACTCATACGCTGCACAGACTTAGCTCAGAAATAAACAGACGTTGTAGTTCTGGAAAGGAGTGGTTTAGAAGGAGAAAGAAGCTAGTTAAAGAAGATGACTGACAGATTCTCAAGTAAGCCTCAAGAAAGGATGCTGCTTCGGTCCTGCTTCCGGAGGTCATCCCCATCAAATACATCCCTCCCTCAGAAAAGCTCCCTGAGCCATATTCCTGACACTAACCTTAAACCTGAACCAGATTAAATCTTCCATGCTAACTTCCAGGTAGCTTAGGAAGCAGAAGCCAGAGAACAAGCAAAATGACCCAGGAAGCCAACAAGCGAACCCACAATGGGAGGCTCTAGGACCCAGAATCTGGCTTCTCCATAAGCCAGTGGTAGAGAGTGGAGTAAGTAGGAGCTGCACTCTAGGTAAGAGGCAACCAAACGTGCTCCAGACGCCAATTTGAACCAAGTAATTTTAAGTGTATTTTTAATCAATTGTGAAATTTCAGCTATATTCAGTAGATAATCCCAAGGAATTACAGATAATTTTGTTAACTGTGATAATGACATTACAGTCACAGTTGGGAACATGAAAATAATTTCTCAGAGAGACATAATGAAATATATTGGGGTAAATGTCATCGTGTCTGGAATTGGCTTTAAAATAAGGAGAGACATGAAATAATTTAGAAAGCACCATCACTCATCCCTGCCTGGAGGTCTGGGCAGCTCTTACAGGGTCTCGGGTCAACTGCTCTTGCAGCACAGCTGGCGTAGATGGGAGGGTGCAACACTGATCTGTTTATTCGACACCTTGAAGACAGGCACCAGCATCCTCCAACATTCCCAATCAGAGCAGGGAAGCCTTTCTTTCTTAAAAGCAGCGTTACCAGGTAAGCTTTGCCAGGGTTTACCAACCATTTCCTTAACAAGCTCCTTGGCAAGTCCTGCTCACTATAGACGCTGGAGGCGAAAGGGCATGTGTCAGGGATGGTGGGATTAAAATCCATCTGGAAGACAATCTAGCATTAGTCATGAAAATTATAAAACATGTCTTCTTGGACCTTGAAGCCCGTGTGTGTGTGTGTGTGTGTGTGTGTGTGTGTGTGTGTGTATTAACATAGGTTCATTGTAGCATTCTGTTGTAAGTAGGAGAAGCAAGAGAGGATGATGGAATGAAGACTCTGCCTAGCCACCCGGGTATTGAATTCCCTGAGATTTGACATGGCTTGTAATTAATAAAGAGCATTGGAAAATTCAACATTGGACTCTTACTAAGCGATTGAACATTAATTTAAGACAACAGTATAAAAAAGGGAGTACTCTTCAGCCATCAAAATAACTAGAAAGTACTTTTATTCATATCATATTTTAATGTGTTATAGTAAATATATATATTTATGGAAATACAACTGTTTCTGCATACATCTGCATGTTTAATGTGTTCAATAAAGTGGGGGAAGGGAAAAGGATATCCCCCTTTTGCTTGTAGATATATATATAAGCTCTCATTAGAAAGCTGCCCATGAAACTTTTCATTGGTTGCAATGGGCTCCTGGAATGGGAACTTAGGTATGGGTGGCTTTCACTCTGTATTTCTTTTGTACTTTAGGGTTTTAAACAATGTCCACATATTACCTTTAAAAATAAAGACATAAGGTCAGACATGCCATTAATTCAAGTACTAGGGAGGTGCAGACAGGCAGATCTCTTCTATGTTTGAGACTAGCCTAGTCTACATAGGGAGTTCCAGTCCAACCAGGGCTACACAGTGAGATCCTGTATCAAAAATGATAAGTAAGTAAGTAAATAAATAAATATCTAGACTTAAACTATAAAAATGTTTGAAGGTGAATGGGTGAATGCTTTTCTTTTGGCCAGATTATGCAACTACACACTGGATAGAAAAACAATGGAAAGTTTTAACTTAATTTTATCCCAAAGATCCCAAACATACTACACCAAGAGATTAGGGCATCTGCTTGTGTGGTCCTCAGTCTCCTCTCCCTCAGTTGGCACAGGTTTCTACTCATGTCTCCCAGCCCACCCAGACCAGAAGGACAGAGTGAGTACCTCTTGGACTTTCTATTGCAGACTGCATGATAGCATCACACAGAAAAGCCACAGAGACTAGAACAAGGGAAATATTTCTCCTTGGCCCAGTTTAGCTGTGTGGCTTTGGAGAAAGAATAGGATTAGGAGGAGCAGTGCAGGAAAGAACCATGAGTCACGGCAACCCAAAATGGGTGGAATTTTGCATAAGAGAAACCACATCCAATTCACACAACACACTACTGGGGCATGATGCGGGTTTTTATTTATCGCTTCTAGAATACGAGCTTAATATAGATCTAATCTGAAGTCACTCTGTGCCTCCTCGGTGTATAATCTCACATACTCATCGTCCAGCCTCACCTCCTCTGAGGAGTTCTCCCGATCGCCTGCCTCTCCACTATGCCCAGTCTTTCTTTCTCCATCCCTCTTGTGTTCTTCCCGGCACTTAATGACTCTGTGAACTGACTTTATCATTGGATAACTAGTTTACTTGCTTTCTGCCTTTGCTCCACCCACCCACACGTACATTCCTCGGGAAGGTAGGGCTTGTCTCTTTGACTCACCTTTAACTCATCTGTCTTGAGATAGGTGTCTCACTGCAACCCTGGTTGGAACTCACTATGTAGACCAGGCTGACCTCCAACTCACATAGCTCCTCCTGCCTCTGCCTCCCAAGTGCTAGGGCTTGTACTCAGCTCTTTTGGCTCACCTTTGTACCCAAGTAACCAGAACAAGACCTGGCACAGAGAAGGAGGCTACTTATTAAAAATACTTATTAAATGAAATGCTACCCCATTTGCATAATCAAATTCTATAAAGCTCTTCATATTCTTCCAGCCAAGGCCTGTGTAGAGAACAAATTTTCCCTGATGGAGAATTTCAGTTCATGTCAACATTCTGCTTCTGTTGACATCTTCCTGAAGCCTCGTGGTAGGCTACTGACTAGCCTTGCAATTTCTGTTGCATATAAAAAACTCCCAGCCATGCTGCTAAAATTAAGCAAGTAGAGATTTCTACACCACAGGACAGCTCCAGGCCCCATGGTGAGGAAGATGAAGAAAGAAAGAAACTAGTCAGAACACTATTTCTTTGCTCCTTTACGGCTGCCACGAGATAGAAAAGCCACATTCACAAAGCTAAGATGGCCTAAGCCAAACTTCTTTTCCTACTTCTCCTTCTCTGAAGCTGGACAATAGAAGGGTAAGGGAGCCCGTTGTCTTGTTTATTCTTCCAATACAATGGTTTTTGAGGAATGCTGAGGAGAAGACTTAACCCTCCCCTATACATGCAAGGCAATATCTGATACTGTGTAGCAAGCCTTAGTATTTAAGAATAATAAAGGTAGAATGTGAAGAGGAAGGCAAGTCTCTGGCTTTCAGTCTCCTTGTACACGGCCTGAACTTGAGTTCTAGAGTTGTATATTACTTGAGAGTCACCGTTCCAAGTCAGGGAGTTCCCAGCCTCACACACTACAATGGGTGAAATGGAGTGAACTTGAAATAAGCTTCATATGGCATTCTACACAGCCAACCACAGAGCCCATTTCCAGGCTTGACACTTCCTGTGGCTTCTGCTACTTGGTCCATTACCTTTGCTCAGCCCTCCCCACTAGCCTGAGCCTGTCCTAGGTTCTTTTTTCCTATTTTTACATTCTGTGGAAGTACAGCAAAATATTTCATTTTAAAACTCTCTCTTATGTTCACTTGACAACCTTATCAAGTGAGATTCTTCAGGAATTTCTGGTTGAATTCTGGAAGCATGTTCTGGAACTGACTTGATTTTATTCCATGGTTTAGAAAAATGAAAAGCCATTTGTACAAGTATTGACAGTACGGGTTGCCAGTTCTGATGAAGCATGTGGAAAATACCCTTTTGCTGGTTATGGGGACAAAGCATGACACAGCTTCCTGTGCCCTGCGCCCCACCTCAGCACCAAGGAAGCTGGGAAACCCTAGCTTTCCTATCAAGGGGCCATTCAAACAATGTGAGCACAGAATTAAGTTTATCATTCCTCAAAAATTCCTCAAAAAAGCCCACTGGGGAAAAGCCAGGCTTTACTGGAAGTACAGAGGTCATCTCAAGCCACTTGCAACCCCCAAAAGAGGAGCTGAACCCTCAGCTGCCAGAAACTGTCCCCAAATAGGAACAAAGTGAAAACCACAGAAACCATGACACCTTCTCAGGAAACCTCAAACACTGGTGTCTTGGGATCAGCTCAGATGCACCAGTATCGGACAGAGAAGCCCCCAGTTCGTCCCAGGCACTCCGTCAAGCTCTACAGATTACATTTAAACTGTAAATGCACTTTTGTGGGAGGATAAAAGCTTGAGCTCTGGGGATAGATTGTTTCCATCCAAACCACCTTGAGCCACCTACCTAACTCTCTAAAGCCCCAGGATTTCTCATTGATAAAGTAGGGATGGCCATCCTATGGACTTTTAAGGATTAAATGAATTAACCCATGCAGATGCTGGTTCTGATGGCAAGCGCACAGCAAGAGCTCAGGGATGCTGGCTATTATTATTCCTCACCTTCTGATCGTTCATGCTTGTAAGAAAGGTTAATGGGCATGCATAAAGTTACAAATTTCAAATTTCATGCATATTCCCTTATTACTTATTTTACCACCTGGAAAAGCTCAAAATCTTCCACTCTGCCCTTGAGGTAAGGAGAATATATTCTACATGCAATAGAGTCAGCTCAGAGGAATCCAAACCAAATGACAGACTCTACCACAGTTGGAGAACGATATGGCATGTGTTCCTGGGATGGCACACCCCATGTGACACGCGCCATGTGGATTTCCAAACACGGAGTTCAGCGTCGGCACACTTTCAGCTGATTTCAATGGCGTTGCTGACAACTTTGAAAAATTATCACATGTGATTGGGTTCAGGAAGGATGCAAAACGAGGAAATGATGGGGGGGAGGGGAGGGGCACGACTTGCTCCAAGGCCACAAAACACCTGCTGAGAAATCCACAGGGCAAGACTTGAGGGTTCCCCGTCTCCCCGGTTTCCCTGTAATTTTACAAAGGCAGAAGGAGGGTGCTAAAGGCGCCAGCAGACCGTAAAGTTGCTTCATGGCTCATCACCGAAACCTTACCTTTGGAGGCAGGGCCATCTTCCTTGGGAGGAGGGGGGGGTCTTTAAAGACACTTTTAAAAAAGTGATCCAGTATCTCAGCTCAAGTTCAAGATTGTGTCCCCACATGACGGAACACGATAGAGCTATTTAAGAATGCTGTTTATAAAGGGCTTGCAGCAGCATTTTAATATAAGCCTCTTCCCTCATTAGCTAGAGAAAAGAAGGATGCAAAACTGGATAGTGTCTGACCTCAACCATGTAAAAAAAGAATCCGAAATGCTGACAGCGGTCGCCTCCACATGACGCAATTAAGGAACATTTTTTCCTTTGCCTTCCTCTTATCCCTTGCCCCCGCCCCCCCAACCCCTCTGAACTACCCTGAGCCTACAGTTCTTTCACAAGCAGGAAAAATTATTTGAATAGCATGAGGTTTAAAATGGCACCAAATTATATTAAAACTCCATGATGTTTGCAGAGATTTAAGAAGTCAGGTTTTTACTGATGGTGGTAAAAACAGCAACCGGCTGCCGATTGCCTGCTTTACACCCAGCCAGGCATATACTACGGTGCCTGGCACATGTCAAAATGCCTTCGCCTCTTGCTCACTGTGAAACTGATGAGTCAGGCTGTGGGTGATCCAAGCCCTTTCTTCTCCTCCCACTGTCTGCATCGGGCTGGGTTTTGTTTTTTTGCCCGCTCGTTAGTACCTCTGCGTTGCTTCTTAGAAGCCAAACTTGTGTCTGTCAGCATCCCTCTCCTCTAACAGTTCTGGAGACAAGTCTGGCAAGAGGGTAGTGAGGAGCTTTTGAGTCAAGGGATTTGGGGATTAGCTATGCCTGATCCTGCTTTTTTGGGGGTCTCCAAGTAATTTCAAGGGCTACACCCAAAAATGTGCACATGGGACACAAGAGGGAGTCTGAAGGGAATTACCATGCTGTTGTAGAGTGTAGGCAGGAGAGAAACAGCTGGCATTCACCCCTCACAACCTCCTGCTGTGGGAGGCAACTGTCCCAAGAGACAGAGTGGAGGGGGGAGTGGTCAATCTTCAAGAAGTAAACACATGGTCAGGTCAGGTCAGCTCAATCACAGGGTCAGCTTCCTCCCCATAGTAACCTTACTGGTTCTAGACTCCCTCCCAACACACTTCGTACTTGCTGAGAGTCCCCAGGGAGGTGCCTGGAAGCTGGGGCACAGGCTGCAAGGTCCCTGTAGCCAGGGGACATGAATTCAGCCTCTGAAGTTGTTCCAGGTTCAAAACCCTACACTGCCCTTTTGTAACCTTGGCCAATCACTCAACAGCTCTAGGCCTCTATTCTTTCATCTGTAAAATGGGGTTGGTAAGAGAGCTGAATTAGTTACAGGCAGAGGTAGAGAGACTTGGCATGCAGAAAACATTATAGAAATTTTAAGATAAAACAAAAACAAAATGCCAATATACCCTTGCTAATTGAACCCTAAAAATGAGACTACAGATGTGGGTCTTGAAGGAGTACCCCATACAGATCCTGAGGACAGCAAGATTTAATCTCAACTGCTTCTCCATTATCAGCATGAGGCTGCAGCTTGGTCTCCGCCCCTGGCTTCTAGCAAGACTGAAACTCGGACAGCTGCATACGAACGGCTGAGTTGAACCCACAGGACAGGGAAGCCAGGCTGTCCCATGGGGCACTATTTATAGGCAAGTGTTCCTTCACCTCCAATTCTCCATGTGACAGTCTCGTAGGCTCAGCTTGGGGAAACAGTGTTCTTGTCAAAACACTTGTCAAAAACATACCAAATCTGAAGAGATAATTGGTAAGGAGACCCAGGAAGGATGGATAGAAACCTCTTCTGCAGGGTTAATGGGCCTGATTGGCCTGACCAAGTGAGTGCGTCCACAGGTAGTCCTGGGTGGCAATGTGCAATGATTGGTGATCATCTACCTTTCCTTTTTCCAGGAAATAAAACTAGCACAACAGGAAAGATGATCAATGTATATTTAGAAAGAATATGTATACAAACAAATTCCCTCCCATATGTTACTGGGTTTCCTCCAAAGGAAACAGATTCAATCAAATGCCTACCCAGCACTCGGCACCACGTCAGGCTAAGGGAATTCATGGCCCCCTTTACAGGAAGCTTAAAATCAAGTTGGCAAGATGAACATGAACCGCAGAGGCTAGGTATCAAGGAGAGACCAAGATAACAGGTCAAAAGATGATGCTGGTGGTCAAGGGGAACATGATGCCTCTAGGGGCTTGGTCACCATCCAAGAGAAGGTGGGGTTTGAGCCAAATACAGAGGAACTTGGTAAAACACAGCAAAAAGAAAGAAGGCATTTCAGGCTCAGGGCAGGTATGATCAAAGTGTGGAGGCAGGACTCCATAGTGAAATGTATATAAGCTTGGCTGGAGAGACGTTATAGGCACAAAGAAGGAGTTACAGGCCATGGGCTGAGGAAAGGGCTTTTCTAGCTTGCCTAGTATAATCTCATTTTACAGTTGGAGAAATGGAGGCTGAGAGCAGCTAAATGACCCGCCTAAAGGCACAGCGAGCTGAAGAGGGACAGCAGCTAGGAAAGCAGATCTGCCAGTATTCAATTAAGCATCTGAGCTGAGAGTCAACGGACTGGCTGCCAAGAGGTCACACAGTGCCCCAGTCTACGGTGACTGACACAGTACAGTTCTCAGTCATGGCTGTTACTGAAGGCCATGGGAGACGTGCAGATCATGCTTGCTAATGACACTGACAAGAGGACCACCATTTCGGATGAGTCCCTTGGTAGTTCAGATTTGACTTTCTCCTCCTTCCTACCACCGCCCCCCCCCCCAAGGTGAATTTAAAAAAAAAAAATCTCAACCTGACCAGGGTTCATCTGTATGGTGGGGAAAAATAGTCCTATGAGATAAAAGTCCAGGGGAGTCACAAAGAATTTCAGATCTCTAACCTCTCCCTGGTGTGCACAGGTCCAAAGGGCAAAAAACAAACCCCTCTGTGGGTGGTGAGTAGGCCGGAGGGAGGGCACACCTGTTTTCTTCTTCTTTTAAAGCCTCTAATCGCTCATCTCTTTGAAGTTGTGAGAAATCAGGTGCTTTGTACATTTCCAGTGTAAAGAAGAGAGAACTAAAAGGTTAAATGTCTCAGGAAGGTGAGTCAGGGATGGGGTAGACCTGCATTCATCTCACCCAGCAGCTCTGAGTATCGAAAGGGGTACAGTGTGGCTCATTCCCAGGGAGCAGGTGGCGTGTCTCATTACAGGCAGAGCGTGGTTTAGGGAGAAGAGGGACTGCATACAGATTTCTAAACTTTCCTCCAAGCCTTTTTGGGGCAGGGGTCTCTATGGTATTGATAAAGCAATGTTAGGAACAATCTTATATGAAACTCGGGAGCACGATGGGAAATAAATAAAACATACGGGTACTAAGTGAGTCTTATTACAACTAGACATTCGAAGACCGCAGAGAAACCAACCTTAAGTAACTGGCCGTCTCCAGTCCCCAAGAACAAAACAGTCCTGTTCAAAACCATGGTGCCATAAACAGACGTCAGATCAGAGTGTATCAGCGTAGACGATGCAATTGGCTGGACTCGTTCAGGCTGATCCCCTTCTTTCTGTACAGAAATGAACAAATAAGGGGGGGGAAGAATACTTTGTTAATATCAATACTTCTCTTTATCTGGTAAGATGCCCCTCATGAACTCGTAGGAAGTTCGAATTTCTGAACCCCAGATACATTCTCTTCCACAGGACTCCTGAGAACAACTTTCACTGGCTTCATCTGTCAGCTCACCGTGCTTGCCCAAGCCATGGAAAGCAATTCTCATGTACTGATGGCCAGCACTGAGCTGGCCATCTACTTCACATGCCTGACACACCCCCAATTGATCTATCAAGCAGGGTTCTACGTTATTGCCAGGAGAGAATCCATTTCTGAACTGGAGCTGAGGCAATACTGTACTGCTTGCAGGATTCTGTTGTAGTTCATGTTAGTTAGCCATTGGCTGCTGTGACTTTAAATTCGAACATTTCCCAAAATGTACCTCAGCCTATCCTATTGGCTAGCAGGATCCTAGCAGTAAGGCAACCGAGAGCAGAGATTCTGAATAGACAAGGAAGTACACTATGGAAGCCCAAAGACTAATACAGAGGGCAGAAGGCAGAGAGAGCTGTGGATGGTGGTAAGGCAGAGTGACCCAGCTAATGAGGAACCAAGCAGGACTGGACCCTGAACTGATGCTGTTAAAGAGGAAGTGAAAAGCACAAACCCTCAACCTAAATGCATTTAAATTGTCTGAGGCTGTGAGCACATGTAATCACATGCTTGCTTTTGCTCATTAAATAAAGCCCTTCTTGAAACCCAGGGCCCAGAGAGTGTCAACCAAACGTCTTTTCCTTTTTGTTTAAAAGGAATGAGGGCCTCACGCTGCTTCCTGCTTCCAACGACAGGAAGCTGAGTCTGTTACACAAATCTCTGGAAGATAGGGAGCTAAGAGAGAGCCGTTGCCCACTGCAGCTACTGAACACAGTGTGATAGCACACTTTATCTGCCAGACCCTGATTCCCAACTGTACTACGGGTTTTCAAAGGCACGTTTAAATTCCAGCCAATGAGAGAGCCAGCAAACTTCAGTAGCACCAGTGACTCCTGAAATGGACTGTGTGGGGAGCGGGGTGGGAGGGTGGGCAGGGGGGGTCCAGGACTTATTAACTTCATTATATTATTGCCAACAGTGTTTACGTCTTTCAATTTATGTCTTATTCAATATTCATCATTTTAAAACCCACCAAGTTTCATTTAACATCTAAACTAAAGGGATTCACGGACTAAATTGATTTCTGAAGGCTCTAAAGCACCATCGATATTTCTTTGTTGACATTGTTCTGTGAGGGAAAGATAAGCTGGTAAGGCTTCCTCTGAAACCCCACCACTTTTCAGGGAAGCAACGCCATCACCTACAAGTGTGACTCATTAGCATAAAGCGTTCTATAGTGGACTCCCTTGAAGAAGACTTTTAGATCGCCTTTTAGAGATTCATTTTTCCCGTGAATAGCCAGCTCATGCAGTTGGGGAGAATGAGGAGCTATCCTGTTAAAACTGGAGTTAAGGGGAAAAGATCTCTGTGGGTCTGAGGCCTGGAACAATAGGCCACTGTTTAGATAAGGAAGCCTCATGATTATGAGCAGGAGAAAAGTTGGATGACCTTTAAAAAAGAAAAAAAAAAAATCCACATACCCATCACACATCCTGACTTAAAATAAAACCAGAATTGACCAAATGTAAGGCCAGCTTACCGTGCTTATTATTCTTATTAAATATTTGAGTGTCACAGAGAAGCTCAGTCAGGAAATTGGGCATCATTTCTGAGCTTCTAGAACATTCTCACAGTACTGTAGTTTTTAATAGTGGACTACACTTCTTGCCCTCTCACAACACAAAAAGAGTAAAGGCTGTGGATTATATTTGTGGATTGTATATCAGTGCCTGTGGAAGATACTTGAATCCACAAGTACCAAATGGGACTGGAGTCTTAGGTCTGGTATGCAGCTGGTGCCAAGTAACTGCTCCTATTCCAGCTAGCCATGAACAATGATGTCATGGGGGGTGGGGAGCTCTGCTGATGCTGGGTGAGATATCCTGTTTGCCAAAGATTGGCCCCAAATCACATAGGCTGGTCAGAAGCCGAACAGGAACAAGGGGAAAATTGTTCCCAAATCACAATCTTCTGTGTCCTAGCAATCTCCTTTGACTTCTGTCTTCTCCTCAAAAGATGTAGTTTTCCAAACTAAGCCCTAGACTAATAGCACAGTTACACAGAACAGTCATTCGGTCAGCGTGTCACACTCAGAGACTGGAGAGATGGAACAAGCCTCCTGGGACTGGTCTGCCTTTGTCAGTTCTCACTCCCTGGATGACAGGGTGACTTATTTCATCTGTGTGGGAGTCGGCTTTCTCTCCTGTCTGACAAGGCCAATGGGCCTGACTGGTCCAGGCTAGTTATGAAAGGTTATACGCGATCCTATGAGCAATACTACCTAACACATCAATATCCACAGTGTGCTCTGTGGTGTGCATTTTATCACCTTTCCTGAGGAAGGTAGCAGAGGGCCGTGATCTGTGTTAAGCCTGGGCCCTGTTATTCTCTAGCTAGATAATTTCAAACCTGTGTTCCATCCTCTACTATGGAAGGATTGACAATAGCATTTCTTCTTGTGATAAGGTTTAAATGAGTTAACACGCAGAACTCAGTAGGGTTTAGGAAAGCGCCTGACACGTAGTAACACACAGGTAACCTGCGCTCGCTGCCAAACAGATGCTACCATACCCAAGGCAGGTTTTCCTACTTTTTTTTTTTTTTTGGCCAAAAGACCTCAAATTTCCTTCAAGTCACAATAACTCAAGGTGGGCAGAAATCATACACGGACCAACCAAATGGCAATTCCAGTCAGCATTGTCAGACACTTGCCTTCCTCTCTCTCAGAACTACAGTTGTCCATTCCCAGTGCTAGCCGGTGAGATGGAAGGGGCTCACTGGAAGGGTTCCTGGGAATAGGTTTCCTCACTGAAGAGAGAAAACTTTTGAGGTGAACCTGTGGCCTCTTTCTCACTCCTCCCTTGAAGTACAGTTGCACGACATACAGAGTAGCCATCGTGGGTAAACTAAGGCAGACATTTTGCTCCCACCAAATCCAAGATGGAGGACGAAGATCGGTATCTCGAGATTAGTACGGCAGGAAAGGAACAGACCCTCGTTCTAGAGGACAGGGTTTTCACTAAGTTAACAGTAGCTGTCATGGGTTAAGCCACTGTCAGTCGGGTTCCCTGCAAACCACTATTTAAGAAATAAGAACCCAAACTTGTTGGACTGAGCCGTGGACCAGCTGTGAGACCCTTAGATACAGTCAGAATTTTATAGCTAATTATGAGCCTGGAAGAAAATAGGAAAAAGGAGGCTTAGACCACCAAAAAACTCTAGGGGCTGGTCTGGCTGAATGGAAATGGATTCTTTTATGCTGGAAACACACAGAAACGGACAGGTCCCTGTGAATGGAGAAAGGAACCCTCTGAATGCCTTTCTTAATGCTCACTTCAGCAAATGAAAACAAAAGAAATACAGGCCCCAGAGAAACCTCCTCCCAAAAATGAAGTTAAGACCTAGAGAGCCAAGCAGAAAAAGAGGGGAATTGTGCAGACAGCCCCCTGTGTCCAGAAATTATTCTTACTCTTTTCCCCCTCTGGCCTATTTTCTATTTTGCCCTTCTCTCCCCTTAGGGCATAATCGTTAATGTTGCTCTCAGCCCATTCTGTCTGGTTTATTATGTGTAATTTCTCTCTGAGTCCCAGACTCGGCTTGTTCGTCTATGTGTAACAAGGTTAATGCCTTGTAATGATGCTTTTGCCACTTCTGCCTTTCATGACAAAATCCAATCTCGATTTAGTTCTAAGCCTCGTCTCCCTTTGGGCTTTCTTGGTTCCCTCCAAGTTGTCATTCTACTTCTCCTTTCTGCCACGTCTAACCATAACCACACGCCTACACGTTAGCCTTTGCCGAGGAGAAACTCCTCTGTCAGAAGGGAAAAACGCACGTCTCAAGTGATGTTTAGACTGAGAGAGAGAGGTTTGGAACCAACATAGCAACCTGGGACCAGGCAACTGGGAGTGGGTGTGGGTGTGGGTGTGACAATGGACAGGCTCCCATGTGTGTGCATGCGTTCAGGTCAGAGTGCACAAGGAGAATGAGCATATCCTGAGGGGAAATGATTGCCTTCCTTTACGGCTACTTCAGACGCTGTTGGCAGTCAGCACTAAGTTGTGCTCCATACCTTGTGCGCCACACAACTCCAGGGGCAACAATCACGATTTCTAGGGTTGTGAATGGCAAAGGCCAGCCTTAGATTTTTGCCTCACCATGTGACCAGTGATGCCATGTGAGGTTCTAGATGCAGTTCTTGTGGTGAGACACACAGGAAACGTCCACAAAAAACTGGGCCTCCAGTGTTGGGAACCAAGAGAGAGAGTTGAACCTTTCATTCAAACCTAGTGTTAAGGTGACTCCCGAATGTTGGTTTTTCCTTGTAAGAGAAAGGCAAATGCCAGCTAGTGCTTATTAATTTCTCAGGCTGATAAAATGCCCTCTTGGGCAGCTCATTTTGTATTCTGTTCCCAAGGGTTACCCTTGTTTTCAAACAATGTCTCGTCATTTGCTATTTGTAATTCACCAGGGACCCACTTAAAGCTAGGAAACTCTGCATCCAAGTTGTGGTCCCTGATCTACACCTTACAGTCTGCTTGATTTGGACATGTGGGCTTCTTCAGGTCACTGTACAGTAGACATATCCCTACCTCATGTCCCGCTTAGCCCCAGCACTGCCATGAGACTCAAATGACATCATATGCATGACTATTAAGAAATCATCTTCATCAAGCTAAAAACAATGGAAAAATAAAAAACAAAGCCTTTCACTCAAGTTGGAGTGGGACTTTATTAGCCATCCAGGCTGTCATTTCCCCCTATTCTAGGGTACACAGCATCGATTGGGCTCTGACCAAGGTTGTGGCATCTGTGGAGCCAACCGAAGGGAAAATTTACTAGGGATTCAGACTCATGGGAGAAGCGGAAGGTGTAAAGGAGGTTGATGGATAAGAAGGGAGCCGAGGGCAGAGCTGTGTGACACTTTCTCGGGACATAGGTCACTTACAGAAGACACGTGAAAGACGCACGCATTTCACATCAGCTCTCCCATTCCTGCCCTGTGCCCTCCACTCCTAATCCTACTGCTGCTGAAGTTGGGAGCAGACCTGCCTTTATCTTCCTCCTTCCTGCCTCTCCCCAATCTCAATCTCTTTCTTACACTCCGGCAAATTTCAGCCAAATACTTTTGAAAAGACAACTTAAATCATTCACCAAAAGCTATCAATGGTGGGTAGCATGGAAACTATATCCTCCCAGTCTCTTGAACCAAAGGAGACAGTCCACAAATATTTGCACACAAGGAAGCTAATGGTGGGACAATTTTCACTGTAAGGCATGTCCTGTGGGGTAGGTTTTTTTTTAGCATCTCAGTCCCCTGTCCACAAGATGCCAGAAGTCCCCCTCTACATGCAGACTAATCCCTTCCTGTCCTCCCCAAATACACTAATTCCCCTGTGCCATCCATGCCTGGCTTCAGAGTTGCTGAAAAATGTTGTTCAGACTTTCTTGCCACCCTGTTCCTTGATACTCTAAGTCATCACGGTCAATAGTACCACCAATTAACACCAGGTCTACTCCCACCATGGCCCTATCTAAGCCAGATTTCCCAACATTCTCCATGGTCTCTATCCAGGTTGAGCTTCCAGTACCTCTTTCCTGATTGGCCTCTCCCATATAACCACAACCTGTCCTCCATCTAGCAGTCAGGGTGATCTTTAAGACAAGTTAGACCCTTGCTCAATATTCTTTAATGTGGCTCATTACACTAAGAATCACACTCACATGACTTCTAGACCCCACTTGACCCGGTCCCTTGACTACTGCAGACTTGTTCCTTAGCTCTCTTCCCTCCAGCTGCTTCTGTTCCTCTTTCAGAAATATATTGCCATCTTTCTACCCCAGGATCTCTCCACATGCTATTCCTTTGCCTCTTCTCCTCCAGCCCCTCGTGGATTGACTCTTTTGACTATTTCAAGTTTTAAGTTAACTTTTCACCTACACAGGAACTTGGATCTCCCAATTCCTACCCCAGTTGTTAATCTGAATCATAGCATTCAACTCATCCCCTTCAGAACACCTATAATTGTTTTTATTTAAGTTGTAGTTATTGGCAGTCTCCTTCCAGACTCTAAGTCCTACGGTTTGAAAGCAGTCTCTACCTCAGCACACAGCTCATAGTAAGTTGTCAATAAGTGTTTATCGAATGAATAAACAAACACATAGACCAGTGCTTGAATACTTTTGATCAATATCTCATCAGGCAACTACGGAACGTTGCTAAGTAGGCTTAATCTTTAGAAAGTTCTTCAACTGAGCCGAGATGTGTCCCTTGTAAACAGTGGGGTCTTGGTTCTGCATTGGGGAGCAATAGTAAACTCCTACTCCACATATTCTGATCTAGCTTTCTTGACTGTAAATCTCATATCTACAGCTCACCAATAACTGGTAATAGACAGCTTCTGAATCTATCACCTTCTTAATCCATAGACAGCCTACTGAGTGAATTACAAGCCTCTAAATCAGGCTATGGTGGTGCATACCTATATTCCTAGTACCTAGGAGGCTAAGGCAGAAAGATCATGGATTTGAGGCAAGCCTGAGCTACATTTCAAGTTTTAAGCTAGCCTAGGCTATACAGAGACACCGTGACTCAAAACAACAACAGGCAAACAGCAGCAACAACAAAATAAAATAAAATAATGTGGCTCTAAGAAAGAAACAAAGTATTTGACACGTGCTCTGAACAAAATGAACAAGACTGCCCCTTCCCATAATTAGAGTGACTTAATTCAGGGTTGGAGAGATGGCTCAACGGGTAAAAGCACTTGCCACTAAGCCTGATGACCTGAGTTCAATCCACAGGACCAACATGTGGAAGAGGAGAACTGATTTCTGAAGGTAATCCCTCTGGCTTCCACATGCATACCATGGAGTGCTCATGTACACACATAATAGAATGTGATGCAAAACTAAGAAATTGAGTATTAAAGAGAATGCAAGAGTCACTTGAAAATATATTTTTATGAGCGTAGCCAACACTATTTCAACTCTTAAATTTACTGATGAAACATGGAGGAGTAGAAAGAGTTATGAGATCTCAAGTGGAAACTCACATTCAAGCACTGCTACTCAAGGGTTGTTAGACTTGAGATCGTGAGTCCTCTTCTGAGTCTTCCTTCATCCATCCTTCTACGCACTCACCCACCCACCTATTCGAGATCTGTTTACCTATCTCGAGATTCACCAGTTTACCCACCTTCTACCCGTACTTCCATCCATTCATCCACTTGGTGTGGGTTGAATGTCTGATCTCTAAAATACATACAGAAGCAAGCTCATAGGCAAAATAAGTCAATCAAGTGAGCTTTGAAACAAAGTGAGACTTTACATTTCATGACACGCTTTCTCAAACTTAAACAAACGGTTTACAGTGGTAGCTGCATTCCTATCCTTGGTTCAGGCACGGAATTCAGGGAATCCGGGAAACAGGACGGGAGGCAGGCACATCTTTATTTTCGCGAGCTCGAACTGAAACGGCATTTCCTTTAATTTTGGATTCAGTCCACGGTGGCATTAAATGAAGCCATGCTTTGTCACCACAAGAAATCAGATATTTTCATATCATTTCATAGTTGCCACAGATATCTCAAAATATCATTTAAGCTCATCTCTACTTTGAGATTAGGGTGGCCACTGCTGCGAGATCTTGCTGTCGAAAGCGTTAAGATCTATGACTATCCGACAATATGTTTGTATAGCAATAGGATTGGCTTATTTGGCAAATTATCTTTATGCATTACAAACAGGCTCAGGAGCTACGGATTTCATCAGAGGCCCACAGCACAAGACTTAACCATAGGGTTAAGAAAAGAAACGTCTCAGAGTATGGAGCCTGACATAAGGTGACACCCACAGTCACCAGCTGCTTCGGACTTCCCCCCATCCCTTTGCCTCAGAGAAGCAAGGGTCAGCACTTTGAATCCAGTTCTTAAAAGGGGTCACAGTGGAAGAGAGGAGCCTCCAGAGGAGGCCAATGAGCAACGATGAAGAACAGCTGGTGTGTTAGATAACATGCTTCTCAACCAGGTTGGGGGTAGGGAAGCCGTGACAAGGAATTCCGCCTTACTGAGCAGGAAGTCCCCAGAAACACACTTTCTTTCAGACTGCCTGGCTTTTACTATTCCTATAAACACAGCCCCAGCACTGGCACATCTTGGAAGCCTTTATCTCAGACTGCTATCATCGCTGTCTTTCCCCCTAGATGAAGAGAGCCTTCTTCGCAGCTCCGTAATCACTCACTATGGGTTCACTCACGGTGCTTTAGATAGCCTCGTAGGAAACAGAGATGAACTAGCCAGGCCACTCCTCTCGCTGTGGTTTGAATGTGTCCTCCAAAAGTCCACGTGTTAGGAGCAGAAGCCCCACATCCACATGTTGTTACTATTTGAAGGTGAGGCTCTTCAAAGGTCATTAAGATTAGATGCCGTTGGGGCTGGAGAGATGGCTCTTGCAGAGGAACCAGGTTCAATTCCCAGCCCTCACAGGGGAGCTCACAGTCCGTAACTCCAGTTCCGGGGGGATCTGATGCCCTCTTCTGGCCTCCACAGACACTACACACACATCAAACACAGACATACATGCAGACAAAGCACTAATACACGTAAATGAAAATAAATCTTTCGTATAAAAGGGTGGCATTAGTGACTTTCTACGGAGAAGCAGGTGCCTGAACTGCACTCTCTTTTCTCACCATGCCACAGCCTCTGTGTTAATATGTGGCAAGAAGCCCCTTACTATGTGCCAGGAGCCTACTGATGGGCTCTCAGCCTTCAATACCCTGAGCCAAATAAGTTTTCACCCTTTATAACATGATCTAGGTATTTTGTTATAGCAAAAGAAAGCAGATAAGGAATGCCCCTCAGGGCACACATAGTCCAAACAGGGCGTGTGGGTCAAGCAGAGCCTGACACATCCCAAGTTTGGGGGAACAGGCTCCACTTTCTAAAATTTATTATCACTGCCTCTTTCATCATTCATTCTGGATGTCCAAAAGGCATCCAAAAATCAATTCAAGCCATTACAGTCATCTTCTAAAGGGCTGCCAACACTTTTCAATATCATTTCTTAATAAGCTATCTCATTCCCTCCTTCCTTTCCACACGCACAGCCAGAACTCAGTTCAGGTTCTCGTGAGCGCTCCACTGGCTTATGACAATAAATAAGAGCCCATCTGCATCCTCTCCTCTTCCACTCTTGACCAGAGGCAACATTTTTTCTGGCTCCCCAACACTGTAAGAGCCTCCCGCAGCTGTCTTGCTTCCACAGGGCCAGCCGTTCCCTACAGGCCAGCCATTACTTAGGAATTCAAATCTAATCATTTCGTGTCCCTTTGAAAGCTCTCCTAGGCTTTGAGGATAAAATCTAATCTCTCCCCACAGCCAAGGGGTCCTGTGGATGGGCTGTAGCTTCCTTCTTCAGCCTTACGAACACCCTCACTTCCTCCCACCCTCAACCACACTCACATTTAGCTCTTTATACTGACCACATCATCTTCCCATGAGCACTTGCACTGGCTCACAGGTCTCTTAGCAAAGCACACACCCAGCTATCCCTGGTAGAGCCCTCAAGGTATCTAGTTGGTGAGAAATTCCCCTAACGCACCCTCCCAATAGCTGTCCCACCCCCTTAACAATGTGTCGTGGTTCCTTCATCTGCAAATTGGGAGTGACAATACTCCTCACTTTGTCAAGTTATGAGAAGGATTAAAGGAGCTACTATTGGACAAATGTTTAGCACAGTGGTGTGTGGTGGCTGCCTACATGTTCATTGTCTTCCCTATTAACTACCAACAGAAGTACTTTCACACACTGCTGGCCCCTGAATAGAACAAGAAATGACCCATTTGAACCAATGGCTACCCTTCTCATCCATTGCTTTTCCTGTTGTTGTGCTTTACCCACTTTATCTTGAGTGGTCTTTCTAGAACACAGTAGGGTTGGGTATGCTTCTAAACCTCTTGCTGCTCCCTCCAGCCTCCATCTAGGTCTTCCCACCAGCTTGGCTCAGCAGAAATTCCTAAAACTGACGCAGGGACACAGGTGGGGGGTGGGGCAAGCTGTAGGAACTGGGGACTTTGCAACCTACCTCACCTAGCATGGTGAACTTGCCAAGGCTCTCTACTAGAACAGCAGGTCAAAGAGGACCTGCTGTCCTTTTGAACATATGGAGCTTCTGGGCAAGTGTTAATTTTAAAAAACAAGGTTTGGAAAGTCTGAAAGTGACCATCAGGGTAAACCTATCCACCTTTGCCTGTCTCATTAAGCCCTTCGCCATCTGGCCATACATACTCGTTTCTGGACACCCCCCAGCTAGGGTGAGTGGCTTGCGGCTCAGAGACTCTCTCCATCTCCCACTCAAACACAAGCTGGATGCTCTCCAGAACTCCCTCCTCTGCCTTCTTCACTAAGCTTCAGGACGCCGCTCAAGCGTCAAGCCCCTGCTCCAGAGCCTTCTAAGCCCCCCTGCTCCAAGGAGAATGACACCCTTACTCAGGGCTTCCAAGCCTCTTTCTGTCACAACCCTCCTAGAGTGAGTAGCAGGCCACTTAGAGAAGGCTTGTTTTCCTTTCTTTTCACAGGAGAGCGGCAGTTGGCAAGGCACCACCAGTGGGCCACATCTGGCCTTCTGCCTGAATTCTGAATGGCCCATGAGCTCAGAATATTTCTTACATTTTAAAATGATTTGAGTTTTTTTTTTTTGGGGGGTGGGGGAGAAGAATAATTCATGAAAAGTAAAAATTAGAATTCAGGTTTCACTGTCTATAAAATTTTATAGGGATCTAGGTAAAAGCATGTGCCAACCTTGGTTTCATTCACAGAACAATGTAAGGTCAGAAGCTATGATAAGAGATTAAGAGTAGCTTGGAAAGACTAAAACACCGGCCATCTGGCTGTTCACAAAAAACGTTTGATGAACTCTATGTAGCAGCGTGTCTGCTGGGATAGCCTGAAGTTCCCTATCGACTAACTTCTCCACGGTAAACATACAAACAACAATTGAGCAGATGAACTAATACAAAAATCAGCCAAAGTTGGAACACTCAGCTCTCAGCAAGACGTTTCCATCAAACCCTTCTCCTCAGGGCTCAGATTCCATGGAAGAGGAGGAAGAAAGAGTGTAAGAGCCAGAGGGGATGGGGGACACCAAGGAAATAAGGCCCTCTCAGTCCACAGGGCGGACTACACATATGAACTCAGAGACAGTAGCAGTAGGCACAGGCCTGCACGTGTCTGCATCCGATGGGGTCCTGGAGCTGAAGGGAGAAGTGGACACAGGCCTCCATCCCTAACCCAGAAGCGATCTCCACCTGATAACCACTTGCAAATGAAAATTTAGTCTCCTCCAAGGGAGTCTCGAACCACTCTTTAGGGTAGGCGACACACGCGGCAGTAGACGGCCAACAGAAAACAAACTCAACAGCATCATTAAAGTGATCTTGTCTCATGATGTCACGGCGGGCACGGTTAAAGATCACTTTACATTTTATTTTGTTTCGTTTTTGGTCCCTTGTGTATGTATTATGGCTTCCGGGTTAACATTTTTATGGGATTCCTGAGTGTGCAAACAAATGGGTCTCTCTGTATCTGTTTCTTGTGCCTCTTCTTGGATTCTTTTCCTTCTTCTGCTTTAGTCCTGTTCCAATGTATTAGTTTTGTTTTATCTTATTATATTTTACCTTATTTTATTATTATCTCTTAGAAGCCTGTTTATTTTGAAATGAGAGACAGAAAGGGGGTGGATCTAGATTAGAGGGGGAGGAGAGGGTACTGGGAAGAGTAGAGGGAGGGGAAACTGTAATCAGGATATGTTATATGAGGGGGGGAGCTATTTTCAATAAAAGGGGGAAAATCAGCTACAGTAACTGAAATGTTGGTAAACTAGTATTTCATCAAAAGAGAGAATTATAACTATGAAAATGTGTAAATATATCAAATCAAACAACCAACCTAGCTATCTACAGCTACTGTTCCTCTGGCTCTGCTAAGTAAACTAGATTCATGATTCCAACCAATTGCTCCCTTGGTGGCTTTGAGACGTCTCAGTTTTAATGTGCCTACACATGTTCAAGGAAAGAAGAGCCATCAGGAAACCTTGAGGGAAGGAGAGATGACAAATGCTATTATAGTCAAGGGTTGACTAGTTTGGCTCCTCCATCATTCTTCTCTGAGGGAATGCACCCTCAGGACCTGCTGGGGGCCATCATGTGTTTGACTTCCTTCTCATTGGATCACAAGTTAACACCTGTTGTGAGGGCAGCAGATACCTACATTAACACGGACTCGAGATCTGGTGTGAAGAGGCTGAGCTGGACCCAGTTCCGTCTTCGTCTTGATGATGGGAATTAAATGCCCTGGAGACCTGTTAGCAGTTAGTAGCCAATGTAGAAGGGTATTAAGATGTACTCTGGCTTAGGCTGAGGCATATTCAGGTAGAGGCAGTGAAGGGCACGCGTTTGAGGAAGCAGACAAAGCTCCTTAGAACAGAACGGAGTTAGGTAGTCAAGTTATCAGGTTAACTATGAAGCTTTAGATTGAGCATCCATCATTTCCAGATGCAGAGAAAGCTCCTTCAAGCTGCCTTCAATTCATGACCACCTGCCAACCCCATACCACAGGAAATCATCCTGTCTCCATTACTGACCACAATGGTGGTACTAGTCAACATGTCCACAGCATTACCTACAGTGTATATTAACTCATGAATCCAGACAAGAACTCTGTGATAGAAACAGGGCCTTGAAAAGAAACAGGAAGGCTAAGCCATTTGCCCACGTTTGCACATCTGCTCAATGGCAGCTTTGGTTGGTCCACTGACCTGACTCTAGGGATGCACATGTAACCCTTATATAGTTTTAGTTCTGCTGCTCTCATTCCAAGATTATCATGAAACTTCCAACGTTTCTGTCCATAAAAAATCCCTGGTTCCCTTACTTGATCTTATGCATGTACAGCCTTGCAGCTGATTGTACCTAGATAGGATAAGTCTCAGGATTGGTACTGCACAGAAGAAAACCCTGAGAGTGTATATCTGATGTGTGGAATTGGCTCTAGAACAGAAGGTACTAGAAATACCCCCACATAGGATAAAATGCAACCAAACTGTTGCCATGTGATGTGAAAAAATCTAGTTACGAACAACAGGTTTTCGAGTTTCAGAATACAGCCCTAAGAAGGGTAAGGCTTAAAAAAATCTGTCTACATGATGCGTTGGAACACATAGGAAAGAATAGGAGTACCGGGGTTAGGTGATGACTTTTTATGGTATTTTATGGTAAAATGAAAGAGGAAAATGGGACAAATCGCTTTCCTAGGCACCACAGTTGGAAAACAATGAAATTTACTTTCCTTTACTGAAGCACAAATTCAAAACACTTTGAGGCCTGTTAAAAACAGGTTACAGGCTGGAGAGATGGCTTAGTAGTTAAGAGTACTGTCTGCTCTTCTAAAAGGCCCACATTAGTTTCTCAGCACCCACATGGCAGATGACATCTGTTACCTCTAGTCCGAGGGGACTCAAAACCCTCTTCTGGCCTACAGGGGTATTGCATGCGTACGGTGCCTAGATAACACATCCAGAAAAAAAAACCCCATACACATAAAATGAAATAAATAAAATCTAAAAACAAACCCACAGATTGCCAGCTGCTGTTGTGGGACAAGACTTTTCCTGGGGAGATGCTACATGCCTGTCTATGCACCCCAGATAGGAAACCCACAACAGAACAAAGTATCAATACCACCAAAGTCCAACTTGGTGAGCCGTAAGCTTTATTGGGATTACTTACAGCAGCAGAAACAACTCAAAGGCAGCTGCATCACAAAAACCCACCCCAGCAAGGGTGACAGCTCACAAAGCTAGGAACCTGGAGCACACTGCACAGCCTGCAGGCAGCTCAACAGGTTGGAGACTGTCCTTTGCAGCTGCCTCAGTTGATCTAAACCTCATCTAGGCGCCTGCTAGTCTAGCCTCTTAGTCTTCTTTGCAGTTTGGCTCATCTGAGTTTTTTTTGCAGCTCAGCTTGCAGCCTGGCAAGGAGGGTCCTAGTGAATCTGGTCAGTTTCAGGGACTTCCTAAAGATTTTGAGTTGTTTGCCTTACTGATTAAGGAGCTTCCCAGAAGGATGGAACGTTTTCAATCTTGTAGACTAACACAAACCAGCACCCCTCCCTCCACCCACCTCCAAAGTCTCTGGTTTAGTTAAGTCTGATGTTGGGTCCAAGATATTTCTAGCAAATTCCCAGGTGACGCTGGCACTGCTGGTCTATATATCACATTTTAAGAATCACTGACCCACAACATAAAGCCCTTCCCTCTAGAATTTGAATGTTGTTAAATCAACCACAGAAATACCAATCATGCAGGTTTCTACGGTCAAAGATACCTCTCAGGTTGGCAACACAAGCAGTCTGGCAAACTGTTATGAACAAAATATCTGAGAAGAGCCAGAAGAGTTAATGCAATGCCATATAGCCTAGAACATGAAGAGAAGGGATCCTTGACACATCAGCTATTAAGAAAAGGACAAAGGTTAAGGGAATATGTATATGTGGCGGCCAGAAGTAGGAAAGCATTGCTGTTAAGTACGGAATACATCCCTCTTCTTTCCAACATGCTTCTCCAAGATCCTTCTCTTGCTTTTTCATTAGACACGTCTTAATCTCTAGCTACATAGCAGATACTGCACTGGGTGCTGGGGCTTTAAGAGAGAACACTTGTGAAGGCAATTTACAGGCCCAAATGCCAAGAACAATGTTAACAAGAAATTGATAGCTGAGAAACCACACCTGGCACCAGACAGAACTTCAGATGGTCACAGATGTAAACTCAGGAACTCAGGACTCTCTGCTCCACCATATATCTATAAACAGGTGGTCTTATCATAGCAATTGAAGGAGCCTTGCCTGCTCCATGCAGGATAAGGTGAACATCAGATCCCAGTGTCCATGGAGACTGACTGCCTATAGCAGTTCTTAAAAACCCAGGTCCTAGACCCAGACCACATAAGTTCTAAATCCCTTACTATTTGCCAGCTAGGATCCTAACCAAAGCTCTCTGGGCTTCAATTTTCTCATCTATAATCATCATAATAACTGTAGTCCTTGCCTCACATGGTGACTGAGAATCAACAGAAAATAAGGCATGTAAATTGCTTTGCACAAACCCTGCCATGATAACTACTCAGTAGATAGTAGCTATGATTGCTTTCTCCCTCTTTCTAAGTGGGTTCTGTCATTACACTTGTCCTTTTTGAATCCGCCCTTGCGTATCCAGTGTGCGTATAAAGGTAAAATCCACCATCTAGTCTACAGATGACAAAAAGACTAGCAGAATCGTAACAGAACCTGGAAGGGCAATAAACATCGCAGGAAGACTATATTTTGAGGTCAGTGGGCCGCGCTGCCAGGTAAAATTGGGATACCACTTCTACACACCATGGCAACGCCGGTGGAGACTATGCGATCACTTTGTGGGTATCACACAACGGTTGAGTAATATCAGATTTTAGAATTACATGAGTTTGGAAGAAGGGGCATATCCACCTGTGACAGGTAGGAAGAACTAGAAGAGTCAGTCCTATGAGCCAGACTGTGAGAAAATATAATGCCCTCTACGCAGAGGTAACAGCTATGCTTAATCCACAGGCAACCTAGGACCCATCTGTGGCCGTCAAACAAATCTAAAACAGTCCATTTTCACAGACTCGAACACAGACACTTTTCACACACTGGTTTGCTAGTAGGGGTTCAGAGAGAGAGGAAGTTAAATTAACTTCATAAATGAATGCACATAATTAAAAATGTTCACCGCTATATTAATCTAAACACAGGTAAGTAGTGGAGCATAATGAAGAAAACAAACCATGTGACATTTTAAAGCACAACACGATTACGTCTTCAGTGGGCACCTTCTACCCTCAAAGCCACGTCCTAGGGGGAAATTCTTCACTGTCTTTCTAATTAGGGAACTTTCAGGGGAAAGTTCCAGAAGTACCAGGATGGGCAAAAAGATACAGAAATAGATAGTGGGGGGGGGGGGGGACTGGGTTTAAGCTGTAAGTCTCTGGTACTCGTTTTGTTACCGATCATGGCTTCCTCACCTGGAAAATGGGATGCTTTTCACCAACCAACCGGGTTTGCTGACTCACAGAAACGCTGTATGGGGAGGTATATTAGTTAGGGCTGTTATTGCTCTGGTGAAACAGCATGGCCTAAAGCGGTTGCAAAGGAAAGGGCTTATACTTTCACCTCACTGTTCATCACGGAAGAAAATCAGGGCAGGAACTCAAACCAGGATAGGAACCTGGATGCAGGAGCTGATGCAGAGACCATGAAGGGATGCTGCTTACTGATCGCTCAGCCCGCTTTCTTACAGAACCCGTGCCTAGCAGCCAGGGGTGTTCCTACCCACAATGGGCTGGGTCCTCCCTCAACAATCCACTAAGAAAACGCCCTACAGGCTTGACTGCCTACAGTCCAACCTTATGGAGGCCCCTTTTCAATTGCCATTCTCTCCTCTCAGATGACTTTAACTTGTGTCAAGTTGACATAACCATCCAGGACAGGAGGTGTTACCCAAATGCATATCAAGATCTCATAGAGTGGGTCTGCAAAGTCTGGCCATCGTAGCGGACTTGTGGTCTGCAATTAATGGGTTATATCTGTGACAGGGCCTTGAAAATTGATGGCAAGGAAAAAAAAAAAGAAAAACGAGAGAGAAAAGAAAATGCCTTGTGTACGAAACACATGAGTACATATTCATGGCACAAGCATCTCAGAAATTAATCCTCAGCAGGAAGAGTCCAGAGAAGAGATTGAGTAGTTGGGAGATAAGAGAACCAAGAGATGGAAAACACTGCCTGGCCAGTTTGGTCATTACCAAGGATTGATGGAACATGGGCAATACAGGTACCAGCTGGGGACAGAGGGGGCAGGGGAAGGCAGACTAATCTAAACACTTGAGCCTTGCAGCCTGCAAATCACGAATGAAATAGAAAAGAAAAACAGGAGGGAGAAGAAGAAGAAGAAAAAAAAAAGCCTGTGTTTGCTAGGAAGGAATAGCTGTTGCAATCGACTGGGCTCCCTCTATAGAATGTTTCGGGTTCAACTCCTGTTTTAGGCACCTATAATTCAGCACACTTTTCAAAAACACATTCAAGACCTGAAAATGAAATGCAATCGAATGACAACACTCTTGTGAGTGACAGCCGAGGCCACGCTGATCCCATGACCCCATTAAATGGGGTTGCAACCTGCTATTGTCCCTTCACTGGCAGAATCGGTGGCACCCAGCATAGCTCGCTGCTCACACAAGCAGGCATCAGACAAGTATTGGTTGAATTAAGTATCTTATCTGCCTATTTAATTGGTTAGAAAATTGTCGCTTTTTCAAAACTACCACCTTTTTTTTTTTTTCATCCAAACTCTCTTAAAATGCAATCCCATTAAGGCTTTTTAATGCATACCAGCAGCAGCAAGGAATTTACTTAAATGAGAGAGAGAGAGGGGGGAAAAAAAAGCAAAACTCCCAGCTCCCACCTGTGCAGCCATGACACGCTATTGTCTGAACCTGAGTATATCATTTAACTTGGATGACAAGCTCAGAGGGTAGAGACCCCATCTTTCAGAACACACGGCTCAGAGCTCCCTGGGAGTCCTCAATAAATAACAGCAGCAAGAAATGCTGTGCAGGGACCCGTTTTAATTATTTATTTTCTCCCATTCCAGATTTTTGGCAGCATGTGTTTATCCCTTGCCTGATTTCCAAGGGGCAGCTCTCTCCCAGGAGCTCCTCGGGGAAGATGGATAAACAGCCCTAGACTAACCCTTCCCCTCCCCATCCTGGTGCAAGTAGGAACACCTGATTGAGCCAAACAGGATTTTGAGTGCATTCAGGATACACGCTGGGTTTGGAAGGAAACCCAGTCCTCCAGTACCCAATAGGTAGAAGCAGTCAAAAGAAATGTTTTGGCTCTGCACATCGACACAGCTGTCAGATGGCAAAGCTTGGACTTCCATGGTGGTTACCTGCTGTGGGCCTGGGAGCTGCCTTGTCATTAACCCCACGGATAAACTGTGCCTAAAGCTTGCCTCAAAGTAAAATTTGGGGGAAGGGGGGGGTAATCTCAAGTCTTTCAACAGAGAAGTAAGAAGGTGGTGATTTGCCAAACTTTAGCCATTCGATTATGAAGATATATAAAAGCAGATATTAAACCTTAAGTTTTATGCTTACAGCAAGGCTAAGCCATTTCGGGGGGGATGGGGGGGAAGCAATATGTGCTCTTTCTGTATTTGTTAAATTATACCAGTTCTGAGAAAAAGATGGCATGTGCTTTCCCCAGCATAGAAGCAGCAAGTGACCGGAAGCCTCTCCCTCTCTGAATATTAAGACTAGTATTTGGTAAGGTACGCCTTGCAGAGAACGGCTGGAGGGGAGTGTCTTTCTACCCGCATATTCATATGCCCTAGAGCCAATGTTTCACGCACCTTAGTACACAATAAATGTACAAGCAACAGTTCTCCGCGTGAAGACTTTCCCCCTTCCTCCTCTGATTCATTTTATAGCAAAACAATGGCAACACCTGTAGCCCTCAATTTCTGCTCTTTGAATTCTGTCCAGTGATTAAGGAGGCTCTCAGCGTGCTTCCTTCTCTGGAGCCATATGCAGAGTTACTTGCCAGCAGCCTCGGGAGGACAGGGGCCTCTGTAAAAGTGCACAAAGCCTCTATAATCCCCGTCAACTAGACCCTCTTGAACTGTCGCTTTATTTCCTGGTCAAAGAACTGTCAATCTCAAGACTCAAGCTGCGGCTGCCCCGTGACTCCTGGGGAAACCCGTGTCTTTTGCTTGGTTCAGGCACAGCCCAAGGGTGGTGCCAGTGAGCCCCGTAATCTGGGAGTCTGTAGCCCAGAAACTGCCTGGAGCACCCCAACACTTTCAACCTCCCCTAGCTCTTCTCTCCAGGGTGAGGCTTTGTGCCCACAAGCTGCCTCCCGCTTCCTCGGGATCTCCCGGCTCAGGCTGAGACCACAGCCGCCCTTGGCCAGCCACAACCCCGCCCCCTCCCACAGGGTCACGCTGGGCGGTCTGTGAGTGGCTTTAGCACCCGAGCATTTATTTACCAGTGTGGAGCAGGCCACAACTCTACAGACCACATCACATGGGTTGTGCATGGGGGGTTGGGGGGGCACAAAGGCCGGGGTGTGGCAGGGAGTCCTTTAGGTTCGATGGCTTTTCTGTGAGGGCATCAGTAACTGTTGGCCCAAAGGGTCAAGCTCATATGCGTCCTGAGACTGTGGCCTGGAGAAGCGGTTAGGGACAGGGGGTGGCGTGGGGGAAGCTCCATCCCAAACAAGAGCCCGCATTTGGACTAAAAGGAACGAGAGGCGGCCACTAGAGTTTCAAACCTCCCTCCAACGCCCACCCACTCCCCGCCGCCCTTTTAACACTCCCCCCTTCGGGGGCCTCAGACTGTGCTTTAGAGTAGCCTGCAGTCGCCGGTGCTGTGAACCTGAGACTTGGGGAATGTCACCAAGTCTCCTCCCGGGCCCTGGGGGGGGGGGGGGGAAACGACTTACGCAGTTGTGCTCGGTCGCCTGAAAGTCCCAGCTGCAGCTCCTGGCGCGCGCCTGGATCTCACTCATCCTGAAGAGGCAGAGAGCCGTGGTGGCGGGGGAGCGCCTCTCCTGGCCCTCTCCAGTGGCCGCGCTGAACACACCCGCCCAGACGTCCACGGCCTCCACCAGGCTGGAGGAGAGCAGCAGGCGGCGGCCGTCGGGGTGGCCGTGGCCGCAGTCTAGGGCCGCCTGGCCCTGGAACAGCACCTCGGTGCTCTGCGCGATGCGCGCCATGCTGGGCCAGCCGGTGGCAGCTCCGCTCGTGTAGTTGTAGGGATAGTAGGGGAAGTAGACGCTGCCGTTCCAGAGGAAGGCGTCCACGAAGTGCAGGCTGCCCGCACCGCCGCGCAGTTTGAGGCGGCCCAGCTCCTGCGTGGCCAGACTGCGCCCCTCCGTGTTCTTGAGCGCGATGGCCGTGTCGCGGTCAGACGCCGCGGGGTTGCAGCGGTTCGCCGTGTCCGGCTCCGGCAGCACGTAGGTGGCGGCCACCGCGAGGTACCAGCGGTCGGTGCCGCCCGCGCGGTACACCACGCCGGCCGTCGAGCCCTGCGGGTGACACGACACCACCTCGGTGCCGTTGCGCAGGGAGCTGCGGCTCAGGTTGCCCAGCGGCCGCACCTCGCAGGCGCCCCGGTCGAAGGTCCAGCCGGTGAGCAGCAGCCCCTCGAGGCCGGTCGCCCCCTCGCGGTAGGGCAGCAGCAGCTTGCTGAAGCTGCTCCCGGGCCGGGGCCGCGCGGGGGGCGCCAAGGAGACGGGCTCGGTGCAGTTGCCCGCTTGGTCCCGGTACAGGCGCGAGAGCCTGTGCTTCAGGCTGTAGTCCAGCTGGTCCAGGCAGCTGCCGCTCGCGACGAACACGCCGTCCGCCCGGCTCGCCGCGATGGCTCCGATGGCTTGCTCTGAACGCCACACCGACTCGTCCGTGCCCCGGGCGGGCGCCGCCAGCGCCAGCAGATAGGCGATCAGGGGCAGCGGGGCTGCGGGGCGCGGGGGGCGCGGCGGCGCCTTCCTCCGGGAGACCTCCATGGGGCTAGGGGGGCCGCCCCCGGGCAGGGGGCGCGCGGCGGCTCGGGCGGCTCAGGCGCGCGGCGACGGAGACGCGGGCGGCGGCGGCGGCGGCGGCGGCGGCGGCTCTCGCGCGCGCCCCGGCTCCCGCGGCCGCCCCATCCCCGCGGCTCCGGCGAGGAAGGAGAGCAGGGAGGACGGCGCGCGGCGGGCTCGCTCCGGCAGCCTGTGCCGCGGCGGCAAGCCCTGCGCGCTCCGGAGCCGCTTCCTCCTCGCCCGCCTTCGCCGGAGAGTTCCTCTGTGCGGCGCGGGCGCTCGCGGGGAGGCGCGGAGGGAGAGGGAGAGGGGAGGGGACGGGCGGAGCGGGCGAGGGGGGGGAGAGAGGCGGGCGGGGAGGGCTGGAGAGGTTGGGTGCGCTTGTGCGTTTCACTTTCCCATTGTGAAAGTGGGATGCAACTGGCCCCTTCCTCATCCTCTTCCTCCTCCGCCCTCCGCCTCTTGCCCGCCCTCCCTCCACGCCCATCTCCCCTCCCCTCCCCTCCCGATTCGAGAGAGAGAGAGAGAGAGAGAGAGAGAGAGAGAGAGAGAGAGAGAGAGAGAGAGATCGGGAGGAGGGAGGTCTCGTAATTTGGGTTACTGTGTAGGTGGCCTCTTTCATCTATTCATAACAAAGCTGAGCCTCCTGCCGTGGCTGCCGCGGCGGCCACCATCGCCCCTAGCTCGCCCGGGGCTCCCCCGGCGCGGTAGCCGCGCACCGAGCTGGCCCCCGCGCTCCCAGCCCGCGGGGCTGCTCCAGCACCCGGGTTTTGTTTACGAGAGCAGCCGCGGGCAAGCGCAGGGCGCGCGGAGCCAGGACCCGGGGTCGAAGGGGTTGCGGCCGAGGCCCGGGGCTCCGGCCCCTGGGAGGCTGCGAGGGCGGCTGACAGGTGTGGAGCGGCGGGAGGGAGGCCCCGGAGATGCGCGGGGGAGCTGCGGCCGAGCGGGAAGCGGCTGCTGGGGACCGAGGCGCCCCTGTAACCGGGGGTGGGTTTCCCCAGGTCAGAGCGAGGTGGGAGAAAGGCGCCACACGCCGGTTGTGGACAATCCCTCGGGCCAGAGCTCTCGTATTTGAAAAGGCTCCCCAGTCTCCCTTGGCAACGGAGCCCCAGGCTCTCAGACCTAGCCCTTAGAAAGTTCTGCTCACTAGCTAACCCTGATGGTAACAGCTGAAATTTATTGAGCACTTGCTACGTTCTGGGCGGCGTTCTGAATGCACCATGTCGGTTTGGATTCACTTACTACTGAAAACAGCAGCATGACTGACTGACTGTTACCATCCCTACTCAGCTCTTGAGAATGGTCTTGAAAAGGCCGTGCAACCGGCCAGCGTACTGCTGTTGACAAACAACACAGCGGATATTCGAATCCACGCCTCACTCCAGGGCCTCTTACACGAGTCTTGCTAGTCCAATGCCACCTGTGGCCACTAAAACACTCCCCGGAGACCATTCTTTGAGGCAAAACGACACTGTGCCCAGCCAGCACTCCTACCTGAGAGCCCGGTACTCTCAAGTTCCCAGAGGTTCTCCCTCTGCTACCATTTTCCCGCTTCTTTCCTAAAGAGCCCCCCCCCCCCGAGGTCTCACCACTTCACCCAGGGAGCAACTGTCAGCTGGGTTGTCCCCCAAGCCACCAAGAATTTCCGAAACAGAAAATCATTGTGCTCCGGGGAGCAGGCAGACTCAACGTTTTCTCAGAAGAGGGTTCCCTAGAGGCGAGCCGTGGTGCCTCCAACTCTGTGGCGAACTGAGAGGGGGCTACCCCCTCCCCGACCCTCACAGGTCCTCAGGAAACATCTGCATTCCTTCCTAGATCTTTTCCACATCAAGGACCACAACTAGTTGCTGTGTATTCTTTTTTCCTTACCTTCAAGTCAGTCAGCTCCGAATGAAATCTGTTTTGTTGTTGTTGTTGTTGTTTGCGTGCTGGGGTGTGGGAGTGGGGGGTCTGGATGAGCTTCCTCAGAGGTCAAATCTTAGAGAGCTTTCGGGGCACCTACTGCAGGTTTTCCACAGCACTGCTTCAGGCTCTCCCCCAGTGCTGGGAGAGGAGCTTGGAAAGGCAGAAGGGAGGAGAATGAAGTGGGCAAGACACTTGA
The DNA here is from genome assembly GCA_026225945.1 of Cricetomys ansorgei. Taxonomy (NCBI): domain Eukaryota; kingdom Metazoa; phylum Chordata; class Mammalia; order Rodentia; family Nesomyidae; genus Cricetomys; species Cricetomys ansorgei. Next base: position 15,767,002 of record JAMJFZ010000320.1, read on the forward strand.
GCGCCTAACCCACAGGTGCAGATGAAGGACTGTATTAGGGGTGGGTGAAGCTCAGAAGTAAAGATTTTAAGCCAGGCCTTGACTTCCGTTCCTTCTGGTACACACACACACACACACACACACACACACACACACACACACGATAACATCCCTTCAGCAGTGGTTTTTAAAAGCTGGGGTAAGTCTCTTTAGGGACTGGCTATCTTTGTTTCTGCCTGTCAATGGGCAACGCCATTGCTCTCCGATGTTAGATGGAGGTCACCCCTTACTGTTACTACAGTAACAGAAAATGGAGGAAGGAGAAAAAAGGAGGGGTGTGTGTGTGTGTAGGTTGGTGTTAATATGGACCTCTTAAGTGAAGCAAATCAGATGGCTTACCTGCTCAAAAAAAAAAAAAAAAAAATCAGGCTCCCCCTCCCCCCACTCCCTACCACCTGAAATATTTCAAGAATTTTTGCAAGCCAGGTGGTGGCGGTGCAGGCTTTTAATCCCAGCACTGAAGAGGCAGAGACAGGTGGATCTCTGTGAGTTTGAGACCAGCCTGGTCTACAGAGTGAGTTCCGGGACAGCCAGAGTTACAAGAGAGAACCCCTGTCTGGAAAAGTACCCACACACACACCAAAAAAAAAAAAAAAAGAATTTTTGCATTTCTGAAATCAGAAAATGAAACAAAATAACTCTCTCCCAAAGGGCACCGACCCCTCCACAGCATAGTAGGTAGGGCGTTTATGCATCAGTCTCCCTTCAGTTTTCCTGTGAGTGATCAACATGGTGGCTGGTTCTAGCGGCTCCATAAATGGCAGTGATATGTGCTGAGAAGCAGCGTTCAATCCCATTTTGGAGATAGTTTGACTGCACTGGTAACCAAGTCATTTCCCTAAGTCCCATAGAGTCGCTACAGTCAGTTGCAGACCATCTTGGAAGCTACTTGGGTTTAAACACACTCCATGGTATGGCATTTTGATCACTGCTCAATTCTTTGCTGCTGCATTTTGAAAAAGAAACATCTTACAAAAATTACCAGCAGTGAGTAGGAACAGCTCTGATGGTTCCTGTGTCTCATTTTGCCGAGAACATAAGCCCCACTCCTGCAGGCAGGCTTTCCTTTTCCTCCCGGTTGATTGTATGCAGACGTCTGTAGTGGAGGAAACCAGAATCTGTGCTAACTTTTTGGCACGAAAAATGTAGGTGATCAGGAGACCTGGAAACGCGTTCTTTGCTGATCTTACCCCATTTTGAGCAAATGCCTTTGCCCCTTCCCAATTTTCTTGTGTACTAAAGCTCCACCTTCAGGACAGACGTTCACATTTGAAAAGTCTGGGAAATATGAATAACCTGAATACATATTTAGGCATGTGGGATCTATATTTCTTTGACAGCTTTCTCTTAGACACACCCATCTAGCCCAAAGGTACACAACCCATCCACAACAAAGCTTTCCTCTCCAACTGGGTGACCCCATTTTGTTGCATGTCCCTTATGGCACGTTTCAGAACTTCTTATAACTCAAATGACTGAAACCCAAACCAAAGAAGGTAGTGCAGATCTGTCCTCCAAGCAGACCTCCTACCACGCAAAACGGGCAGTTAAGATGGGTTCTTAGCAGTTGTACACACAGCTTCCGCTAGCTGGAAAAGTCTTCATAATGAGAAAATATCCACTCCCTCAGGCACTGAAGGCAATCTGGGCTAGCCGGGCCATCTACAATCAGGCTCATTTCTGTTGGACAGAGCTTTATACATTCTGCGGTTTCCTGCTGAGACTTGGGGCATTAAGAACTTGGTCACAGTCACAAGATGGTTATCATTCGAACTTCACTTTTCTTCCCCCCACCCTTCGTGTGTGTGTGTGTGTGTGTGTGTGTGTGTGTGTGTGTGTGTGTGAGAGAGAGAGAGAGAGAGGGAAAGAGAGGATGCGTGTTTAAACCTGACCATGGTTTAGAGGGTTGGTTGGGTCGAGAGATGTCAGAAGCAACTGTATTCTGATGGTCAACAGATTCTTTACACATCCTTTCTATGTGGCCACAGCCTGCTCCATGGAATCTGAGCAATGCCATACAAAACACATCTGTGTTGGCCTCCTTGAATTTCAAATAGGCTGTCTTTCCTCCGGGGCTCTGCTCATACCTACGTGGTCTTCACATTGAAGACCTTATCAAAGTCCCCAGACCCTCTTGGTGACTGACAGGAAAATGAACTGAGCCAGCCTCCCCCCTGGTCTGCTGATGGACAGATAGTTGAAAGTACATTAGAGGAAGTATGGTTTTCTTGTTGGAGTTGATGCTGAGAGTGAAAGAAGTTCAGCCCAATATGAGAAGTCAGCCAGACACAGGGCAGTCATGATGTGGTTGTCTGTCACCTGATTGATCGCCAGAACTAACTTGACTGATCTGGCTGGATAGACTGGCGTTCATTTCCACCCTCAGTACTCTATTTTCATCCCTCCCAGTGCTATAGGCTCCAAAGATGGCAACCTTCCCTAATGGAGGAAGGCCATCAGTCAAGGGTAGATTGCACTCAGATGCTGTAATCTTAATGAGCTCTCGAGATGTGGCCGAGGGAGTCCAGGGCCTGGTCCTGTCTGTTGCTCAACTTGGCCTTGGATGGATGGACAGTACCCTTCCATGCTGGGTGACAGAGCCCAGCTGGTGGTTCCTGTAAGAAGGCTGGGTGGTCTAATGCAGTGTGGGCTCACTTCCAACATTCCAGGTGTCATCTTTCTATGTGTCATGACTTACCAGAGTTACATGTCACTTGCCAGAACACTAACAGTTACAGATGAAAGAATAGAACGGGACATTCCAAACCACTGTCCTTTACTTAGAGTCCCAACACTGACTTTCCTTAAGCTGTACAAGGGCCTTCACGACTCTAAGAGCCTGGAAAGAATGCCAAATGTTACTTGGAAGCTGTGGAGTCCAAGACATCCCCCAGCACGCAGTATGTCATTACAGAAGCAGTACACTGTGCTGGTTAAGCTTTTGTTAACTCCACACAAACTAGAGTCGCCTGGACAGAGGAAATTTCAATAGAGGAATTGCCATCAGATTGGCCTGTAGCCAAATCTGTAGGGCATTTTCTTGATCAGTGATTGACATAGGAGGGTCCAGCCCACTGTGGATGGTGCCACCCCGGGGCTAGGTTGTATGAAAGCAAACTGAGCAAGCCATGGAGAGCAATCCAGTAAGCAGTGTTCCTCTGTGGTCTCTGCTTCAGTTCCCAATCTGACTTCTCTTCATGATGGACGACAAGCTGTATGATGAGATCAACCATTTCCTCCCCGAGTTTAGTCATGGTGTTTATCACTGAAATAGAATGCAAACTGGGTCACAAACGCAGCATCATGAAGTTTCTTCAAACATGAACTAACCCTGTTCATGGTGAAGAATCTAAAGCCATCCCTGATTGACAGAAAAATACAGTTAAGTCATCGGTAACAATGGTGTTTCTTCAGGAAGTAGGCAAACTCATCAGCTAATTACATTTTCAAGTTTGGGACAGTTCTGCGGCTTGGGTGGTCTCAAAATTAAACTCTTCTTAGATTTTGTTGAAGTCTGTGACTATCCTTGCTTGCCTTTTTCTTACTGTTCCTTTGAAATGAAGAACCAAGAGGTTACTGGGGTAGACACAAAATACTGACCCCTCTTTTTAAAAACATCCTCTCTCTTGTCTCTGCTCAGCCGTCACATCTCAGAGACCGGCTGTTAGCGTAATCCCAAGCCCCGAGCCTGTGATAACTGGCAGCTTGGCACAAATTCATTCAAAGAGAAGAGCTGCCATAAAGCCTTCATATTAATAATAACTCAAACTCTTAAAATGAATAGCAGAAGATAAGATTAACAGGCAGATAACTCCACCGTCACTTGTACTTCCGCTTCCTTGAGATTCTGGTGGGGAGATGCTCAGAGCTGACAAAGAAGTTGCTGGACTTCATGGTGAGCAGTCTGGTGCTCTTTGCTAAGCCGATACTGCTTATTCCATGCCCCTTGCTCTCCCTAGAAAATAGGACTACCAAGCCTGGGAGGAAGCGATTGGAATGAGCATGGGCAGTGGCTGTCCGGTGGAGGGGCATGTGGTCATGGGGACATGCAGGGAAGCACTCCCTGTCCTCATCCACACCAGGAAGATGCAGAGAACCTGTGGGTCCCCCAGCATCTCTGACACTAACGGCCTCATGCACAGAATCCCAAATGCAAAGGCTGAGCACTTGTTATGCTCTTTTGCCTCGTTTTGTCATTTCCCCCGTGTGTGTGTGTGTGTGTGTGTGTGTGTGTGTGTGCATATAAAGGTCAATGTTGATGTCTTCCTCAGTTGCTCTCCATTTTATCTTTTGAGACTTGCTCTCTCACAGAACCCGAAGCTCACGGCTGCAGCTAGGTAGGCTGACCAGCGAGTCCCAAGGATCCATGTGTTTCTGTGGTACTCATCCATGGGTTCCTAACATACACCATCACACTCAGTATTTGCATGGGTGCTGGGGATCCAAACTCAGGTCCTTATGCTTGTCCAGCAAGCATTTTCCTGGCTGAGACATCTCCAGTCCTTCTTTTCAAAAAAGATTTTTGTTGTATTTTATGTTACTGTTTGCCTGAGTGCACTCAATAGGCACACTGTGCCTGTACCTTGTGCCTGCAGGAGCCAGAAGAGGGACTAGAGTAATAGACAGTTGTGAGCCACTGTGTAGGTTCTGAGAACCAAACCTCAGTCTCCTGCAGGAATAGCTATTTCTCAGCTGCCCTGCTCCTTGCTTTTTAGGACATATACATCTTGCTGTATAGCCTAGGCTGTCCTTCAACTAGAATTCCTTCTGCCTTAACCTCTCTAGTGTTAGGATTACAGGCACATGCCACCATGCCTGGCTCCTTTTTGTCTTTTTAAACATCTTTTACTGATATGTGACTTAAAAAAAAAAGCTGCACCTATTTACTGTATTCAGCACCATGATTTTGCAGGTCAGGATATTTCCTTGTAACCCAATCTATTCCTCCCTTTCTTGAATCCTTCCTACTTATTTCCTTTTGCCCCTTTGTGCTGCGCAGGCTTCAATTCTTTCCTATCACCCCCATTTTTCCTGTCTCGTTCCGTACTGGAAGTCTGACATCTCTGAACACAGCATTTGCCTTTTGGCTTCTGATTGGATTCAACCAATGGGAGGCCCCATGGGAGACCCAGGAGTAGAGAGCTAGGGTGAAGCTCAGCTACTTAGTCCCCCAGCTCCCTCCCTGCTAATCTGTGTGCTAGCTGTGACCATGTCCTCTCAAAGGTCACAGGTTCCGTGGAGTGTCCTCTGTCAAACTGCAGCCATAGGCTGCCCTGGTTTACTCGGTACCCCTCACCCTGTTCCTTATGCCTGTCACATGTGGTGCTTCCTGCTGATACTGGTCTTAGCAATGTCCACTTTACCCTGTCCATACCATAGCCCCGTATCGTCATCCTCCTCCTCCTCCTCCTCCTCCTCCTCCTCCTCCTCTTCTTCTTCTCCTTCTCTCTGATGCTTCTGTTCATGTCACTTGTTTCCTGCCAGAATATACCTGACCACTCAACCTACCTCAAAGAAGGATCCAGAAGAGATAAGGAATGGCACTTTAGCAGGAACATTTGGCTTGTCTATTGTGGCCAACATGAGAGACTAGGCAAGGTATATCTCCTTTATTTCCGGATGGTTAGTGCTTCCAGATCTGGCAAGGGGAGAAAAGGTACATTTTCATTCCCTTTGCACAGACTTGTCTAAACTAAATTCAGCCCATTGATAGAAACAAATGGAAACCCTACTGGGCGAGATTATTATTTTTTTTTTTCCTGTTAACACATAAAACTGAAAGTGCCTTAAAACTAAACCGGGACTCCTGGGGGCCGAGGGCTCAGGAGGTGGTGGGGGCACAGGGCGGTTATGATCTCTGAAATACCATCGAATGTTTGAAGTATATTTTCAAACAAGACACAAAACTGAACAGACAGCTTTTTTCTTCTTTAGACATCCCGCCCACCTCCCCCCCCCCCCGAGTCTGAACTCTGGCAGCCACCTCAATATAGCCTAGAAAATTTCATGTCTATTCATGGTTACCAAAACGTTAGGAAGCGATCACCATACTTCTTCACGGCCAGACCTTGTCTCAGCCCACCCCAACGAATATTTAAAGAGATAAATTGGATAGGCTTGCTTCCTTCATAGCTCCAACCACACTTTGGTAGCAGGGGTAGGAGTCACCTTAAGTTCTAAAGATGGCATGTTTTAGAACACTAGTTCTTAACCTTCCTGCTGCGACCCTTTAATACAGTTCCTCATGGTGTGGTGACCCCCAATCATAAAATTATTTTTGTTGCTACTGCATAACTGTAATTTTGCTACTGTTATGAATCATCATGTAAATATCTGACATGCAGATGGTCTTAGGAAACCCCTGTGAAAGGGTCATTTGACCTCCCCAGTGGGATCATGACCCATAGGTTGAGAACTGCTGGTTTAGAAGGTTCTTTCCCCCTACCTGCTATGGCTTCTGTACTTTGCCTCTCAGAGCCAGCCAGTCTGAAATGTCCATTCCCTCATTTATTGGACATTTCAATGGTGATTAAATATTTATGGTGTCAAAGGTCCCTTTTCCCCAGTCATGAAAGCTGCAAATTTTAGAGCAAAATGGAGCTTTAATTGTGAAGAAAGGCATCGGCACTTCAATTTGGAGTCAAATAAAATAGCCAGAGAGGCATTCTTAGGTTCCTTGGTTTTGTGGTAGTGGCAGGGATGACGAGGATGGTGGTAAAAGGACAGTAGGGTCATCCTGGCGTGGGATCCTGCTGACTAGACGTCTTGCTGACGAGAGACGGGAGGGAGGTGTTGGAGAGTGCTGAGGCCAGTGAGCGGAACAGGGCTGAAGGAAGTCCTGTGGTTCTCCTGAAGACCACCAGGAGCCCCCATGCCGCATCAACTGTGTGTAGGCGGGGTCTGTGCCCCAGCACTCGTGATCCCTGTGTGTCCACCTATTCCTACCTGTTGGTGTTACCCCAGCCACCCAAGCCCTCGATGGCGCGGTATAGTGGTCAAGCCTTTGGGCTCGTTGCGAGGTGGAGGCTTGCCGAGGAGGCAAATGGGACTAAAAACCAACCAGCCCTCTCCTCACTAGTCCCTGCCCTCTGACACAGGGGCCGTCTGTGTCCACAGAAGAGGTGCCATTTTCTTTGTACCAGGATGCACGGGCCCTAGTCAGGCCTCATTTCTAGACCCTGTGCTACCAGTTAGTAGTTAGGTAGCCTTGGGCTCTGAGCCTTAGTATCCTCGTGGTAGATTGGGAAAAAAAATCACATTATCTCATGGGCGTTTCAAGAATACTAAATGAGATATCGTGGGAAGCGGGGTACATTTAACACAATGCCCGGCTCACATAATCTGCTCAGCAAATAACGACACTATTATTGGCACCATTCTTTGATGTGGAGACTCCAGTGCTAAGTTGGGTCACTATATTGGTTTGCTATGTTTCCATAGCAGAGTGCCCCAGACTGGTGGGTATAAACAAGCAATTTGTATCTTGCTAGCTCTGGAGTTGGAAGTCTGCAGTTGTGGTGTAGAGTGGCCTGGTTTCATAATAGGCATCCTTTAGGTCTTTTCTCCATACCTTCATGTGGGATTAATTCTGTTTTTAGCGACTATTGTGTGACAGTTTCCTCCAAGATTAAAATATTCCATCCTGTAGGGAAACTCCTTAAGCAGGAAGGTAAACAACTCAAAATATCTTCAGGAAGTTCCTGAAGCTGACCAGATTCACTAGGTCCCTCCCTGCCAAAATAAACAATAAAAGCTGAGAATCCCTTTCAGACAGAAGGAAGCTGAGCTGCAAAGAAGACTCTCAGACCAGAACCAGCTGCCTGGAAGAGATTTAAACCAACTGAGGCACCCAAAAGGACACTCTCCAACCTGTTGAGCTGCCTGCAGGCTGTGCAGTGTGCTCTAGATTCTCAGATTTGTGACTTGTCACCTGGGCCTTGGAGTCACTTCTGCTTCTATAAGTAACCCCTCACCCATATTCCTATAAGTAACCCCAATAAAGCTTATGGTTCACTAAGCTGGACTATGATGCTATCTGTACTTTGGTCTCTCTTGGGCGGTATGTGTGCACAGCGTCTCCCCAGGAAAAGTTTTGCCGTAGAACAGGGACAAAGTCTCATCACTGTGGCCAGACTTCAGCCTCTAGAAAAAGACTCTGTTATCAGTAATATTAGTATCGCAGGCTCATTTAATATAGAGTAGAGGGGATTTTAAAACACCGCTGGTTGTATGTGAATGAGTGTGACAGAGCCCAATCGATGCCAAAGACACACAACCTAGCTGATAAAACCACGTTTACTTGGTCTCTGGAAAGTCCGGAGGTGACAACTCACAGGCCTTTGGAAGGAGAACACTTAGTTCCAGGCCTAGAAGAGGGGCCCCAAGAAAATAGGCATTACACAAGTAGTCTTAACCCTGAAGCCAACCCTTCCCTGGTTGCCTCGCCGTGAAATAGACGGTATAGATTAAACAAACCAGCCCATGGCAGAAGGTGGTGGGAGGATCCCATTTCCTCAGCATGCAAAGCCCAGGAACCTGGCCCATGAACAGGCCCAGCTCTGATCGCCCCTCCAGCGTCAGTGTTACCCAGCATTTAAACTCAGGCTCATCATTCGGCTCTCGCCCTTGTTATTGTTGGAAACATCAACTTATTCACCGAGGGAGTTCCATACCTGGGTTAAGGACTCTTAGGCCAGAGCGAAGGATGTGACTGGTACTGTCTATTTTCAGCAGGGGGTGGACATGTTTCTTAATCAAGCTGGACCCTAGGTCTTTGCAGTTTTTGGTAATTATACCTAAAACACCTTCACTTGTCCCTTACTTGGCAAACTCCTATTCATCTGCCACTTTTTGTGTGTGAGTCTTTCTTAATAATATTAAAAACCCTGTAGTGGACTCTCAGCTTCTTTAAAAAAAAAATGACAATACAGTTGGAGATGTAGTTCAATGGGAGAACACCTGCTTAGCCTGTTTAAGGATCTAAAGAATGGATGGATAGGTGAACGGGTAAATGATGGATGGATGGATGGATGGATGGATGGATGGATAGACAGAAGGATGGATGGACAGATGGATGGATGGATGGATGGATGGATGGATGAATGGACAGATGGATGGATGGATGGATGGACGGATGGATGGATGGACAGATGGATGGATGGATGAATGGACAGATGGATGGATGGATGGATGGACAGATGGATGGATGGATGGATGGATGGACAGATGGATGGATGGATGGATGGATGGATGGATGGACAGATGGATGGATGGATGGATGGATGGATGGATGGACAGATGGATGGATGGATGGATGGACGGATGGACAGATGGACAGATGGATGGATGGATGGATGGATGGATGGATGGATGGATGGACGGATGGACGAAAGGATTGATAGGTAGGTAAAAGCCTAGACCAGTGCTCTTTCATATCACTGTTGATTCTTCCGAGGTCAGGGATGGCATCTTAGTATCTTTCAGCAGCTCCGTTCATGAGGGGGACCCTGCAGGTGTCAATGTAGGCAGTGATCCGAGGAGAGGTGAGAATGAAAACTCGGTTCAGATTGATTTTGTCAACCTGGATCAGACTTAGGGAGTCTGATGCCAGGCGGTTCATTGTCAGCGTATTTAAAACACAGTACAGTTTGGGGACGTTTCCAGGCAACAATAATTCCTATTCCAGGTTTCCAAGCAACAATCATTCCCATTCCAGGTGCACACTAAAGCGTAAGGTGTGACTACCTAGAAATGCCTTTGCAAAGTACATGTGACCTGGGTGGGTTTTACAGCTAAAGAGCCTAAAATCTAGAGTGGTCTCTGACTGAGATAGCAGAGAGGTCAGCAGGCCATCAAGTACATGTGACTCCTAAGGATAGGTTCTATTAACTGGGAGCCAGGGTGGGAGAGTCTGGGGGATTTGGGTGAGATCTGCCTCTGGGTGAGGTCTGCTGCCACAGATAGCAAAAAGATCACCAGGTAACAGTATCCACTCCCAGCTTTCTGAGTGGGAAAACAGGTATTTTCTCTCCTCCGTTGAGGAGAGGACCCTGTGTTTAACATTCCTGGTTTCCCTAGTGATCTGTGGGCAAAAAGACCTTTGTGCTGCAATGCTTTCATGACTCAAAGTCTTCATTTACCCGCTTATGTCTCTAGCGAGAAACTCCCTGGGCTCCACTGATGCCAGGCGTGGGGTAGGGCTGAAGGTATAGCCAGGAGCAATGATGTTCCGCCCTGTGCAGTTTAATGGACACTCCACAGGTCAGTGTTGAATGGGTGTCTGAATGTTTCTGCAAAGACAGGAAACGCTGCAGGCTGTCAGTCTTCGAGGACTCCACAGTTTCAAACACACTGACTTATCATGTGCACAATACACACTTACCAACTCATGAGTTGACTATCTCAGCAGAGAGAGAGACTATAAAAGGAAAAAAGCAACACCCCATCACAAAGAAAAAATATAGTATTGACAAGATGGAAGATCAGCTACCAAACGCAAGACGAAGCATTGCATCTGGCTTATTTGTTAATTTATAGCACCTTTCAAACTTTGTTTGAAAGTGGCTTCGTGTTGACAAGGGAAGAGTCTTATACTGTAATTATGTTAGACAAGCTTATAATAATTATAATAATTATTAACTGAGTGCCAATAATACTTTAAGAACTCCGCTGAGCATAAAGATCATACTAGCGGTGTCTAACAGGTATTTAAAATTAAGCTCTTTTAAATTCAAAGGGCACAGATTCAGCATTTTCTGTTTTTTAATAAGCAAAGATTCTGACACATAATTACCCTCCTTTTTGTCCCCTGCTAGAAACTTCTGTTTACAAGAGAAACTTCCAACTAAAATGGTTTCAAGTCCACTGAGAATTAAAGTAATGCATTTTTTAACATATCTTGAATAATATATTCTATTTGTTTGAAAAATATGACATCTGTTTTGATCTATGGGCCATTACAGAGTGGAGGCTTTAGGAATCAACAGACAAGCAAGTTTTTCTGGGCAGAGGGATTGTACCTTAGGCATAGAAAAAGCGACATTTTGGCATACCCTAGGGCTCCCCCTAGTGGACAGAAAAGGTACACATAAAGAAAAACAATTGGTTACCCGAGGGCAGTTGGTCGGTATCCGAGGCTTACAAGGTTTCATCCCCCCTTAGCATCTGTTCCTGGGAGCTGGGAGTATGCTGTCGATTCATAAGGTTTGATTAGCACTCCTTTTCCTATCTGGCATCCGTAGTAATTAAGGTGTCTCCCCTGCAGGCTCTCAAATGCAGCATGAAATTACAGTGAGCTCCAGAACACAGTAGCAGGACGAGCGCTCTTTAGACCACCTCCCAGTTTCTGCAAAGACACTCCTCAAATGTCATTCTCATCTGGAACTATTTTGGTCCAAACTGATATGATGCCTTCATCCAAAACCTGAAAGGATTGGCTCTTTTTAGAGAATCTATTAATATCTGTGTTCATGGTGGCCAAGTACTGGGAAAAAAAATGCTTTTGTATATTGTCCAAATCAGACTTCTGGGTGTTAGTCTTTGTCATTTTTTCTTTTTTTTTTTGACAAGTACCCCTTGCTTATCGTGTGTGGTGTCTGTGATTTCACTCCACAAACACTTGTTGATCACAGGCATGTTAAGGTGGGGTACTAGGTGGGGATGTGGGGGGAGGAAACAGAAAAGAATGACAAACAGATCTTGGCTTCTGACAAGCTGATGCTCTACTTTGACATATCAACTTTGTGTCTCTCTTCTCCTATTGTTTTGAATATTGGTGGGCAGAGAACCATGGGAAAGCTTTCGCAGTCTTGTTCTTCTGGGAATACCATTTGTACTCATTCTCCAAACCAGATGCGACTCAAACCTGGGCGGTCCAAGGGCTAGAGACCTGGTATAGGTTACATGATTCAGACAAAGCCAATCCGAGCAGGTCCCAGGGACTGTCGGATGGATGGCGGGAGAAGAGTCTCTGACTGAGTGAATCATGGTGGCCTATAATCTCAGCACTCACTCCTGGCTGAGGCAGAACACTCCCAAGCTCAAGGCAAGCTTGAGCTTACTCTACGTGGGGAGACAATAACTCAAAAGCAGAAATTCTTTTGCGAGGGGAGAGGAACTTAGTTGTGGTTTCCTGGCACTGTCAGCAACATTATTCTCTGCCGGAGAGAAACACCTAAGAGTAAAGCAGATGGCAAAGACACCAAAGCTCAAAGAAAGTAGAATTGAGGGCCGGCAGGATGGTTCAGTGGTCAAAGTGCTGGCCCAGAAAGCCAGTGTCCAAACCCAGATAAAGGTGGAGGGGAGAACTGGCTCCTGAGGGCTGTCCCCTGACCTCTGACCTCTGACCTCTGTCCTCTGATATGCACGCACACACACACACACACACACACACATTTTCACTTACACATCTATTAATCATACTAATAATAAGGTTTTAAAAATTAACTAGAAGTGAGACAGAGGGCTATATCCCCTCCATGTTCATGCATGTACATACAGAGAGAGAGAGGGAGAGAGAGACAGAGAGAGCCATTGAAGTCCACCAGTGCTGAGCCGTTAGTCCTGGTCCTGCAGTTTAAGCCGCTGACTTTTTGTTAGCACTCTTCTTGTTGCTGCTGTACCCTCCCTATCCAACATCACCAGTGCCCACAGGCATCTACTGTCACCACCTGGGATGCCCTAAGGCCTCTACTCCAGAGTTACCCTGACTAGATCTATATCTGAATGCCCACTGGCCATCTCCCTTAATCATCCCACGTGTATTTCAAATACATTTTCTCGCACCCCGTTTTTCCCCCTGTAAATTCCTGGGCTCCCTAGATTACACCACATCGTGCGCAGACTCTCACTGAAGGTGGAAGTCACGTCAGACACTTCCCTCTGTCCTGGTGACTAATCACCAGCACGGTCCCGACGTGTCTGCTTTCCCACATCCCAGTTCTCTTTTGTTGTTTGTTTATTTTGAGGTGTGATCTTGTGGTGTAGCCCAGGCTGGTCGTAAACTCATGTCAGTCTTTCCCCGGACTCCTGAGTACTGCTAGAATGGCAGTCATATGCCACCGTGCCTGGCTTTCATCTATTTCAGCATGCCTACATCTTAAACAAGTCTCTCCTCTGTTCTTTAGGAGATTGTTCTAGGTGGGACTGGTTGGGACGCTGGCCCTGAGTTCATTACCCAGGGCATTTATATGGCGTTTTGTCGCCTTTTAAAATGGAAACTTCACCAGATAACTTCCTGTTGCACTTCCTGCTGAAGACCCTTCAACCATTTTTTAATTATTTCCTCATCTTTTATGTCAGGACTCCACCCTGCACGGCCACACTCTCCTCACCCAGACAAGGCCACTAGCAACGGATGGTGAGAAGTCTTGAGGTTCTGTCTGGTCAGGCTCTCCTCAGCATGCCCAAGGGTAGAGACGATAGTGTGATAGCAACACACACTGTGCAGCCTACTTGCTGGGAAGCTCTGACTTAGAGGCCAGAGGCGACACTTAGCTGGGTACACCAGGCTGCCTGTCTTTATCCCTTCATATGCTCCTGCACTGGGGCTTGGACCCCAGCTAGCTGCAGAGAAGCCATGTGGATGGCCAAACCCTGAGGGATCTATCAGCCCAGGGTGATATGTTCTGTCTAAGGACAGATGCCGGGCATCTGTGGGAAATCACAAGGAAAAGATATTAAAACAACTGGGTGGACAGGAAAAGCAAGCATACTTTAATCAGACATATGATATTCAGGGTATTTGCTTGAGTCAGAGGGAAGGACCCCCTAACCCCCCCACCAACAAACACACACCCTGTCTTTACATTAAAGGAGAAATTCAGAAAAAGACGGAAGTTTCTCAAATATATTCTCCCGGGGATGTCCAAGATGACTGGAGAGGTTGAAGGGAAGAAAGAGTTGGATTCTAGAGGGTGGCAGCGTGGGCTAGCCAACCAGTAAGTCTCAGGGGTGTCGGTTGTGATCCCATTGGTGCTCACTGAGGAGCCCTGTGAATCAGTTTATGGAAGCAGTTTCAGTGGACTTTTAGCCATAAGGGAGGAAAAGTCTATGCTCATAGCACAGGCAAGCAATGGTTAACTTTTCTTTCCCTGAACGCAGGGAGTCCAGTTGCCAGTACTGGTTGCTATTCACTGTTACTCTCCAAGAGCCCCCCGGCTCTTATTACCTCTCTGCTGTCAGAAGACAGTTGCTACAGCTGCAAGCATCATGTGAATTTTTGAGACAAGAAAGGAAAGGCTAACTTTCTCCTAGCAAGATGCTGTCATTTTATGTCTGAGGAAGTCTCCATGCAGACTTCCCCTTATATCTCGCCAACCAGAGCACGGTCATGTGCCCACCTGACGTCACGAACTGGCGAAACGGAGAAATGGAACGACCACCGTTAGCTCATGAGCCTGGGGACAGGGAGGACACCCTGCCTTCCTTGGCATCAGATTAGATACAAAGTTAGGGCTCTCTAAATAGGGAAGAGGAGAGAGGGGAAGAAATGAGCGTCGAGACCCGAAGAGCTCCATAGGCTGCTTCTGTATGGACAGACGCGAGGCTCTCTGGACTGGAAGATGGCCACCTTCCTCTTCCCATTGGATTATATTGTGTTCATCTCATGTCTAGCATGACGCCTATCTCATACATAGTAAGTGCTTGTAGAATAGGTGTGGCAGAAACAAATGCAAAATGAAAAAAACCAACCAACCAAACAAACAAACAAAAAAAGCGGAGCATGTTTGCCCTGGCGTCTTCGAGCGTGAAGGCCCGCTGAATATGCACAGAAGACAGCTGTTCCGCTCAGCCCGTCTACTTAAGGAGGATCTGTTGTTTGCCGAGCGCTGGTTCGTGGAGGTTTGCTTGCACACTAACACTACAAAACAGCCTCTGATGAGTGTGTCATTAGAGCTGCAGGAGCACAGGGGCAGGGAGGAGGACGTCGGACCGGGATGGAATGGTAATTAAAAGCCACAGGTATTCTAAATCTTAATCAACACTACAGCCTCCACCCAGCTCCAACTTCTCAGCAACAGAGGAAAGCGATCGGATTTGAATGTCGTTTCCTCCGGCTGTCCGGCCTGTTTGTCAGTGCACCTGTGACCCAGTAGTAAAAGATCCACGTGGTAAACAGCCAGGGAGACACTGCAGAGGAAAGGGGACCTTGATAATTCTTTGCTGAGACCGTCGGCTCTTGAATCACTCAAAGCTGAAGCTGTGTTAACCAGGCATTAGAAGATCACATGATTATTTCACAGTTGGGCTGCGTTTGAGATCTTTGTTAAGGTGGTATTAGAAAAGAGGTAACAAAGGCTGCACAAAAGGCATGGTGAAATGCACTAAATGGGTCATTTTTAGGTCTGCATGGAAGATCTGATTTTGCAGTGGGACCATCCCAAGGTTCTCTTAAAGCAAAGGGGACAACACTGAATGTCTTCTAAGAGGTCCTTAACAGTTAGGGGAGTGTGGGCCCCTCTGCCAGAGTCTGGTAACATCTCCAGGGTGCCATGTCTCATCAGTCCAATTTAAATGTCAAATTCTAGATTCACCAAGAAACCGGGTATCAACAAGAAAGGTGAAGGACAGTCGAGGAAGACTCCCAAAGATGACCTCTGACGTCCACATATACACGCGAGAGCTGACTGCACACCCATCCCCATAAACACACGTGTGTGTGTGCGAGTGGACATACACATATGACATGCCAACAGTTGTGCTTCTACAGCAACTGTAAATAACAAGATCTAGCAGCGCAGCTGATTCTTAGTGCTGACCCAAGGTAGTACTAAGTATCCTCTGAAATCTGCGACAGCACACATGAGATCTGCGGAGATTTATTCTGGTAATGAAGTCACAGGTGCTGTTGTCCCTGAGCCAATTTGTTGCCTACATTTGTAATTGCAGGAAATGCTAAGTTTCAGTTAGTGGTTACTGTATTAGTTGAGGTTCTTTATAGGAACAGAATCAATGGGATAGACACACACACACACACACACAAATTTACTAAGTCAGCTTTAAAATACTCACAACAGAATCACACCCGACAGCTGAGATCCAGTAGTTTCATGGTCCCGGAGGCCAGGTGGCTCAACATAGGGTAGGAGCCCAACAACCATTAGTTGTCAGCCCACAAGGCTGGGGCCTCAGAAGTCCTAATCTGGCACCAGAAGATTGGAAGCTCCTGGAGAGCTTGGTCCTTGGTCCACAATGGAGATGCTGGGTCTGCAACCGTCAAAGGATTCAGCATCAGTAGCAGCCACAGGGCAAATGAACTCAGAGGAAGAGGGGAAGGCCAAGAAGCAAAAGGCAGGATGGCCCTCCTTTTGCCATGCTTTTTTCACGTGGGATGCTGCTGGAAGGTGTGGCCCACAATTATGTGGGTCTTTCTGCACTTATCAAGGCCATTGGGACGCTTCTTCAGGTGAGGTTCCCTACTTAAGTGATTCTAATTTGTGACAAGTTGACGTTAAACCCGACTGTTATAGAAAATAAAGATGTCACTTTTTTTCTTATACGATCAGAGTTCACAGTGCCAGCCTAGCTACTGCTGTTCCAAAGTCCTGCCACCACATGGTGTCCATATGGAGTTCTAAGGCCAGTCTGTGACTGCTGCCATCGGCAGCTCAGGATCTGCCCTACTTGAATAATCACGTGACAACTTATATTCTCCTTACAAAGCGTGTTACCTAGGGCACGGTGGGTACGAAGCTGTAACCCCAGCTCTTTGGAGGTAGAGGCAGGAGAAGTTCACGGTTATCCTTGGCTACTAAACAAATTGGAGGCTAGCTCAGGCTACATGAGACTCCAGCTCAATAAACCAAAACAAACAAAACCATGCTGAGCTAGACCTGGTGGCACACAAATGTAATTCCACTGGAGAAGCTGAGGCAGGAAGACGGGTTCAAAGCCAGCGTGGGCTCCATAGAGAGACTCTGTCTCCAGGGAAGAGACAATTGTTGCAGAACTTGGTGTCTCAGGACTAAAATCCCAGCCACTTAGGAAGCTAAGGTAGAAGAATCCGGAGAGCTTAAGGGCTGCCTAGGCAACTTGATGAGATCTTGTCTCCAAACAAAACGTTTAAAAAGGGCTAGGGGCACAGCTTAATGGTAGAGCACTCGTCTATCATATTCGAGGCTCGGGAGACAGGTGCAACCACAGGAAGATGAAGGCAACGCACTGTGTAGTGCTGCCTGGAAAAGAGCCACTCCCAGGGGCTAGCCTTGGACGATGCTTCTGTAACACTGGCATTTTGTGTTTGTTAGACCCTTCGCCATCCCTGTGGCGTTCCTGCCTCCTTGGACATGACTTCAGAGAAAAGAAATGATTTAGGAAGAGGGAAATTTGCCTGGAGAGGCTGCCTGCTTACTGCACGAAATCACTCCCTGCCAACGAGGAAAATGCTGTTCCATTAAAATTCAAATAAGGAACTCCTGTGAGTTTTCCATCTTTAAAAAAAAAAAAGAATCCAATACAGAGCTGTAATCTTAACTGATGAGACCAGTTGCTTAGAGCAGTGGCATGCAGATCCACTTTCCTGTTTATTTTAGGACCAATCTGAATAAAAACGAGGAGTGAGGGGCAAGAGCCCTAGCTCTTTTGGGAAAGGCAGATCACTGTTGTATTGTGACAAGAATTCAGTTCCTTCTCAACAGAAAAATAAGCATACCAGGCATGGATTCCCCTCAGCAGTTACTACTCTGATTACTAGGGCTGTCTTAAAAGATTAGGTTCTGTGTCTGTGATTTTTAAAGATTAAAAACCTAGGGCAGGAGAGATGGCTTGAGGAAGAGCCGGTATTCTTGCAGAGGACTTAAGTTCAGTTCTCATCATACAACTGCCTGTAACTCTAGCTCCAGGGGGGATCCAGTGCCCTCTTCTGGCCTCTGCCGGAACTACACTCACATGCACATACCTACATAGACATAAATATGTATATATAATTTAAAATTTTCAAAAAGCATTAAAAACCTATTTGACAATAGAAAAAAAAACCTACACTAAATCAATAGGTAATTAAGAATAAATCAAGTACTTGGGGGGAAAAATCTCAGACAACTCAGATTTATGAGACCAGCAAGAGAAGGAGGAAGGGAATGGAGAGGAGAGGACCAGAAAAGAAGAACGGCATATACGCATGAAAATGCTATAATGAAACCTAGCACTTTGTATGCTGACTTGTAAAAAAGTGAACTACGGCTAAAAACATGCCTTCTAAGTCATTATCTGCTTGTATTTTTCCCAGTAAGCACTGGTTTACTTGACTGTTGATCATATTTTTCCCAGTATATATTTGAATTCCGATTGTACAGGAACATAACCTATCCTATCCCGGCTACCTGTATAGGTTTTTGTTTGTTTTACTTGACTTTGAATTTGTGGAACTTATGTCTTGGCGTGGTCTCCAGACTCATGCTGAGCACTTAGTAGGTTCTCTAACAACATTTGCCGAGTAGGATTCAAAGAGGCTTTGCTGGCCGGGGATCCAGCAGATGACTTTTTCTTCTACATGGGCTAGCCAGCCATTAGATGCTGCCCCACCACTGACACGATCAGTGGAAAAGAAAAGAAGCTGGAAGCTGTGCACATAGTCACAGAAGGGAGTCATTCTAGCAGGAAGGATGCATACGGAGGGTGAGGTGGTCAGAAGCTAACAAAACCTGGCCTATCAGAAGGCTCAGCATGCCCAGGATGCTGTCCATGTAGCCTCCGTCAGACCAACCTTGATTGCATGGTGGCTTGTATAGTTTCTTCCTTGTGCCTTGGAGACCCAGACATTGCCTTTACCTAGAGAAGTTGAGTGGAGTCAATGAATTAGCACAAACTCAGCCAAGTACTGGGCACATGGGAAGTGTGAGTTATTACCTGTGTCGGGCATGATGCTCAGCGCTTCCCTTACTTTGCTAGTCGAAATGACAAAGGAGTGGAGATGAAGAGAAGCCACGGGAGCTTATGTCCTGATTTTCAGTTCAGTCTTCTCATCCCTCTCTTGCTGCGCTCAGCTGAAGCATCCTGCGTAGACCTTTCCCCACTCAGAGTCTAAAGCAGCTTTCCTTTCTCAGTCGACTCTCCATATGACAGCCTTTCCCCATACAACATTCCATAGTGTGTAGACTTGCTCAAAGAACTGTTCGCCAGGCTAGCTACTGAGAGTCTCTACCACTGTCTGCTCACCCCAGGAAGGAATTGATTGTGTTCACCGATCAGCCACAAGTCCTGGCAGAGGGCTTGGCTCACAATACGTGCTCAGCGAAGGAATCCATACTTGTTGCACATAAATGGAGTAAACAAGTTTATCAGGCTCCTGTTATAAATAGAGTTACCCTCCAGCCAACATGGCATCTTCTTGGTCTACAACATATGCCTTCTAGAAGCCATCAGCACTGGGCAAAGTGGCTCTACTCCCAACAGACCATGTTTTAACTGTTTGCTCTTGGGTAGCTTACCTCCAGAGGAGCCTAGAGCAGCAACCCTCCCCCATTCCCTGTACTTCCTCATTCTCACCAGGCTCACAAAGAGAGAGGAGTAGATAGGGGATCCAGCTACTGGGGTCTCAATGAAGGGGGGCAACAGGGACGAAGGAGAGAATTTCAGAGCCCACTATGCATTCAATAAGAAATGCTTCTTTTTTGTGTATGTTTTTTGAAGTGACAGGGAGTACATGTTTAAATTTCAATATCTGGGGATGATCAACTCCAAGATTTCCAAAGAGGATTTAGACAGCCATGGTGAGAGGGATGGCCTGTACGCATCCAAGTTCAAGGTTCTATGTGGTAGAAAGGAAAGACTGGAGATCAGATGTCCTGGAATGAGTGCGAACAGAGGCAGAAGAACAGAGGGCAGAAGATAGGCAGAGAGGAAGTCGGTTTGGGCTCTGGAAGGAAAATCCAATTCTCTCACAATAGGAGCAAGCTGGCAACCAGAGGCACGCCCCTTCTGCAAGCTGAGCCATGTAGTGATGTCACGCCATGAAGGAATACAAGGCAGGTGTTCAGGCGGGCTTAGTCGGGATTTCTATTGCTGTGATCGAACACCACGGCCAAAGGAAGGAGAGGGAGGAGCTTACCGCTTACAGCTCTCGGGTCACACTCTATCACCTAGGAAAGTCAAAGTAGGCACTGAAGATAGGGCCTGGAGGCAGGACCTGAAGCAGAGGCCACGGAGGAGCGCTGCTTCCTGCCTTGCTCAGTTTGCTTTCTCCTACAGCCCAGGACCACCTGCCCAGGGGTGGCACCACCCACAGTGGGAATGATCTTCCCACATCAATCATTAAACAAAAAAATGTCCCAGGCCAAACTTATGGAGACAGTTTCTTGAGAGTCCCTCTTCTCTGGTGATTCTAGCTTGTGTCAAGTTGACAAAAAAACTAACCAGGACAGGTGGGTTACCATCCAGAACTCTTTCACATAAGCTTTTATGCTATGCTTAAAACTCAGAACTCGGGCAAGGCCTCGCATCTTACTAATCTTTAGAATAGTAGATACTCTGCCTTGCAAACCTTGCAGAGGCCATGAAGCCCTTTTTCTAGCAGAAGACTTCCCCATAGATTAAGAAAGAGATAAGTGGACGGGAACCAGAACTCAGCTATGGCCAGCCTGAATTGTACCTCCGGAGCCTCCTCCCCCACCCCAAGATACTGTGCTTACAGCCGTTTCGAAATCATTATTACCAACTGAATCAGAATATGACACATTACAGCCAGCTGGAGAAAACCGTCATAGAAAACACACAAGCTGACTGTATTTACATTAAACGATGGCTCTTCAGATACAATTTCAACTAGCTCTCAACTCACACAACTGTGCTGGGTGGCCCTGTCATTACTCCACACTGTAATGTACTTCAGTGGCATCCACACCTACAACCTGCCATGAAGACAAAGACATGGGCTTTGGAATTCCTTTCAGGCCGTGTCTCTTGTTACAAGCATTGGGAAGAGGTTAGGACTTTCCAGGGCTGGTTCACGCAGTTGCATTCTGATACTTCTGCCCACATGTGTCCACCCTAGTACAGTGTTCTTAATGGCAGCTGAGAAGCTTGGTCCAAATGCAGAATCTTCTGCCTCGCCCAATCTTCTCAAGCTCTCTAGGTCTGGGGCCAGATTCCTACACCTACTTCAGACAGTATAGTACTGGTAAGAGTTTCAGTTTGAAAATGCTTTCCTTAGCTAGATGGTGGTGGCTCACGCCTTTAATCCCAGCACTCAGAAGGCAGAGGCAGGAGGATCTCTCGGTGAGTTCAAGGCCAACCTGGTCTACAGAGTGAGTTTCAGGACAGCCAGAGTTACAACAGAGAATGCTTGCCTTTGGGAGGAAAATTGAGTTTTTAAGAAGTTCAAAATAGTCTAATCAGAGCTACAAAAAGTTTACCTTCCTTTCTCCTATCTTTACAGACACACACACACACACACACACACACCTGTAAAATCATGATCCTTAATGCACTTTTCTTGCTATAGCCAATTTGTGATATACAGAGTGAGCAAAATGCAATTAACAGAAACAAACATCTGTTTGCCGGACGTAAATATAAAACTTTTATGTTTTAAAGAAAACATTATCAGCATCTTGGAGTATTTATGTGTATTTGTTATTTGTATATCTCACGAGGGTTCTATAGTAGCCATATCCTGGGTGCTTAACTGGAGTTAGCTTGTGAGACCAAGGTAGTGTGTGTGTGTGTGTGTGTGTGTGTGTGTGTGTGAGTGTGTTTTATCTCCCACAGTCAGATGGCTGTCTGCTTCCCCCAGCAATAGCTTTGAGGTTGGGTAAATAGCTCCTGTACTCTGCCTCTCGATTCGTGCCTGGGGTTTCCTAATCCCAGGGCCTACAGACCTCAAAGCAGAGAAAACTGAAGCTGAAATGAGCACATTCCTGGGGGAATATCGCCAGTTCTTTTGGAAATAAATGTATCTGCGTGGAGACAAGCTTCCATTTGTCCAGAATTACCTAGCTACATGGAAGCTGCCCACACCTCTGCACTGGGAGTATTTTGAGCTCCGCCCACTCCCTGCCCGTTTTTAGCACGGAGGGACTGCAGCAAGCAGACCATGTGCACCCGTGTGGAAATGTCACCCAAGGCTCCTTCGTAGGCGGGGCCTGACTGCTGGCTACCGGTTCCTCTTCTGAAACTATGCAGGTTACTTTTCAAACCCCTTCCACACAAGCTCTCACACCTAAACTTACAGAAGGAGGGCAGGGCTGGTGAAGGAGAGGCCAGTGGTGGGAACAGTCAACCACCAGAAAGTTTGTGCGTCTCTGGCCCCACATTCTTCCTCCCTCAACTCTCAGCGCTGACGTCATCTGGGCGAAGCTGTGAGAACTGCAGCTGCCCAGGCCCAGCCAGGTTCTCAGAGGGTGCAATCTGGAGTGTCCAGTGGAGTTTTGTTGTTTGCTTGGTTTTGCAATTGTATTTTAAATGAACTTTTAGGCCAGTATAGTGAGTGCTGGGATTCACTGTGACGTTTCCATATGTGCGTGACGTTTTACCTTGTTTTCGTCCATCCCCCACCCCCTCCGTCTTTCCCCCGGGCCCCTGCCCCTTTTCTAGCTGGCTCCTCTCCTTCCGCAGAGAATCACCCCTTGTGCGTTTTCACCACACACATCCATTACCCTTTTTATCCCTCCCTTAAGATCTCTTCCCTCCCTCTCATGATCTCCTTTTTAGAGTCATCACACCAGACACAGACAGGCAAGACGGACAGACACTCATGCACGTAATTTCAAGCATAGGTTACACACATAAGAGAGAACAGGTAATGTTTGTCTCTCCGAGTCTGGATTGCTCTGTTGACCACAGTGCTCTTCGGTTCTGTGCGTTTTCCTGCAATGCCGCGTCTTGATTTTCTGTACAGCTGTATAAAGTTCCATTGTGGATGTGTAACACAGTTTCTTTGTACACTGCGCTAGAGGACACTCCCTAAGGACTCTGAGTCGACATAGCACAGAAATACTTGCACATTCATATGCCCTGAACTGTTCGCAATAACTGGGGAATGGAACCAGCCCAGGTACACATTCGCAGACGGATAAAGATGACGCGTTATTTGCTGCACCAGAGATGACGCTATGACTTTGATCCGCTTGCTGCCTTTGTCTCTCAAGAACTGGGATTACAGGTGTGTGTCATCATTTCTGATCCTGGCATAGGTAAATATACATGTGCCACTAACTCAGAGTAACAGACAAGATTGAGAACCCTTAGCCTGACGTGCGTTTCATCAGACAACTCAGAAAAATAATATGCAAATGAATGTAACTGAAGTGTAAATGGAGAAGGTTGGCTTGTTTGATTCATAAAGATCTGTAGAGCAATCCTCCTGTACTGTCTATATGTTGTATTAGAAGCCTTCCTCCAGGGGCTGGAGAGATGATTCAGTGGCTACAAACACACTGTAGGATCCAAGTTTGGTTCCAGCATCCAGCTCACCATTATCTAGAACATCAGTTCTAGGAGGTCCAGTGCTCTCTCGTGGCCTCCCCAGAAACCTGCATTCGTCTGTGCATCTCCTCACATAAACACACAGGCATACACATAACTAAAAATAACACAAATAAATGTATAAAGAAAGCTACCCTCTGGAGCTGGCAAAGGATAAAGGTCCTGTTAGACTCTAACCGAAGTTCTCAACCCATGGGTCACGTCCCCTTTGGGGGTCGAAGGATCCTTTCACAAAGGTCGCCTAAGACCACCTGCATATCAGATATTTACATTACAATGTATGAGAGTAGCAAAATTACAGTTATGAAGTAACAACAAAAATAATTTTATGGTTAGGGGTCACCACAACATAAGGAATTGTATTAAAGGGTCACAGCATTAGGAAGGTTGAGAACAACTATGCTAGAGGGAAATCTGTAGCCAGGCGTGGTGGTACATGTACCAGTACTTCAGAGACAGAAGCAGGAGCATCATGATTTCCAGGCCGGCTTACATTACTGAGAGAGACCCTGTCGTTAAGGAAGAGGAGAAGGAGGGAGATAATTTCGCGAAGATCCCTGTCGTGGAAGTTATAATGAGGTGGAATACAAGATGAGTCAGGGCAGGCCCATCAGAGCTCTGGGAAGCGGATGACCCACAGCCCTTTAGCTCATTCTGGCCCCTAGAACACCAAAGAGTAAAATGATACTGTACATGTAAAATGCACTTGGTATATCTATACACTTGGTGTATCTAAAACTGCTGCCCCAATTAAGCCCATGGTCAATCCATTGGAGGTGGTTCTGGTTGCTCTCTTCTGCTGTTCTCAGTTTCTAACCAAGATTGAGAGTTTTTCCAAGTTTGTTCCAAAACCAGAGTCCCGTATATCATTCAGTGCCCCCTTGCCGGTGTTCCGCCCTTCTGTCCCTTCCTGCTGGGGTTGGTGGTGGTGCCCGTGCTCGGCCATTTTCTTTCTGTGTACCAGGTACTCTTTTTGCTATTGTAACAGAGTAAGTGACAGAGCAACCTAAGGGAGGAAAAGTTTACTTGGGGTACCCACACACATACACCAAAATCAGAGCTGGGCCGGGACATTCCTGAGGCCATAAAGTACTTGCATTCAGGGCATGAGGATTTGAGCTCGGATCGCCATGACCTACAAAAGGAACTGATCTCTGTGGGGCATACCTGTAATCCTACTAACAGCAAGATGGGAGCTGGAGACAGGCCATTCCCCGGAAGCTCCCAGGCTAGCTTACCTGGCATATGTGGTCAGGTTCCACGCCAATGAGAGACATGGTCTCAAATGAAAGATGCAAGACACCTGAGAAATGATATCTGAGGCTGTCTTTTGAAATCCATAGGTGTGCTATACACAAGCGAACACCCCTCAAACATGAGCACACCCCCACATATGTGCACACATGCGCATACACACATGCATGCACATACATATGCACATACAGGCATGCACACACACATACATGTACACTTACACACACACACACACATACACACAGAGGCACATACACACATACACACACATGCACACACCACACACACACACACACACACACACACACACATTCACATGCCTACACCCACACATCAGAGCTGGCTAAGACTGGATCCCATGAAGTTCTGGCTTGGAAATCCAACCAGTCTGAACCAGTCGAATACTACACTTCTTTGGAGGATAACAGTAGCCAGAAGGCAGCCGGAGGTGGCAAGATCAGTCCCAGATTGCAGGTCCTGGTGATACTGGAGGCAATAGGCCAGCCACGTTCTACTTCATTTGTAGTTGTAGGCAGCATTTAATGAGCCATGGAAGCATATAACAGGGCTGTAAGCTGGGTGGAGCTCTATATCTATGGCCTTTTCTGTGCTTTGATACACAGGATAAAAAATCGCTAGAGGAAAACTCTGTGAAGCTGGACTCTAGACCCTGATGGGCACCCGTGCAAGAAAAGATTTCCCAAACCAATAGCCAGAGATGGACCAGGAATCACGCATCAGGTACCGTCTCAAAGGCTTAGCTCGATTCTTATTCCTTGTCTGTTCCAGGAGTGTGGGCTGAGGGGGAGGGGTTATCGCTCCGCGATTTGAGCTAACCCACACATCTTGACTTATCTTTAATGAGAGTCATTTTCTACCGTGCAGCCTGCTAATTGACAAGCCATTAATTTCAGAAATAAAAACAAATGTGGTACTCATTTGCAAATAAGAAGAATCATGAGCTGTTGATTGGCATATCCCTATTAGAAGGAAGTGTAGCCGCCTCGGGAGTTAATCGTCTGTGACAAACGCTGGCTGACCTGCCTCAGTGGTCCGTTAGTGACCACTTAGCAGGAGTCGCATGTTACCCTGGTTGGGCGGAACAACTCAGCTAGAGAGACCTCAAGTGACTTCGAGTTTCACAAAGAGAAGCAGGCCAGATCCCAGTCATTCTGAGCCCGGAAGGGTGTTTCCAGTCTTCATCCACAGCCTGTGTTGCCTCAGACATGGGTATGGTGAGGTAACCCACACACACTTGGTCATTTTCTTCTGGAAGCTTCTGCCAGGATTCCATTCTTCCGGACTTAAGTCAGGACCCTTCTCCTCAGGAGGGTATCTTTCCAAACCTCAGCTGCCCCTGACTGTTTGGAAGCTGGTGTTTGTGTATTGGATCCGAAAGAATTCTAATTATTTGTTCTCCACAAGGCGCTTACTTATTTAAGACATTGTCATACCGGTTTTGCTTCATTTAACTTCAATAATTGTCTGGTGTTTGCTTAATTCTACCTCAAATTCCAAATCCATCTGGGATAGGAAACCTTCATTTTTGGCAGAGCTAAGGATGGACCCCAGGGCCTTGCTGAGCAACCATCCCCCATCCCCACTCTTACCCTGCTTGGTAGGGAACTTCTTGAGGAGAAAGGACATTTCTTTGTTTGATTCTCATTTCCAGGACTTACTGCCAATCCCCGGCACTTATTTGCCGGCATTTTCTGGCTATTAGGTAAAAGGAATATGGCCTAATTAATGTCTAGGGGCAGGGTTTTTATTCCAATATTAGATCATAGAACGGAAGACTACTTACTGCTCATACGGTAAGTCACATTTTTTTTGTACAACCTTTACCGTGTGCCGGGTTCTGTTGTAAGTGGTTTGTGTGAGACACGCATTTAGTTTATACGACAGTCGTATGCAGCAGACACCTGTGTCTGTTTTACGGAAGAGGGAATTCAAATGCACGGAGTTAATGACTTGCCCAGGATCACACAGGAAGTAAGAAAACGAGGATTTGAACTCAAGCATCCCCCTCCCCCAGCAAATATGTATCTGTTACCTATGTGTGAAGATGTACTAAATAGGGAAAAGTGGCCTCTTCATCTCCACCTCGCACCCTATACAAAATAACGTATTAGGTGGTTTCCAATAAAATTCCACAAGTCAAACAGCTGTAGTCCACTTGGGTTGTTTTTATTAGATGTGGAAAGTTGCAGCCACCAGCAGGGGGAGACTCTGGGGAGTGGGGTAAACTTTGAGTGAATATGTGTTGCTTGACATAGGCACAGCTTTGTCAAGGACCCCATTGCCCCAGACCCATGGGAGTGGGAAAGCCTTCCCCAGGCGAGGTTCAGAGGGATGGCAAAGTCTCCCTCTGTGCAAATGATGAGTTCAGATGTTGACAGCATATGCAAGCATCAGTGTTTATGAAGGACTGAGCAGGGTGTGCAAAAGCTAGCAACTACAACTTCCTCCTCTTGGATGTTCCTAGCCCGAGAGTGCTGCCTTTGGACACCCTACCAAGACTGGCTAACTCCTCTTCCTGTGCTGTGCATTACAGGCTGAGGTTCCGAGTTACCGTTACGCTGTTGGTGCTATCCTAGGAGAGTAAGCACAGCCCACCCAACTCCAGCTTTTCTGCAATGTATCTCTGCTCTTTCTTCGTTCCCTCATTGCTGCACTCAACAGCACAGGAGGCAGTTTTTACTCTTAGCCTGGACTTAAGTGTTTTTGAGTGTTCGTGTGTGTGTGTGTGTGTGTGTGTGTGTGTTTTGCAGGAGGTTGTGGGGAGACACTGCAAAGGAAGAGAGAAGAAAGACAATGTTGATGAGAGGGAAAGAGTAAGAGTCAGGATGAAGAACCTGCAGGTCTGTGTTGCTGGTGCAGCCCTAGTCTCCGGAGTGCAGCATAAGGCAGGGGTCTGAGAAGAGCAACTTCTGGGGCCTATGGTCACCTGATCATTGGCCATGCAAAGACATAGACCCAGTCTGTCAGAACTTCCCATTTTTATGGAGAATAAGACATCTTCATTTTTGTGTACGTGTGGGTGTATGTGTGCAAATTTCTTGATTGTTAGAAAAAAAAAATACTTCTCCCTGCTGCAGATAAAGTGTAGAGTCTATGAACTTGGATCTGAGACGCCAGGAGGCTTCAGGATTCAGCACTGCAAAGATTGATTGATGATCTAGAATTCAGTGCAAACCGTCATGTCTGAGTTCCCACAAGGAGCCAGCTAATTTTCTCTGGCCCTTCCCCAGAAGCCAGTTGGACTTGTTGCAGAATTGCTTCTTATGTTTCCCAAACATCATATATGTATGCACCACCTCACAGATATTTTTATCACATTTACATGGCATTCATATCATGACTTACTTAATGCCTTTCTTGTTACTGGCTCTACATTAACTCCCTCTTTACAGCTTGGGCTGCTGTGGCCAATAATGAAAACCATAGTTTTAATGTTCTAGACAGTTTTGCATAAGCATATGAAAGTAGACAACGCATAGTTAATATTGCTCATCCTGTCCATCACTTAAGATCATCTGGTTAAAACACTTTTCACTGGCAGACGTTCTACCATTTTGAAAGAGACTCTGGGTAAGGCTAAGATGAAATGTTAGAGAGGCAGAAAGAGATGCTGACGATGCTAAGCTTGGAGAGGAGGAGCTAGGCTAGAGACTAATTCACTTCTACTTGATAGGAATTATGGAAATTTCCTAGTTTTACTGTTATAGACAAGCTGTTAGGGCTGGAGAGGTGGCTGGGCAGCTAAGAGCAGGTGTTGCTTCTGCAGAGGACCAGGATGCGGTTCCTAGTACCCACATGGTGGCTTACAGCCATCTGTAACTTCAGTTCCAGGGGATCTGACTCTCTCTTCCAACTTCTGTGGGCACTGCATACATGATTCACATACATACATGCAGACAACACTCTCTCTCTCTCTCTCTAACTAAATCTTAAAAAAAAAAAAATAAAAAAGACAAGCTGGGGTCTATCAGTGAGCTCCCCGCCCCCACCATCGGTTTGGAAAATCTCTGCCAGTCTCCTATATTTCATTTGCCTGTTATCTCCCTACTATGAAAAACAATTTGCATGAAACAATCACTCCCAGCCCACAGGAGTCCTCCGGCTCCTGCTGTTTTCTCACTGGCTTTGTCTGTGGTGTAAACACAAGCCTCTGCAGAAGGTACAGCTAGGAACCAGCAAGTCAGAGCCAGTCCGCAGGCAGGGGATTCTAGTCTGAATACTCGAGGGCTCCTTTGCAGGGAAAAATCTCTCAGACATGTACCCGGCAGGAGGGCTGACACGAAGGGGAGGATGCAGGGAGGTAGAGATCGGATCTGTACAGAGCTTTAAGCACCCCAGTGACCGTGACAGAAGCTGGGATTTACAGGACAAGAGAATCCTTGTCCTTTCCTTGGTCAGAAATGACACATAGATGTTCAGTGGTTCTGCCCTCGGCTTCCATAGTGGGGGACTCTCAAGACGCTGCCGGGTGGCACTTGCTCTTCTGGTGCCAGCAGGAGAAAACATTTTTGGAATTATTTTTGAGGAGTTTTGATAACTGGTCTTGAAAAATGTGCACCTCTGTGTGTGTGTGTGTGTGTGTGTGTGTGTGTGTTGGGGGGTGCATGTTAGTGCAGGTGCCTGCGGAGGCCAGAGGCATCAGATGCCCTTTGAGCTGGTATAGTGATGGGAACTGAACTGAGGTCCTTTGCAAAAGTTCTTAACTGTGGAGCCATCTATCAAGCCTCTGTATCTTTCTCTTCTGTTCTCTTCTGTTCTCTTCTGTTCTCTTCTCTTCCCTTCTCTTCTTTAGTAAAGCAATTTCTTTTAAAAGAAAAAAAGT
Organism: Cricetomys ansorgei; assembly: GCA_026225945.1. NCBI lineage: Eukaryota > Metazoa > Chordata > Mammalia > Rodentia > Nesomyidae > Cricetomys > Cricetomys ansorgei. The sequence continues at coordinate 15,796,559 of JAMJFZ010000320.1, forward strand.
TACAGAAGCATTTTTTTGAGCTGGACATGGCGGCACACACCTGCAATCACGGCGCTCAGGACTCGAAGGCAGAAGGACCAGGAATTCAAGGCCATCTTTGGCTTTGTAACAAGTTCGAGGCCAGCCCAGAGTACATGAAACCCTGTCTCAAAACAACAACAAACTAAAATCAAAATCAACCTGTCAAATCAAAAGCATTTCTTTAGGACAGAAATCGTATTTATATTCCCCCGTATTACTGAATTGCAAATGATACTGATTTGAGTGCTTGAATATTAGTTCAAATAAATTAAATTATTTCAATCACCAATTAATTAAATTTGTTAAGACATCTGGGGGGAAATGGAGAAATATGAAGAAGAACACGGAAGTCTCCAGTCATGCCACCACCAGGGATAGACTGCCGATGACTTTGCTTCTCCTTTTCTTTGCATATATGTATTTTCCATATGAAACGGAGAATGTGCCTTATGATGAATTTTGTATCCTGCTTTTAAAGATTAATGTTATATTCTGAGAAATTTCAAGATCATTAGTCTGAGAGACATCCCTGTGACTGACTGGATGACACCTCTAGGTGCGGATCCTGACTTATTAACCACGCCTCGTGGGGCCTTCAGGACTTTTTCAGGCTTTCGGCAGGAGCTCAGTAAATGCTGGTGGTTTTCATTCCTACCCCACCGCCTCTGTGATGAGAAGTTGCCTGGATGCACCATTCTGCGGTTCCCTGAGTTTTTTCAACTCCTTAGCTCAGGGCTTACGTTTCTTTACAGAGTTCCCCGACATCGTTACTCCCTTTATTATGCTCTTAACAAGTTAGATTTCTTTCTGTAATCATCGATTATGGCGTGGCTCTACCATGGGAAGCATCGCAGAAAATAAAGATGTGTGGGATGGATGAGAGGGCGTGTGGGGCCGAGAGCTCTTTCCTTTATGAAGACATAATAGATGTGAACGTAGAAAGGAAAAAGAGCAGCCATGGCTGTCTCTCCACTCCGGCCTTTGCCCAATGACAGGCATTTGGGCACAGAGCTGGGCTGACTCACCCATACAGGCAACGAGTCAACAGGCTGGCACCCCCAGGAGCTCCAGGGCTACACCTCAGATGTGGGACCCCAGAAGCAACGCAGGCAGCCAGTGCATCCTCTCCTTCCCCAGTTTCTTACCATCAAGGGAGCAGTGGGGACAGGCTACCCTTCTTCCCTAGGTTCTTGGCACGTGACAGCCAGCCAGAAGAAGTCGGGAGAGTGTGGAGACCTGTGAGAGCTAGAAGCGATGACTGTGGAGGATTCACAGACTTGTCTGGTGGCGATACTGTCAGCCATGGACGAATCCACCGCTAATATCTGCTTCTTATACATTATTCATGAAAACAGGAAGACAGAGCTGATAACATCAGAATAATGCCACTGTCCAGAGAATCTGACTATTGCAGCTTGAGGGCATTTTAACTCACACAGGAAAAAAAAATTACTTTCTGCCAATCTGAGGTCTGGAAGGCTCAGAAAGGTAATGCAGATAAGAAGCAGTGGTGAGAGTTTCCTTTGAAAGAAGGTGTGGCTTTCCTCCAGGTCCCTTTACCCCTTCCTGGCGTTGGGACCCCTCCTTCTTTCTCATTTCTTAAAGTCTAATGGAGGAACAACTGCTGCTCCTCTTAAACAGCTCTAGGCCTTCAAATCAGTCTGTATTTTCAGACCTGTCCATCAAAAGACAGAGACCAGAAATAGGACTTTGTGTATTTCAATTTAAATTATTAGCTTCTAATCTCTTCAAGTCTGAGGGACAAATGTTCTTTGAATAGTGAGAATCTTCTGCTGCTGCTGCTAAAATCTAATGTTTCCCCCCCCTTTCTGATTCATTCTACTCTGAAACCATTTCCCAATGTGCTGTCAGAAAGTAAACACGTTCCTATGTTGTAGGGAGGAAACTGGAGGGCAGGCCACCCTAGCTACCCCAAGGACTGGTGAGCAGTGGGAGAAGGCACCTCAGGTTGTCAAGGGGCCAACCAGCAGTGGAGGCAGGTGTGAAGGGGTGTCAAGGCAGAGGTTTGTTTTAAGTAGCTCCTGGGAGGTGCATAGGTTCAAGGGCAGGTTATTCGTGTGGAGGACTCAGGAGCATAATTCACTGGGAACTGCAAGTGGTTTGGGAGGACTATGGGAAAAGAAGTCTCATGTAAGGTGGTGTGATGGCTAAGCTCAGTTGTCAGCTTGAGAGATTATGCAACTAGAATCATCTGGGAGTTGGATCTTGGGTATGTCTGTGGGGGACTATTGTGATCATGTTAATTGGGGTGGGAGGACCTGCCCACTGTGGGTGGCACCATTCCCTGGGCTGGGGACTGTAGGAAGAGAAGAAACTGGGCTGAGCATCAGCATTCATTGCTGTCTTCTTTCTGTCTGTGGATGCAATGTGACAAACTGCTTCCTGCCACCTTGACTGCTATGATGGGCTGGCTGTACTCTAGAACTGTGAGTCATAGGTGTACAAGATGTCTTCCTCATGGTCACACCCACTGAATGGAAGTACATGTCTGGTTGGTGAGACTCATTTGGTGGGCTAAGGACACATAGCCCACTTCCTCCTTCAGAATGCAAAACTCTTGTCTTCTGGAGGGAGCCCACTGCCTGCCTCAGTGGAGGCCTCCCTCTTCTCCTAACCCTAGGGCTTAGGAGGTCATCCTTATCCCCCACACCAGCTGTTCTCTTTACTGTTCCTCATGGGGGTGGAGGAAGCCTCTGCCCTTGGTGGGTCTGTTTGAGTTTGGCTCTGCAGATCTACTCTTACCCATCAGATTCCTAGGTCTGGCTGAGGTAGGGATGGTAGCTGGAGGCCAGGAGAGGGTGGGTACACAAAGGATAGCTGGAATCCTCTTGCTCTGTCTTGCCCACCAGCCAAACTGGACCACATACTCTGTTTCTGTCCCCTCTAGTTCCTGGCTTGATTGAACCCAGACTCTGGAAAAGAGGGAAGTGACTGACTCACACCTGAAAACGATCATCTTTACCTCGGTCCGGTGTGTCATTCCCATCACCGTTTGGGACAGGAGACAAACCCTAAGAGCATTTGTAACTAGCTGGGGGTGGGTCACAGCTAGTGAACAGCAACACCAGGATTCCAACGGTCTCCCTTACATTTAAAGGCAGTAGCTGGGCAGAGTAGCGCACACCTGTTACCATTGGGAGGCAGAGGCAGGAGGATTACTACAAGTTTAAGGTGAATTTAGTGTACATACTGAGTTCCAGGTTGCCCAGGGATACATCACCAGACACTGTCCCCAAATCCCCAACATACCAACAACTGACTTTTAGATAACTAAGCTGGTCTTTGAAGTCTCTACCCTGATGTAATATTGCTGTTAGAAACTGCAAGGTTTAAAGAAATATTCTCTGCACAGCTTTTGATGTGCAACAGATGAAATAATCATGCAAGTGATTAAACTGTAATTATGACAGAGGGGGTGGCTGCCTAGTTGGATAGACTTAAACATTTTACAGAGCGCCATGTAAACCGTGGCCATCTCTTTCCCCTCTCTTGATTCTTCTCTGAATTTCGATGAATTTTTCATCAGCTTATTAATTAGTACAAATCTTGAACTGCACTTTGTAATTAAGGTCTTATGTGTTTCTCCAGATCTCACATTTGAGTTAAACGTTAATTTTTCAAAGAGAAAAATTAGGAATTTGACGACTGCCTTCCTTCCTGGCAGTAGAATATACACGCTGCCTGTCAAGAAAGATTGAGTGCCTGGGTTTCTCAGATAGGGAGTGATAGATTATTCCTCATGCAATTGCACTCATTTACCCAATATCGTAATCAATTGCTGACAGCATCTCCCCTAGAAAGCCATTTGTGAAGCACGCTTGGTAGCCTAGTCACTCAACATCAACACGAACTCTCTGACTTGCCAAGAGTCTGGGTAACTTTTCTTGGCTCCATGTCTCAGTTTGCTCCAATTTTTAGCAATTTCAGAATCATCCAAAGACATAAAGCTTTGTTACAGTGCAGGTCCAGCTTTCCCATAGTAGCTCTGGTAGCTAATCTTGGTTGTCAACTTGATTACATCTGGAATCAGCTGGAACCCAAGTTGCGGGGCACTCCTGGGAGGGATTTCCTTGATCACATTATTAGGAAGAGGAAGACCCAGCCTAGATGTGGGCCCTGCCTTCTGGTGGCAGCCCAGATCAAAGGATGTGGAAGAAGGAAATTGCTTTTTGCCTGCTTGCCCTCAGGCTGGCTGGCAGGTCTGCCTGCCTGCTGCTGTGGTGTTCTCTCTCCAGTATCAGAACAAACTTCATTGGCGTTCCAACTTAAACCAGCACCTCTCCAGGAATCCCCCAGTCCTTCAGAGGAACACAGGCCAGGACTGCTGAGATATCCAGCCTCACAGAGTGAGGTTCTTGGCTTCTCCCGTATGAGACAGACTTGGACTACCAGGACTGCATCCTGTGAGTCAATCTAATCAATTCCCATTTAATTCCCACACGTATACACGCACAAACAGTTCTGCTTCTTTAGAGGACACTGACTAACACCATATGCTCCCAGGAGCCGATTCTCTGTGGAGCTCTGGTATTCTTGTACCTCTTGTGGGCAGGGTTATGGATTACCTATTCAAAGACAGTTGTTAGCAATCACCTGTAGAAGAGACAGAACAGGGGTCACTGCCTATTATAAAAAAAATAGGGGCTTCTCACACTCAGAGCTCCCTCTTATAAAGTCGGTAATGTCTCACACCACTCCATGGGGCTTCGACTCAGGGAACAACACAGGCACTGGCTACTGAGGTTGCTCTTGAGTACTAATGTATTCTGCACTTGGCTCCGTGTTCTCCACCAGTGCCTATGGAAGGGGCTTCTAGACTGGTGAATTCCCAGGTAGAATATATTGGCGGTTTGTTTCCCTTCTTGCCATATGTCCAGCACTGTTGCTCCCCCCACCTCATGTGTATGTGTGTGTCTGGGTGTGTGTGTGATGTGGGTGCACGTGCGCACGCACACACACACACGTGTCATCATAACCTTATGAGACAGGTAAGTATTACTATTTTTCTCATCTTGCAGGTGAGGAACAACACAGACCTTACATGAATGGTGTCTGAGCCAGGGTTTGGAACTAGATAGTGTGGCTCCTACATTTGAACCCCGAATCCTTTCCTCCTCTGAGCAGAGGGACCTAGAGCTCTCCTTAGATACTGAAGTTCACTTTAGAAATGCTTCTCCATGTCTAGGCAGAGGCTGAACAGATGTGTGGGGTAATGGTGTCCATTCCAAAATTCCAGAAAGTTCTCACACATTCACCTCATGTACAATTACAGAAGAAGAAACTTCCCTGGTGGCTGCATGTGCATGGTCTTGGGTGAGCTGGGTGCCTGGGCATGAGGACTGGTCCAGGATGGGTGTAAGGAGGAGACATTCTCATTCTCTTTGGTAGCTTCCTCTGGGGAACCCATCGAGGATGGTCCTCCCCTGCTCCACTCCACTCTGGAGGCCAGCTACTCCTTCTGCAGCAGTCACTAACAATAGTAAATAATGCTGTGTACCCCCGTATGTAGTAAATAATGCTGTGTACCCCCGTATGTAGCCTGTACCATTTGCCCCTGGTTTTTGGAGGTTGCCTGTGAAATAAACCATGACCTTGCTGTCCACCAGCTGAAGAGATGCACAATTGGCAAGTAGAAAGATATGTGATGTGAAATGTGGATGAGTTCTGTAGAGGAGATCAGAGTGAGGGGGTAGAATGATGGGGGGTGCTCTAGTAGAATGGCAAGTAGGGGGCTCCCTGAAGAGGTGACACTGGGGCCAAGCCCTTAGTGTGCAACCTATTTGCTGAGTGATGGCAGTACACACTGCTGTATCACTGGAAATGGACCAGTGAATGGTGACCAGTGTTCTACCAAGGACAGTAGGTAAGAAAGCCCAGAGGGTAGCCATGGAGGAAAGTACAAGGAGCCGAATAAAAGGGAAAGAAGCCCTGAGCATGGGGTAAGGCCGGGGGCAGGAATAACGACAAAGGGAAAGAGTATCACAGAGGGGGAGCAGCAGGGCAAAACTCCCTGCATTTGACGAGCCATGCCCGGAGTCGTGAGAACCCAGGGAGAGAGTGGCAGATGGCCTGGTAGATCACAGTCAAGGACCTCGGCTCTCTCTGTGAGGTTCCCAGAGGGCTCCCACTGATCTGCCATTGTCTGACCTTATACGATTACTCTTCAGGCCTACTGCTATGTATTAGCAGTTAGCATGTGCCACCGCGGTGTTCTCCAAGGGACTGCCCCTGGGTAAGTCTGGTTGTTGTTTCCACTGTGTGGATGAGCTCCGGAGGGAGAGAGTTCTAACCCCCCTACAGATAGTGCTCACAGAATTTGTGTTCTTTAATCCCAGCTAGGCCTTCTGCGGCAGCCCAGTGTCCTGCGGTCGGCCAACACTCGAGTCCCTAGAGAAGAGTCTCTGCCCAGTCTTCTTCTTTTTCACCTGGAGAACCCAGCTGCACACGTTTGGATCTAACTGCACACTCAGCCTGGCATCCAGATGACCATTCTTTCTGTGAGAACCCCACCCTTCTCCTGTGCATTTCAGGGTCAGCAGGCTCGTGGCTGCCTCCCAGGGTCACGTTGATTGATTGTGTGTCTAGGGTCACACTAATGGAATAGACACCCCATTTCTAGCTCCTACCTTATTTTTTTCCTTTCTCTTCAGAGTTTGAAGAATGATTCTTTCTTCATGCTCATCTCCAGGCCACAGTCTGTGGGTATTGCTGATCCCACCATTGATGGAGTAGGTCTCAGGGATTATTCTTACGTTGAATGCATTTAAAAATTATTTATTTAATGTTTATTTTATGTGCATTGGAGTGAGGGTATCAGATTCCATGGAACTGGACTTACAGACAGTTGTGAGTTGCCATGTGGGTGCTGGGAATTGAACTTGGGTCTTCTGGAAGAGCAGCCAGTGCTCTTAACCACTGAGCTATCTCTCCAGTCCCTTGAACACATTTGGAGTCTTCCAAGGCCAGGGACACTGGTGGCCAACATTTCCTTGGGCCCTGTCCCACTCAGCACCCTTTCTGTCATCCTGATGGTTCACCCTCAGTTCCAGAGAGGTCTGCACCCCAGCCCTGGGCATTTTCAGCTCTGTTCTTTCCATTATCCATGACTTCACGTACTCATGGACATTGTAATTCCAGTCTCGATATGGTTCCTGGGTTTGAGTGTTTCTGTCTACATGGCTTTCCAGCTGGATGCTCCTAAAATGTCTGGACTCTTACCACCCCATAACACCGCTCACCATCCCCGTCCCCACCCACCTCTCAGAATAATCCCTGGCTTTCAGCCCCGTAGATTCTGCCTGTCATGCACATGGCTGGCCCCTACCACACTCCTTCATTCTGTCAGCTGCCTGCTGGGGTGTGACTACTGCCGTGGTCGGGTAACAGCCTGGAAGCTTCTTGAGAGTCAGGCCCTCAGGTCTCACTCCTAGAGCCTGATTTGGTAAGAACAAGGCAGGGTTAGGTAATTCTGGGTGTAGAGACCCTAGACCTCGCCCCCAACAAAGAACAAAACACAACTCATGACCCAAGCCCCTCCTTAGTCCAGTCCGGTGTCTGCTGGGTTAACAGCCACAACGATCACTGCCTAACCGTTTCCGAACACTTAGGAGTTCCCTAATTGCATCGAGCCCTCTGCATGCACAGATACCGCCAACATAACTCTAGGCTTCAGCTACTGAGCACCGCACTTCATTCTGTAAAAAACAGGTGTACAGGGAGCTATCAATTCACACAAGGACACCGTCTCTCCCATCCAAAGCCTAGTTCTGAACACTGGGTTTTACATTCTCATTTGCTTGCACGGTCCCGCTGGACCCGGTGGCTTTTGTTCTCCTAATGTGCCCTGCCTTTTTATGCCTCTGAGCGTTTGCTGTCCTGCTTTCCTTTCCAAGTGGCCATCTGCCTCCACTTTTTCTATGGCTCCTAAACACAGTACAAAGTTAGCAGCTCAAATCACCTCCAATTTATTAATCAGAGTTGTGTCGATCAGCACAGACAGCCTGAGTCCTATGCCCGTGATCTTGCAAATTGACACTCAGGTGTCAGCTGGGACTTGGTTTTCTGTGGAACAAGTTCCGGTCTCTCTCCCAGCTCGCTGGCCACTGCCAGAGTTCACCGTCTCACACTCGCAGGGCTCAAGCCCTGCTTCCTCTTTGGCTCTCAGCTCTCGAGGCTTCCCAAGTTACTAATGAACAACCAGCAGAGAAAACTCTTTTTAATTCTCATATCTCCTTTGCCAGGAAAATCCAAGCCCCTTTACAAGGTTCAGCTGATTGGGCGAGGCCTCCCCAGGACAATCTTTAGATTTTAAGATCGGCAGACCCGAGCATCTTAACAGCAGCGCTCAAGTTGATTGCTTGAACGGCTGAGAGGAAGTGTGTGTATGTTGTGAGCTGAGAATATTGTCAGTCAGCTTATTATTCTGCCTATCACACCACCTGATCTTCAGGACCCAGTTCAAGTGGTAACTGCCTTCCTCCAACACCCCCTTTCCCAGTGGAGTATGGTAAAGCAAAACAAAACAGAACAAAACACAAGAACAAGAACAAGAACAACAACAAAAAGATCCATTTCTTGTACCTATCAAGGCTGTGTGTTTCTTGAGAATAGAAGCCAAGTCTGGGCCATCTTTGCGTTCATAGGACCTGGGAGAGCATCTAACTCAGCACATTTTGCTGTTAGAATGATACCCCCGTGGAGCAAGCTCTCCAGATAAGAGCATTTCTTTTAGAATCACAGACGACAGTGAACGGGGTTGTGGTAGGTGACAGCGCATGCTTCCGGTTGGGAACCTTCAGAGCTGCCATGGATTCCCAGCTCTTTGATGGTAAGGACAAAAAGCTCCAATTTTCCAAAAAAAAAAAAACCCTTCAGTGCAGAAGCCTCGGCGACGGTGAGACGGGTGGACCACTAGGTGTCACTCAAGATTCAATAAAGAGTTTCGGGTCTACCTTTCTTGGGGGAGGAAGCTGGTTAGACCATCCCCACCCATTGTTTCCTGTGGGTTCAGGATTCCTCACTACCCTCTGTTCCTCTGCCTCCTTGGACACACGCTGGGTCTAAAATAGGACAGCAGTCAGGTGCCGCCAGGGTTGGGGCCACCTGGCCGTCGAATTCAGCCTCAGTTTTTGTAGATGGGCAATGGAAGTGTGTGTGTGTGTGTGTGTGTGTGTGTGTGTGTAGCGCCTGGGGTGGGTCGGAGCTCCCTCCCTACTCACACGTGATCGAGGTTTTCCCCACGACCAAGTCTTCTGTGCCTGAGTTCATAGTCTAGGATGCGGAAGGTAATGGAGGTCACAAATGCTCCGGAACACCTGTCTTAGAACCGGAAGCCTGGGGAGTGGGGGCACACCCTTTCCCTGGGACTAGCGCCTGCAATTAACCACTAACTAGACTATGTTCGGCGTTGGAGGGAAGGGGCTAAGAGAGAGCTTATAAGGAACATGTCTTTGGCCCGAATTCTGGTCGCCTTTTCTATCCCCTCTAGAAGTAAAGTCTAGGTGTAGGGCTCACCAATTGCCAGACTGTATTTTCCTTCACCCTCGGCAGAGGGCGCCCTCCCTCCGCGCCAGCTCCCCCATAGGGCGAAGCCCCAGAGGCCCCTCTGATTCTCCACTCTGCGAGGACTGAAGCTGCCAGGGGTCTGCTGGCACATTCAACTGAGATAATTCTGGACTCACTTATGTTTGACCTTGGACAGAGTCTTGGAATATTCTATTCCCTTTGCCCCCCTGCAGATCTACAGCACATGGTTATCTCAAGTGAATATTGACATTCATTTGCGTTTCCTAGAGCTCCTGGAAAGCGAGAGGTCACCCACTGAGAATCCAGTTATAGAAGGTGGTTCGGGATGGGGAGTCCTGCCAGGTTTCATAGAAGAAGGAAAAAATCTGATCAGTGTCACAAATTCTTTTAAAATCTGCGAAAGGCCGTCCCCTCCCATTTTATTTGATCTTTCCTCCTTGCGTGAAAAGAGTCATCCATTCATTTATTTTTATAACCTGCGTTTTACGAAGCACTTTCTGTGTGCCAGGTACCTGGCTCAGAAAGACCGGCTGGCGGCCTTGAGTGGAGTAACGTCTAGGAAAGGAGACTATTGAAGAGATACTTGTAGGGAGCAGAGCGGATCATGCAAGAGACCATTGCAGCAGAGGAGAGGGGTGGTGTGGGGTGTGGGGGTGTGGGGGTGGGGAGGTGGAGGGGCGTGTGTGGTGTGTGTGTGACCAGGAAGGCCTTACCTGGGCCTCAGGCAGGACTCTCTTTTACCTCCACTGGTTCTTGCTGCTGCAAACTTAGTTAACAGCCTCCTGGAGTTGCAAACCATTGCTCTATCTAGGCTGCACTTCTTCAGGGAAGGCAACCAGAGGCAGAGTGTGGCTCCACGCTGTTTGCTTCTTTGCACTGCACTCCTGGGCTGAACCTCAGCCTCTTTACAGGATGAATCTGCATCCCTTAGCTCTCCTGAGGTCTGAAAACTAGAAGATGGCCAGATGCCGCCCTCCACTGCTGCTTCTCGGGGTTTGTTGACCGAGGATCAGGCATGGGATTGGGAGGAGAGGGAGGCTGAAGGCCAGGGGCTGTGACCCCAGACAGAGCATCACTGACAGACCAAAGGAACAACTCTGTCGTGTCTACCATGGCGAAACAGCAAATTTATTAGGGCTTTGTGCTTACAGGAGCATGGTGACACAAAGGCCTGTGCACCACTGAAAAGCCCATCCCCAATCCGCTAACCACATATCCCTAGCGCTCTCTGCACAGCCCACCTCACCCGCGTTCCAGTCCCCACATCCCCCCACAGCAAGTGTCACTGCTCACGCATCGTTGGAAAGGGGCCCATCTTGCGAGTTTCCGTGGCCTCTTGAGACCCATTAAGCTTCCGCTGACTCCCTCAACAAGCCTCCCTATGTTGGGTGTGGGACTGGGAGATGATGCTTCAATTCCAAAGAAATATATAGACAGAAATTAGGATTGGGTCCTGGATAGTTAGAAAAAGGGATAAGACAAGTCTAGTTTACCAATTGCTTCAGTAAGACAGAGAAGAGAAGTTTGCCTCCACCATGGTGTCTGCAGTCCCACAGATGCGGAAACAGCGTGTGGGCTCTCTGGCAGAAGGAAGAGATGCACGCCGGCCATTTCCACCCACACCTGCAGGCAGAGTGCTCTTCCAATAGGCGGTTCAGATCATTAGTCCCCCGTCCTCATCCTGTTGTGTCCTATAACTGGCAGGATCGCTCCCATCACCTGCACGGTCTGTCCTCCTGGCCGAGGCTCCCTGCTCCCTGCTCATTACATGCTGGCTGTACCCTTCTTTCCGCTTCTTTCACCACACCTGTTAAATGGACACCTTTTCCCACCTGTGTGCTCTTCCTGCAGCTCCCTCGGTGACCTGCTCACGTTGGCCTAAGGCCTCAGCTCAAGCTAAGGCTTCAGATAAAGCATCAGGATTGGAGTACCTTTCATCCCATCCCTGCTGGGCAGTGAGTGACTCTCCCACTCCTTCCTGTAGCTACTTCCCAGGGTATCCTGTTGATGTCTTTCGAGCATAACCCGAGGTGACCTTGCTTAGCTGCTTGTTTAGTCTCTGTCGTGTGTAATCCCCGTGAGCACTGGGATTTCCTCTGTCTTGCTCTCTTCAGTAGCACTGGGCATTCACAGATGCATGGGCTCCGTGAATACGTGGGGAGTGAACCGAATGAGAGACAAAACCGGGGCTAGGTGACAGCTCAGCGGTTAAGAGCACTGGCTGCTCTTGTAGAGGGTGGAAGTCTGGCTCCCAGCACTCCTGTGGAAGCTCACGACTATCTGTAGCTTCAGCTCCCGGGAATCCGATGCCCTCGAGGCCTCCTCGGGCACTGCACTCGTGGGGTACACATCCACACATAAAATAATAAGCACATAAATACAACTTTAAAAAATTAATTAAAAGAAAAGAACTAAGACGCTCACCTGAACTCTGTCTACCTTGCTAACTTGCTCACGGGCTTGTGGAATCTTCGTGAACTTAGCTGAGTTTAGAACTGTAGTGAGGTCAGCAGCATGACATGGATCGTTCACGTTCAAGGTGTTTATGCCAACTCCCATAGCTCTCCCCTAACTCATACGTACCAGAAACAACACTGTGACAAGAAGCTTCCTGATCTCTCCAGCCAAGTCAGCTTGATTACAGACATGATGCATGGACAGTTTAGGACATAAGAAATGAACAGAAGGCTGGCGAAAGCCTTTTACATTTTCCCCATAGGGTTAGAGCTCCCATCGACCACGCAGGCGCTGAACAGACACACACAGCCTTTTAGAAGTCCAGGGTAGCCGAGAGATTGAGGGGGAGGCCAACCTTTTATCCATCGCCTCTGACAGCATTCTTTGTGACCCCTGAACCTGTGCAGGAAAGAGAGGTCACTGCCTCACGGACGCTGAGGGAAATCAGTCCCCATCATCCAAAGGACTTAATTTTGCATATTGCGAAAAACTTAAACTCTCAGGGAAAATCACACGATTCAAAGGTCCATAAAAAACATACGGTTAAACAAAATGTGGTGCGTGGGTGTTTTTCAGTCTTGCAGAGGAGTGAAGTTTGGATACGTGCTGTGACACGTCAGACACAGAGGGACCATCAGGCTCATTTACGCGCAGCATCTAGAGCACTCAGCTTCATTGAGACAGAAAGCAAAATGGGAGATGCCAAGGGTTGATGGGGGAGAGAGGAATGGGGAATTATTGTTTGGAGAGGACCAAAAAGTTCTGGAGATGAGCAGAGCTGATGGTTACCTCATACAAGTGAGGGCATGGTCATCCTGTTGTGATGGGCTAATTCCACTTAACACAGGTTTATTAGTGTTATAGCAACAGTCAAACTTCTGCTCTTTTTTTTTTTTTTAGGGAAAAGAGAAATGCCCTTCATTGGAATAAACCAACAAAGACCAAGTAGGAGCAAACACATACAAAATAATTAATGCACAGAAAGGGGAAATCACTGAAAGGATTGGGTGGGGGGAGCGCAGGAGCGTGATGGTATAGAGACTCTTCAGCCTAGCCTGTTCAGAAGTATGTGCTCCCCGTTGCTTACAGACGGGGAGAATAGGAAATGCGGGTAGCTGTAAAGGTTAGACGTGAGACAGAGATTAGTGTGTAATGAACCTCTTTGGAATTGGAGCCTGAAGGACAGATGCCACCTTGGAAGGGACCTCTGCCTAGGTGTGGTCAACAGTCATCAGTCTTTGTGGAGGCTCGAATAAGAATGGTCCCCATAGGCTCATATATTTAAATGCTTAGTCATCAGGGAGTGGTGCTATTTGAAAGGATTAAAATGATTAAGAGGTATGGCCTTATTGGAGGAAGTGTGTCACTGTGGGTGGGCTTTGAGGTTTCCAGAGCCCATGTCAAGCCCAGAGTCTCTCCCTCTGTCTGTGGATCAAGATGTAGAACACCTCCTTCTCCAGGACCATGTCTGCCTGCATGCCACCACGTCTCCTGCCATGATGATAATGGACTCACCCTCTGAAACTGTAAGCAAGCCCCAATTAAATGGTTTCTTTTGTAAGAATTGCCATGGTCATGATGTCTCCTCACAGCAACAGAACAGTGACTGAGACAGTCTTCTTCTCTGAGATGGATAATGGGGACTTGAAGTCTGGCCTTTAAGCAGGTAAGGCCATTTCACAGAATTTCTCCTCATATTTGGCTGCCCAGAAGAACTGCAGTCTTGCCCTTCATGTGGAATGCTCGGTGTGCCAAAATAAAGCCCTATTTTGTGTGTGTGTGTGTGTGCGCGTGCACGCGTGCACGGCATCATTTTCTACGCCCCTGCAGTAAGTGTGTGCCATATGTTGTTTAAATCCATTCATCCATTCGCTGGACCTCTGGGTGCTTCAACGTCATTGGGAATAAAGCCACTGTGAGTTCAGAGGTCTCTTGTTTCTTATTTCAGTTCTTTGTGTGCCTTTCCGGAACTGGAGTCACCAGATCAAACAGCAACTCTGTGTTTTGAAGACGTCGCCGTGCTGTTTTCCACAGTAGTCAGCATTTTACACCCCTACCCCACAGCACGGGAGCACTCCGCTCCCTCTAGAGTCTGGCCGACTCTTGTTATTCTCTGCTCCCCTCTCTCATCGATGGTAGATTGTGATTTGCGAGGAGTAATATCTCACTGTAGTTTCTGTTTGCCTTGTGACAAGCTGCCACTTTGTAGGCTTGCTGGCCCGAAACTCATCCATGCAGCCTCTGCTGGCATTAAACTCGTGATCCTCCGGCTCTGCCTCCTGTGCACTGAAATTGCAGGTAGGCACCTCCGGCATCCCCTGGCAGTTTTGAATTTCTGTAATGGTTTAGTGAAGTTGAACCTCTTTGATGACTTTATACCTAGTCACTTATGTATCGCGTATTCGCTTTGGAGAAATTTCTATCTCAGTAAAATGGTAAATCGAACGTTGCATACATTCTGTGCCTCACCATCCATCCCCCAACCCCAAACACAAACAAACCCCTTTTTAAAGGTTTCTTTTGCTTGCCTCCTGTCACTTCACCACCCCCGCAAAGTTGCTGACTTTCTTTTTAGTGCTATGGGCCCTAACATAGTTTATTTCAAAGAAATCTCAGGAAAGGGTTTGTACGAGTGTGTGTGTGGCAGGGGGAGGCGTATCAGCTCAGCCATCACTGCATGCCTATGAAGAACAAACGGAACCCAGGAGAGACTTTAACTGAGGCCGGCAGAGGCCACTGGTTGATTACTAGTCTGTATTTTTCCACAGATTTTGAAGAAAATTTCTGGATATTTGGAAAAAATATTTATTTTTTATTTAGATATTTATATTTGGGTATTTGGATATACATATTTTGTTTGCTTGTTTATTTACTTTATCTGGGGGAAAATGATGCAAGGTAGGAATGCGTCCAACATCGTGAGTTCAGAACATAAACATGGAGGAGGTGGTGGACGGGTCAGCATCTGCCGACTACAGACTGCGCAAGTAAAATTCGCTCATTTGTAGCAGAGATGTCTATTAGGCAACGGAGAAATAAGTACAGCCTCTCTATTTGTGTACGCAGGTCAGGCTACATAACTGGTGAGGCTCAGTATAAATGGAAATGTGGCCCTTACCAGTGGACGATTAGGAATTTCAAAGCAGGGCTGGAAAGCTGCTCGGCTGGTAAGAGTATACGCACCTTTCTTTCAGAGGACCTGAGTTTGGGGCTCGGCACAACTGCCTGTAACTCCAGCTCCAGAGAGTCTGATGCCCTCTTCTGGCCTTTGTGGGCACCGCATCCATGGGCACAAACCTGCACGCACCTATTTTAATGCAAAGATAGCGCTGCATTACACCAAATCCAGGGCACTTCTAAGTTCTCTAAGAGCTTGACTCACTTTGCTAGAAGACTTGCTCGACGGAGGCTCACCAGCCTTGTCCACTGCCACGTTTATGTGGTACTTATCTCCCTGTGACGGGCAACGTTGATTGTCCGGTGCCAAAAAGCTGGAATCCACTAGGAGATGAGTGAGCCTCCAAGGGCACCTGCGAGGGATTAGTTAATTAGATTGGGTGGGACGAGAGGACTCACTCTAAAGGAGAGCAACATCATTTCCTGGGCTTGGGTCCTGGACCCTATAAGAGGGAGGAGGTGAGCAGAGCATGGCCCCTCAGAATGCTTTTCCTCCGGACTGCAGATTCAGGGCGCTCAGCGACTCAAGCTTCTGCCGCCATGACCCCCTGGCCGTGGGGGAATGTGCTCTCAAGCTACAAGCTCAAACACACCCTTTCTTCCTTTATTTTTTCTTGTCAGAATATTTTATCACAGCAACAGGAAAAGCGGCCAAGGCATTGTCCCCCTTATCTACAGGGGATAAGTTTCAGGACTCCCGGTGGATCCTTGAAACCATAGGCAGTGCTAGACCTGGTGCATATAGTATCTACTCTCTCTCTCTCTCTCTCTCTCTCTCTCTCTCTCTCTCTCTCACACACACACACACACACACACACACCCCTCTGTTAAAGGTAAGGAAGCACTTTATGGCCTCCCTTTGACACATTCCCATTTCCAGCACAACATTTTTGAACTTTAAGGCTATTTATTGAGTAAACGAAGGCTATTTGAACACAAGCTCTGATTCTGCCGTCAGCCGACCTGATATTGGAGTGTACCAGTCAGCGAGAGATAGCGGATATCATATACACTGCGGATACACGGGACAAAAAGGTGGTGTGCCGGGGCAGGGCAGAGTGAGATTTTCACGGCACCACTCGAAGTGGAGCGCAATTTAAAGCATGCGAATTATTGATTTCTGTGATTTTCCATTGAATGCTTTTAGATTTGTGTTGGCCACGGACAACTGATACCACAGAAAATGGAGCCCAAGGATAGTGGCTGCTCTATTGCATACCCTTTTGATTGAAGCGAATCTCTTACCTTCCAACACACTTGAACATCTGTCTACAGAACCATTTACTACAGGGCATTTTGTGCAAATATCCTCATTCAGGCAAATTACAATCTTGTCATGTTCAGTGCCTTTGGTCTCCATTTCTGTCTCCTCTCCCCTTTCCATAGGACTGTGCTGGGTGACACTGAATGGTTAGTACACATTCATTAAAAGACTTAGCATTCGGTTCTGAAGTGAAATGTGGGTAGGCAGAATGCTGACAGAAACTGGTCTATGGCGGGAGAAGGGTGAAGGCAGAACTGTGATTTATTTGTTGTACTCTGAGCACTGGGCAAGGCGCGAAATTAATTCTCATAAATAAATGTGTGAAGTGCGTAGGACAGGACAAAGTGAGACTCGGGTTAAGGAGCTTGCGAAGGGCCACACAAGGATCCACTCTAACTCCAAGGCCCTGACATCTGTTTTTCAGCTGTAGATCGGTCCTGTCCCTACTTACCACACACTATATGAGTCCCAAAGTCTGATGGAAAGAAGAAATTGTTCTAAAAATTGATCAGCATGAGATTTTTTTTTTAATCCTGATTTTGGAAATGGGTGCAATCGCTTATGAACATAGAATAGGAAATAGTCGGGAATATAGTATCGTAGTGTGCGTGAAAATAAAGCATCTTGTCTTAACTCCAAAGTTAACTCTAGTCGATGTAATTTACTGAGTGATTAGTAGGTACCAGTAGATTAGTAGTAGTACAGTGCTGGATGCTGTAAATGATACCAGATGGACAGAGAGACGTCCCTTAAAGACAAGTAAAGACAAACATACAAGTAGACAGGGAGACCAGGACATGTAGAGTCTACAGAGACACCCAGAGAAAGTGAGTTTTTCCACAAAGATCAGGGTAGAAGTCCAGAGTATGGTGGCATTTTGGGTTGCCTTGGCCAACAGTAGGTTCTGGCAGGACAGAGTCCTGGGAGACAGAAGATGGCAGCTGTCGGAGGGGTGACCAGGTCAAGAACCGAGACAAAGAAGTGAGGTCAATTCAGGTGGGTGACAGTGTTGTCTTGTGCTCAGGTGGATCTAGAGCAAGTGTCAGAGGTCCTTGGAAACATTCTCTCATCAAAATTAAAACCCTGTTATGCAGAGATTATACATGTGTAAATTAATGCTTTTCTAAGGAGTTTCGGGAGATGCCGTGATTTTGAGATCACCACCTCATCATCCAGCTCCAGGATAGTTGTCTACAGTTCTGGTTGACTCTATGGGTTCTGGTTATCCTTGACTCCCTGACAGCAGACTGAGAGGAAAACAGTGCTTGCTTAACAAGGCAGCATCTGCCATGTTAAATGCTGGCACTTATCTGGCTCCTTCTAGAATATCCCACCCTTCTTGGGCAGGTAGACAGCTT
This sequence comes from Cricetomys ansorgei, assembly GCA_026225945.1. Classification (NCBI taxonomy): domain Eukaryota; kingdom Metazoa; phylum Chordata; class Mammalia; order Rodentia; family Nesomyidae; genus Cricetomys; species Cricetomys ansorgei. Next base: position 15,814,382 of record JAMJFZ010000320.1, read on the forward strand.
AAGACCTGCAAGTAAAAAAATCATGTACAGCAGATAGAAGAGCGAGTTAGTGGTCTGGTGAGTCAGACAGCCGTGGAATCTTTGCCCCCACCAGGCATCCAAAGTAGACAAGGAACTGATTATCAGGGTCCTGGGAGAAGATGTTTGATAGCAGGGTCCTTTCCTTGGCTTGCTACGACACTCTCTATAACCAGGAGTACACCATTCACTATACAGAACACTGGGTGACAGTGTATAGGATTCTAGAGCCCAGGAGTAAAAAAAGAAGAGAATAATATGACTCCCCATTCTACCCTAAAGAAACGGAAACGATGTTTAGCTTGTGTAATGCTGGCGCCTCTGAAAACACCTCTGTGCTTAGGAACATTTGTGGAGCCCTGCAATCACACTGTCATTTGGACCTTGCCTAATCTAATGCATTCCGTCTCTGGGAACTGCAGAGCGAGGGCTACAATGAAGGAAGCAGAGTCTTCTGTTCCTTCCAACAACAGAAATACAGTACATCCAGGAAAAGCGGCACACCCAGAGAAGGCAGCACATCCGGGAAAATGACTCTGTCCGAGAAAATCACCACCTCCGGGAACGAAGCACACCCAGAAAAAGCGGTACACCTGGGAGAGCATCGCCTCCGGGGAAGTCAGTACAGCTGGGAAATGAGGTACAGCTGGGAAACACTGAGCGCCCAGGGAAGCAGTGCATCTGAGAAGAGCGTTCTCAATCCGTCAGCCTGCACTGCAAGCACGCAGCCCTTCCACAAGGCTGGGAGGGACAGGCCTGCTTCCTCCCAGCGGATGGGGCACAGTTTGGGGCCCCCGAGCAGATCTGGACTTGAATTCCTTCTTCTATTGGTTAAATCAATAACTCAGCTCTTAGTAACAACCCCTCCTCCCTCATTTCCCTCCCCCTCCCTCCCCCCTCCCCTCATCCTCTTCTTCCTCTTCATTTTATTTCATTTTAGTTATGCATTATGTATGCATGTGTCCTGTGTGTGCCCACACACGTGCCATGGCATGTGTAGGGTGGTCAGAAGATAATCTATGGAGTCCGTTCTCCCCTACCACACCAGTCCCGGGTTGTCTGGCCCTGCGACAGCCACCTTTATCTGCTGAGCCATTTTGCTGGGCCAAGCAACAACCTTCCTGATCCATACTTTACTTACGTGTAAAATGAGAAGAGCCAAGTCCATGCCTTGATGAGTCTATGGCTAGAGTTGAATGGAAAACATACTCAAGTCCTTCATCCAATCATTACTGTACTCAATCATTATTGAATTTGTTACGATTTGTAGGAAACCGTTCCTTCCCTTTTCTTTGTAGACACCCCATAAAAGACACATTTAAGAATTGTTATCTGCTGGGCCTGGCAACAGTAACTTCGGAAATTCCAGCTCTTGGATTTGGGGGCGGGGCTAGGGAAATGTCTTCTAGCCGTATTTGCATATTCATATTGGCTTTACAGAGTCTACATTCATTTTTTTAAGGTATCTTGCCAAGGAAGATGATGGATAATAAAAGGTCCAACATTCTTTAAAGGTGTCCTCCCAATCTTATAACAAACCTAGGGTATCATTTGCAGCTTCACGAGCCAGCATACTGACAGTTCTAGTATCTCCCCAAAGCTTGGTGCTTTCCCCTAACAGAAAGGTTTTCCTCACTCATCTGTTTATCCTGAAGCATCCTGGGTGAGAACTAAGGTTTTCAGAATCTTTTTTTTTTTTTTTCCAGCTGTAGGTTGAGGCGGCTATGGCGGAGGAGATGTAGGCACTGCTTAGCTTCTTCCATCAGACACAATCACTTCTCACTCCCATTGGTGAGAATGAGGGGCTGCATTGAGCCCCAAGGCATGCCCACCTTGTGGTGGGGTGTCCATCTATAGAGTTGTTTGTAGTTGGAGAAAGTACAGCTCAGGGAGTTTAACTGATCAGGTCGAGGGCAGAATGAACAGGGATAACTGTAAACATGCAGTCTTTGTTTTTGAGAAAGGGTCTTAGATGGTAGGAAGCCCAGGTTAACCTGTGACTCATTATGTAGACCTGGCTGATCTTGAACTCACAACCATCTGTTTGCCTCAGCCCCAAGAGTGTGGAATTACAGGTATTAGATGACAGACACATCTGGCTCCGAAACCCTCGTCCCAGTGATCAGTGGTTATGGCAGGAAGAAGAATGAGGTGCTAGAGGAAAGTCTGAGCACCCCTACTGTGTGTACGTACTCCCAGGCTACAGAAGGGAGGCTCCCTTCACTCTCAATTCTGCCAGGTTACCAGCTGATCCCAAGAGGTACAAATCAGATTCACAGAGGCTACACACTCACAGTAAAGATGTCTCCCCACACATCTGTTCACACTGAGCACATTTGACTCCAGATGGATGGGTGATGCTGTTCTACTGGAGTGTCTTTAGTGGTCTTCTCCTCTATAATACTATAACCCCTCAGTCCTTCGGATCCATGGTGGACATTGGGGTGCACCCCCTGCCCCATACTTCGGGGGCAGTGCATTCTCATACTGCTTCTGTGAGTGTTTGCTGCTTCCGGAACTCAGCTGCACCCTTTCCAGACTAATCGTCCTTAGTCTTGGGGAGCATCTTCCTCCAGGGACTCTTGGGAGACTGTGTTCTTTTTCCATCTTAGAGGTGGTCTGCAGCAGAGACCTGCTCATATGGAACATGAACTAGGCCCCCTGGGTCCATTTTCCAGGGCCTCTGGGAGCAGCTAAATCACACTGCCTCTACTCAGTTCGCATCATCCTGCTTCTCTCCCTTCAGATCATCTCCCCCACCCCCCCAAACGCCTCATCCTCAGAGTCTATTTCCAGGAAGCCAGTGCTAAAATGCAATCCATGGAGGAACTTCTCTGAACCACCTTTCTCCATTCTTGGAAGACAGGAGAAACAGCTGGGCCTTCTTGGCAAGCACCGTGCCATTGGAAGACCCTTTCCCACCTTCCATTCTCCAGCCAAACAGCTATAAGGCCATTAAGCAACGGCTTAGGGTTGAATTTTTAACATCCACGTTCCTGTCTAGGACACCTGAGTGAAGTCACTCAGCAAGAATGGGGCCCTGAAAAGACTGTCTCACCACAAGCCATAAGGAAGAGGGATGGTCAGCCATTTCAGACAACTTCCCCATTTTTCTGCTAAGTAGTCATCAGCCTTCTGTGAAAGGAAATGTTATTATTTTTCTATGAGGAACCAGGAGTAAGTCATGCTTCAGCAGCACCCTAAGTCCATGCAGCACACTGAGCACAAAAGTAACATAACAAGGGATTAAAAAGTCAGAGCCTGGGCTGGCTCCAGGCATTCATTCCTACCTGCTGCCTAACCCTGAACAGACCTATTTATGCTATGTCAGTGAGGGACTGTATTTGGCTGAAATTTAGAAATGCTCCAGGTGATGTTTTGCACACCCAAGACTCTATTCTTTCACCAAAGAAGGAGGTCAGGGAAGGGATTGGAGGGTTGGCTGCAGAGGCTTCTCTTCCACGGGGCTATGATCCTTGTTTCCTTGGTTCAACATGATCGCCGGAACATTAGCTATCCTCAGTTAGCTCCACACAACAAGAAGGATGGGGGTAGAGAGAAAGGCCTGCTCCCTCTTCTTAAGGAGACTTCCACATTGATTCATACAGCTCCTTTCTCCATGTCCCGATGGCCAGACATATGGCAGCATCTAGGGGCCAATGAAGTCCAAACCTCCAAGTGGTTTGGCTCCCTTGCTAGCACTCCTCTCCAATGCGTGTGCAAGGTGTTGTCCTCGGTTTGGTATTGTTTTCAGGAAAGAGTCACTCTTTAGGGCAAGAGACGACTAAAAGCAGAGGTAGACAGAGGTTAGAAAAACCACAAGGGGTGAAGCTAGAGAGAAAGCTCAGCAGTTAAGAGCTCGGTTCATAGGACCTGTGATTAGTTCCCAGCGCCAGGTTAGATGGCACACAACTGTTTTTAACTCCAGCTCCAGGGCACCTGACAACCTTCTTCTGGACCCTCCGGGCATCCGTACTCACATGTATATACGTAAATAAAAATAATTAAATTAAAAAAAGAGCCACAAGGGTCCTGAGGCAGAGTCTTGGTGGAGTCTGATGTCCCCTTGGGTAAATGCACTTCCTTCATCAGCCTGACCTTCCCCTCCACCCCCCACTGACTGGATGAGAGTGCTGAGGCACTATGGTCAGAGGCAAAAGCAAAGGATGAAAACTGAAGACCCAGGAGGCCATAACATCTATAGCCGGGGCACTGCGAAAACATGCATATTCCGTTATATGTCTAGTTGTTCCCCACTTGTTTCCGAAGAGGAGAAATATGTTCCTTTTTATCGTAATTAAAACAAGGGCAAAAAAAAAAATCACTAAACAGATGGTCAGAGCAGAGAGCTTAGGTTGAGAGGAGGCTGTAAGTCTTGCTTCTTGGTTGTGCAAGGTGATGGCTACAGGACCCATCACCTGACTGCTCAGGAGGAGAGCCATGGCAGTTTCAAGGGAGAGACAGGTTCTTTCACTAGCATGGAGCTCAGAGATTTATCGGGGCAGCTCTGTTTCAACAACAACAACCTGTAAAACGCATGGTTCATAATAATAGTTTTTCATCAAGTGAGAATATTTATTTATAATATCAATCCTGGAAAAGTCTAGAATCAAAAATTTAAATACCATATTTTGCTGGATTTAAGACATCATTAATAAGAGATATGCCATTATTTTATGTATGGCAGTGATAGGGAAATCTCTGCCCGATAAATTATGACAACTTCCCATAGGCTGTAAGCAGCATTTTAACTTAAAAGATGCTAAAATGCAGAGAAATAATATGGCACACCCATGATATATGGTTACCCTTCTGAGACTACAATTCTTCAGGGAAATAAAGTGATGTATCATAGAATGGAAGCTCTCTTGTGATTTAAGGGCCCAAGAGTGTGAATTTAGCACTTGGATTTCCTGACCCTTCCTGGTGTTCCTTCTATCAGCCACTCAGCCGTTCCCTCTCAAGAGGTGCTGGGGCAGACTTCTACCGACATGTCCACAACTTTGTGGACTTGGGTTTTGGAGGCCAAAAGATCTGACTGGTGTCTAAATGAAATAGCTCTTTCTTCTGAGTTACCGCAGGTAGAGGAAAGAGAAATAATTGGGGAGTTTGATCTTGGCCCAAGTTACTAAATTGTAGGAAGTGTTTGAAAGACAAAACAGAGCCAAAATCAAAAACCTGTTTTTTTAGACCAGATCTCATAGCCTGGGCTGGCCTCACAAACTTGCTATGAAACCAAAGCTGGTCTTGAGATACTGATACTCATGCTTTCTTCAGTTCCCAAGTTCTGGGAATGCAGAAGTGGAGCACCTTGCCTGATGGGTATGGTTGACTTTTTAAGGCTCAAAATATGCTAGACGTAGAAACGGCAATCTGAATTTGTAACTGGAGAATACCAGAAAGGATTGCAGAGGCAATCACAGGTGGTTCTGGCTCCAATGAGGGTCCAGAGCCCCCATCATTGTCCAATGATGGCATTTTCAGAGTGGTTACGTGCCAAGCAGGGTCCCTTTGCTGGAAATATATGCATTGGCCAACTGAAATGTTTTACATTTTGAGGGTGGAGCAATGGTCTAGCCATTAAAAGCACTGGCTGCTCTTCTAGATGATGCAGGTTCAATTCTCAGCAGCAACATGGTGGCTCACAACCATCTGTAACTCTAGTTCTGGGAAATCCAACACCATATTCTGGTCTCTGTGGGCACTGCATGCCCATAGTGCACAGGCAGACATGCAGACAAAACAGCCATACAATGAAATAAAATTAAAGGCTAAGACGATTTTAATGTTAACACCTTTCTGATCACGAGCATGTTGGAAATGGCAGTTAATGTTGATTTGGGGGACACAGTTAAGTTTTAGTGAGGAGAGAAATTTGGAAATATGGACTCTGAATGGTCAGAACTACCCGAACCTTAGTCCTTCCTCTCTCTTGCTTTTCCGAATCAGGATAATTTTTAACATTTCTAAGTCTTTCCACACTGAAGGAAGTGACCCAGACACTATTCCTCCAACTCCAACTTCTCTACTTTCTGCAGAGTTCTCCCAAGAACACAACCATATTCTTCTCTAGAAGGAGAGACTCCCATTACATGTCCAAGGTACTCATCTATGCTTGGTGCTGTCGCTCATCGGACTCCTTTACCCTTCACCTTAGTTACTTTTCTTGTTTCTGTGACAAAACACCTGACACCAGCAGTTTAAGGAAGAAAGGGTTTATTTCAGCCCACAGCTCTAGGGCACAGTCAGCACATCACAGTGGAGAAGCCACAGGGCAGAGCTTGAGGCAGCTGCGTCCAGAGTCAAGAAGCAGAGTGTACACGCTGATGAGTTTATAATTTAGGATGCTGTTGGGAGGTGATGGGACTTGGAGTTGGGGTAACTAGTTGAAAGGAGTAGATCCTTGAGAGGAAGCCTTTAGGGATATGCCTTGTTTCTGGCCCCACCTTCTAGACCTGGCCCTACCTTCTAGACCTGGCTCCACCTTCTAGACCTGGCCCTATCTTCTAGACCTGGCTCTACCTTCTAGACCTGGCTAGAACTTCTAGACCTGGCTCCACCTTCTAGACCTGGCCCCACCTTCTAGACCTGGCCCCACCTTCTAGACCTGGCCCCACCTTCTAGACCTGGCTCCACCTTCTAGACCTGGCCCTATCTTCTAGACCTGGCTCTACCTTCTAGACCTGGCTCTACCTTCTAGACCTGGCTCTACCTTCTAGACCTGGCTCCACCTTCTAGACCAGGCCCCTACCTTCTAGACGTGGCCCTACCTTCTAGACCTGGCTCCACCTTCTAGACCTGGCCCTACCTTCTAGACCTGGCTCCACCTTCTAGACCAGGCCCCTACCTTCTAGACCTGGCTCCACCTTCTAGACCAGGCCCCTACCTTCTAGACGTGGCCCTACCTTCTAGACCTGGCTCCACCTTCTAGACCTGGCTCTACCTTCTAGACCTGGCTCTACCTTCTAGACCTGGCTCCACCTTCTAGACCAGGCCCCTACCTTCTAGACGTGGCCCTACCTTCTAGACCTGGCTCCACCTTCTAGACCTGGCCCTATCTTCTAGACCTGGCTCTACCTTCTAGACCTGGCTCTACCTTCTAGACCTGGCCCTACCTTCTAGACCTGGCTCCACCTTCTAGACCTGGCTCCACCTTCTAGACCTGGCCCCACCTTCTAGACCTGGCCCCACCTTCTAGACCTGGCCCCACCTTCTAGACCTGGCTCCACCTTCTAGACCTGGCCCTACCTTCTAGACCTGGCTCCACCTTCTAGACCAGGCCCCTACCTTCTAGACCTGGCTCCACCTTCTAGACCAGGCCCTACCTTCTAGACCTGGCCCCACCTTTTAGACCTGGCCCCACCTTCTAGACCAGGCCTCTACCTTCTAGCCCTGGCTCCACCTTCTAGACCAGGCCCCTACCTTCTTGACCTGGCTCCACCTTCTAGACCTGGCCCCACCTTCTAGACCTGGCTCCACCTTCTAGTCCTGGCCCTACCTTCTAGACCTGGCCCTACCTTCTAGACCTGGCCCTACCTTCTAGACCTGGCTCCACCTTCTAGACCTGGCTCCACCTTCTAGACCTGCTCCACCTTCTAGACCAGGCCCCACCTTCTAGACCTGGCTCCACCTTCTAGACCTGGCTCCACCTTCTAGACCAGGCCCCACCTTCTAGACCTGGCCCCACCTTCTAGACCAGGTCCCTACCTTCTATACCTGGCCCCACCTTCTAGGCCTGGCTCCACCTTCTAGACTGGCTCCACCTTCTAGACCTGGTTCCACCTTCTAGACCTGGCCCCACCTTCTGGACCTGGCTCCACCTTCTAGACCTGGCTCCACCTTCTAGACCTGGCTCCACCTTCTAGACTGGCCCCGTCACCATACTCACTTTGAGGCTGCAGCTCCTTAAAAATGCTGCTTGTATTCATCTCACGCCTGCAGAGGGTCACTCCCTTCCCAATTTCTTCACACCCCTATCACTTCACCTGGGAAACTGCTTAACCAGCTGAGATGTCATTTCCTTCGGGAAGTCCTCTCTAATGTACCCTCCTGTCTCAGGCACAGCCTTTTCCACGAATGTCCTCCTCGTGCTGTGGAGTCTGGCAAGTCCCTTAGCTCAGATAACAGACCATGTGTACCCTGATGTTCCTGGTCCCCAGAACGGGGCCTGGTTATACAATAGGCACTCTGAGTGCTGGGATTAAAGGTGTGTACTACAGCGCACCTTCATCGTATCTTCTAAAGTTGGTTGCTTCTGCACCTATCTCACCTTCTTTCCCCCAAATCAAAATAACCCCGATAGGGGTGCTCATATCTAACTTACAGAGTATTTGACCATCCTTTGCATGCAGAGGTCATTCAGTGCTACTAACAACCCCATAGATAGGTGTCATCCCGTCCCTGTTTAACAGATGAGGAAACTGAAGAGCAGTAGTTTTCCCCAAGTGTTTGATAGTAGTCGCAATCCAACTAAATAGATAGAAAGCAGTGTTTTCTGATCAGCAGTGCTAAGGAACCGGAATTATCCAGAGGCCCAGAAGTTGATATTTGATCTGAAAATAAAGTGCGGAGAAACACATATTTATGGGCCCTTCGGGTATCTCAATGATTCACATTCCAGTGAAGTGCTGAGCTGCTGAGGCGTTGGACCACGTGCTGCAAATAAGACGGGAGGTTCAGAACAGGCACGTGTGAGCATCTCAAGAGCCGCCGGCAGAGAAACCCGCCGCACTGCCCTCTTAGGGCAACCTTTGTCTCTGTACCGTCCACTCATCTCCGCCACTGCCCAGTAGGGACAAACTGGGGCACAGCCAGGAACCTTTCCTTTCTCCCCGCTTCTTACACGGTTCCACGTCTCGCTCTGCTTACCCTGACCTACAGCTGCTGTGTGGACAGTCTAGGACTTCCAGGAGAATTTTGTTTGTGATCAGAAGAGTAGGCTCCATTTATTGAGCACTTACTATAGTCTAGCCACAATGATGACTTTATAGTTATTGCATTTAGTCACCTCAAGTGTCCTACTGATATAGATATGACTGTTTCATTTCAGACACGGAGAAACCAAACTGCAGACAAATGAATTCTGCAAAGCCTGTGTGTGTTCTTATTGCCAATTTAAAAAAAAAAATCATCACAAGGTTAGTGGCTTAACATAATACAAATTTACTTTTAGAGATCTAGAAGCCAGATATTCAAAGACAGTCTCAGTGAGCTAAAGTCAAGGTCTAGCAAAAATGGGAGAGACCACCAACCCACAATTTCCCTTAGGAGGTACGTTACCAGAGTGGTTAGATCAGAGCCCGGGCCTAGGCTGCCATAACAACTGAGGCACAGCTACCCATCCTCAACAGGGCAGTGGGAAACAGAGAAAAGACGTGTATTAAATGTCGCCCCGTTGGGAAGAGGAACAAATAAAGAGATCTAGTGACATCCAGGTCCTGACAAGAGGTTTGGGGTTAACATAACTAAGTTAGCGTAACTAAGCTGCTCCTGGCTAAGGTGTGATCCTGGCCATTATTATTATTATTATTGTTTCAACTCCAGTCTCCCTTACGGCGTCAGACAAGATACCAGAGTTGTTTGAAATATCTTCCAGGGAGCTATGTGCCTCCTCTGGCCAGCGCTGAGCTCCAGCACGTTCCTTACCCCAGTGCGAGGCTCCCAGGGAAGTCCAATTCCCTGGGGACCATTGTTTCAATAGTGTAACAACCAAACAGAGGAGTGAGACTGACTGTCTTTTAGAGTATCTTTGCTCATGCCCGGCTTGCGAAAGGCATGTCCCCAAAGACCCAACTTCCTTCTAGAAGACTTCACCTTTTAAAGGTTGCACCATCTTCCAATGGTAGCACTGTCTGGAGACCAAGCCTCTAATATATCAGCTTTTGGGAGGCACTCGTCTCTAGTGTTCCTATAGTGTTCAACTTTGAGACCCAGCCCCCTATGCTAGAGAGAACTGGCTGTCGAACCCTTTGAGCATGAAACAATGTAAATCTAACAAGGAGAGATTAAGGTGAATTCTAAGAAAAGGAAAGCTGGGTTGGCACCCTTGCTGATCTCATTTTCAATCTGTACGAGCTTGGTGAAGCTGCTTGACTTCTCTACTCTCAAGTTCTTCTAGATAATCAGACCTCTTGTGCAGTCCCGAGGTTGTACAATGAAATGACTAAGATCATGAATGAAAAGCCCTCAGCTGCATGCTGAGAGGGCCCCGACAGAGGGCGCTGTAGCCTCCTTTGCAACCCACCCCACCCCTAGAGAAAGGAGCTGGCTGAGCCTCTTCTAAGAATAGAATCCCCTTGGCTCCTGTTTTCTAGCTCAGAGAAGATTTAATTTGATTTCTTCTTGGTTCTGTCTGCCTTTCATTTCCTTTAAGGTATTTTTTTTTTTTTAAACTTAACATTTCTACTCCCAGTGTCTTCTCACAGCGTTTGATCATGCTGAATCCAGGAGGCAGAAGCAGAGGCTTCTGATCTTCTGGTTTGCCTTCAAGAGGCCAGGATGTCACTGGGGTTTCTTGGCTGGTGCCAGGCAATCTAGCTGTAAGTTGAAGAAAAAAATAATGAAGAAGCTCTTGGAGGGAAGCTGTTTATAGTACGTAGCTGGAGGTGGAAAATGAGAGGTTTCCTTCGGGCTGAGGCTAACAAGAAGAAATCTCAAACACGGATGTGACAGAAAAGCATTTCTGTTGGAAAGACTTCCTGGGATAGAAAGAAGCAGAAGGTCCTGGCCACCATCATTTATGATGTCCATCTGAAGGCGTGGGTGGCGCTCCATGCTTCTCTCTTCCGCCTTTAATTCTCCTAATTCTTGGAGGCATTAGGAAGGGCAAAGGAGATGGAGGTGATTCAGCATTTGGATCAAAGCGGGAGGGGCTGGCCCAGACAGCGCTGCCTCAGACTGCCGGGCCAGGTTAATAGCGTTAATGGAAAGTGTTCCAACTGAACGGAGGAGCAGGGCTCTGGCGCGGTCACTTTCCATCAGGGGCTGCCAAAGGTGATGTCACTGGGAACTTGCATTTTTTTTCATTTTTTTTTTTAAAGGTGCAGAATGATGGAACGATCCTACTGTTTTCTTTTGTCAAAGCTCATTTCTCACCCTTCATTTGAGGGGACGCTTATTTTTCACCAAGTTCCATTGCCCAATTTAGTTTTTAAAGATTATTCGCACGTCCCGGATCACGCTGACGAGTCTGGCAGGCACCCACTGCGGTTCAACACTGAGTTAGGTCATGAGGTAGGATAACCAAGGACAGCCAGGTGTGGTGCCCGCCATCAAACTGAACAAGGGGCGTGAGTTGCGCGCAAAGAAAATGATTCTTAGGGTCTCTTGGAGGAGTGGGAGGCGAGCAAGGCCTTGAGTGGCCTGGGAAGACTGCGTGGCAGAGGTGAACTGTGAGGAGGATGGGTATGCATAGCTAAAAGTAAGAGTATCCCATAAGACAGAGAACACGGGAGGGGCCTGGGGTGATGCAATGGTGATGATGCAAATGGGCTGTCTGTTGGGGTGTCCTGACCCTCAAGTATGTTGATAACCTTGGTGCAAACAGGTATTCCAAGCCTTTCTCAGTTTATCTCCTGGGTAAAGGGGTGATGTTTTCTCAAGATTTCCTTAGGCACCTTGCCTGCAGCGCCTCTGGTCCAGCTCAGTTCTGGGGGCCAATGGGACACCCACTGTAACCCTGGGCTGCCCTTCTGCCCGCATAGCACTTGGCTCTGAGTGAGAGTGTGTATTTCCGTGCAGTGAAGTCTCCGGTAAATGGCTGGTTGCTGCTGGTATCCTTAGACTTCCTCTGACCTCTTCCCTTACCACATCCCCAGCTCATTCCAATGCTCTCTGGACCCACTATCCATGTGTCCACAGGGCTTATTGTCTCCTGAGCGGATGGAGAGACGCGTGGCTAAAACTTTAGGATTGGGGAGCCATCTGGCAGGTCTATTATCTGACTTAAATAGATGGCAGGCTGCGGGTTTAGAAACTCCCAGTTCCCATCTGGCATGTGGAACTATCTGAGTCCTGTATCAAGAACTTCAGAGCCTGCTTTCCACTAGGACAGGCTGCCCTCTGGATCTGTGCCGGATGCCGATGAGCTCAGTGTCGCTCGCAGGTGTGATTGCTCATCTGGCTCTGGTGACGGAACGGTTGGGGAGCAGCCATCAAAGCAGCAAGTCCTCTGCTTGGTGGCAATTTGTCAAAGTATCAAGAGATGCCCAGGGTGGCGTTCTGTTGGAATAGGAGACACCGGGAAAGACATCAGGAATTCATCTCTGTATTAAAGACGTCTCTTCAGAAGGGGCACATATGAAAATTCATGTCGCCTACTCAAAATTCTGATACGTGGCCGAACCTGCTGTTTTCGTAGACTGAATGTGCCATCAGGCATTGAGAATAGTCAGACACTGTAAGCCCAGTCCATCATGCGTATTAGAGGCTAGTGCCTCTCTGAAGGTGAAGGATCTGGGAGCACTGGCTGATAAAGCATTCACTATGAATGGCGCTTAAGAATGTCTTGGTTGTGGAGGTGGCCTAGATTGGGCTGATATTAGACCCAGAGTGCAGTATTTTTTTTTTAAGAAACTTCCTTAGAAGTTTCACAGAATGGGAACTCTGCACCTATAAAACAATAACCTTTCCCTCTCCCCCAGCCTCTGGAGGGCTTTGTTCTCCTCACTCTCTGTCTCATGATAAGCGAATCATTCAATATTTGCCTTCTGTGACTGGCTTATCTTGCTTGGCATACTGTCCTCGAGGTTCACCCACATGGGTCAGACTTTGTTCTAATAATACTGCATCATTCGCACACACCAAATTTTGTTCCTCTTTCCCTTCAGGACTGGGTTTCCTTCACCCTTTGGCATTTGTGGGTAATGCTGCTGTAAACACAGGTAGCATTTCTCCTCAAGATCCCACTTGTAGATCTTCTGGTCTTCTGCCTACTGTAGATCTTCTGCATACTCAGAGGTGGGATGCTCGGACATGTGGCGATTCTGTTTTCAGTTCTGGAGGAACTGCTGTCTTGTTCTCCACAGCAGCGGTCACATTCCATGTTCTGACAGTGTGCACAGGTTTCCTGCTTCCCCATCCTCAGCAGCACTTGTGAATCTA
>JAMJFZ010000320.1:15830000-15922500 GCA_026225945.1 Cricetomys ansorgei
GTGTACTACGATCTAATAGGTGATTAAAAATAACGTGGAAAGTAGCTTTCTTCATTCTTATTGTGTGAGCCAAGAACGCCATTGCCAGAGAAGTGCAGGAAAGAACAAAAGATACTTGGAGGCACTCAGTAAAAGTGAGGATACACAGGCTTTATTGCCACAATTCCACGCCCGGAAGACTCAGGAATGGAAGCCGAAAGTAGCAGCCTATCCGATTAAAATGGCGACAGCAGCAACAGTGTTTTCAATAGCCCCAAGGCAGCAGTAATTCAAGTGTGTCAGCAGCAGAGGAGGAAAGCAGCCTGGGTGTGCTCAGACGGTGGGATTCTGTATGGCAATGAAAGTCAACCAGGCCTGTGTCAGGCCCAACAAGTAAAGTAAGATCTGATGTTCACCAGGAGTCCAGGCGTATAAAAATAAAGATTGTACGATTCGACTCATGAAAGTTAGAAACAGACAAGAGTAAATGGTGCTGCCCGAACATGTGTAATCGGGTAATGAGAGTGTTTTAAAGTGTGAGGCAGCCGTTGCTGTGGCTTTGAGGGTGGCGGTGCCCCTGGAATAGGGGAGGCTGGGGCTTCGATGGGCTTTTTCCACGGGGTGGGGGGTTCAGGCTTTGTGCACACCCCTTTCCACTTCTTACGGTTCACAAGCACAGAAAGTACAAAATCGATCCACTTGTCCCTCCCTTCAAGCCCAGGAGATCGGAAAGACAAGCTGCCCTGCCAGCCAGCGAAGACTGCTGGGGTGAGTTCTGGAAAGGTCCTAGAGGCGGGTATGGCTACCAAGATTTGGGATTAGGAGAGTGCACACATTTCTCACACAGCAATGGAGGGAGCTGGCGCCAGAGCCTGGGAGTGGGAAAGAAGCCCCGGAACAGCAAAAGCTACGGGGCAACAGCCATGTGTGCTTTCTGTCTCTCTCTTGGTGCGTTCCCTCCAGCTCTCTTGTTCTCAGATACTCTGACTTCTCTACAAACTGTCTTCTGGTCAATGATATCGTCACTGTGGACTTTCCCCTCAGGTTCTGCTCAGAGATGAGCTAATTTCCTGAACAGCTTGCCCTGCAGTACACTGAGGCTGGCCAGTTGCCCCACCTCTGATCTCCTCTAGGTACCACATGAGTAACAGAGGACTATGGAGAGGTGAGGTCATGTGGCAAAGGAGCAATTCTCATGGAAGGCATGCCTTTCTCCAGTTGGCAGGAGAGACTTTCGGGTGCTCCCCCTAAGGTTGCCTTGTTTCTCCAGGCCTCCCTGGGATGGGCCTAACTCCCCAGGACAGATGCTGATCCTAACTTTCACACTGAAGTGACTTTTCAAGAACACAGGAAGAGCAAAAGTTGCAGCAGAGGCTCTCTGGTGACTCAGGACGAACCAATTCCAGCCAGCACGTGCCCAGTGAGGAAGCGGCCCAGCCAAAGTCCTGCTGTATAGGTCCTCGATTCTCATTTGACAGGTGACGGGACTGAATCTTGCATGCTGACTTGGCTCCCCCCTGCTCATACAGCTCACTGCAGCAAAGTCAGGACTCACATCTTAGTGGTTTAAAGTAAGACTGAGACCAGCAAACCAACAGCTGCAGGCCAGATTGGACTGGCTCTGTATAGCTCCTTGGGCTAGTAATTCTTACGATTTTTAAGGGTTGTAAAACACAATAAAAAATAAAAATGAATAAAAAAGTAATAGAAAAGAATGTGTAATAAGAACCTATATAGACTGCAGTATCTGGTCTTCTGCTAAATACAATTCGCCTGTTGTTTGACCTGCCTTTAGAGAGGGAACTCCACCTTCTACACAGTTCACTTTGACTCGTTTGAACCCCTGGATCTCCAGTTTTAATGGTCTCCACAGATTTAGAGCTCACCCTGATCCTTCTGACAGATTTGGGTGTTGAATAATGGGCTTTAGCAATTATTTTATTTCTCTCTCTCTGTCTCTCTGTCTCTCTCTCTCTCTCTCTTTCTCTCTGTATGTGTATGTGTCCATGTGTCCATGAAGGCCAAGAAGGAGATGTCAGATCCCTTGGCACTGGAGTTACAGGTGTCTGTAGCTACCCTATGTGTGCCTTGGGATCTGAACCCTGGTCCTCTACTAGAGCAGTAATGGCTGAGTCACATCTTCACTTGTGATAATGGGTTTCCCCAGAGAACCCGAGTGGCAGCCATGCCCTAGCTGAAGAGGAAAAATACGGTGCCTTTAGCTTTGTTTCCTTTGTTCTGATTGGTTTCTGGGCTCAATGTTTTCTAGAAGAATTTTCTGATGCCTAATCACTTAAGGAAAGCGTAGTTTGTGAACAGAGTCTATGACTTGAGTGTCTTAGGTTTTTGCCAAATCGATAAACTGGCAGGAATTTAAATCCCACATTTCTTCACCAGGATCACATTTCTAGGAATGCCAACCATTCAGACCCCAGGACTTTACTCTGAATTTAAAGAGAGTGGTTCACAGATGTAATTATTCTCTACGAAAAGAGGAAGGGATGAGGATGCATACTTGGGCCTTGATTCCAGCTGCTGACTGTTCTATGAGGGAGCAAATTGTCAGCAGTGAGAAGGGATAAGTGACAGTAGAGGGGCAGACAGCAGTCCGAGGGCAACAGGCAGACAGGGTAGGTTGAGACCACATAGTGTGAGAGCCACTGACCCCACGTGTCCTATGAACACTCAGGGGATAGAATCACATAAGAAATCTGTTGCAGTACACCTACTGTGGGGGCTCACCAAGAGAGACAAGGAGGCATTTTTCATAGCTGAAATACCTGCCAGACCTCTTCAGGGGAACCCACTGTCCTGGCAAGCACCATACTAGACAATAGAACCCTGAGCCTCTGAGCTCAGGTGTTTTTATTGATTCAGAACTCCTCAGGTGCTCTACTGATAGCATATGCAGATCATGAACAATCAAACACCCCCTGCATAAATCTAGCACCTGCAGACAGTACAAAATGCAAGGCCTAGCAGCCCCTCACCCAAGAGTACACAAAACAATTATTTTATACGTAACTAAATATAAACTTCTACAGCAGAAACCTATGATGATTTTGATCAGGAAAGGACATCAATTCATGTTTTTATAACCTCCGTAATAAAAGGCAAAGTTATAAAATAACATGTCTTTTGATTCTCAATGTGCCAACTTAAACAATGGAACCATTATGAATAAATGATGCTTTTCATCCATGCTGGATAGAGCCTTTGATTTGCATGAGGGCGTGTGACTTCTACCATGTACTCACACAGTTTCGCACACATGCAGGCGGGTGCACATACTCTCCCAAACATCCCCATGATCCATGAATATGCTCTCACTCACGACCACTAATGGAACCAACGTTTAGATGCATTCAATACCGTATTAAGAGCATACCTACAGAACAGGCATTAAAACCACCTACATTTTATACGTAAGAAATTGTCCTCGACCACACAGTCTAGAGGTGGTGAAGCCAGGATTCAAATCCAGATAGCCCCCTCCTTTTACTACCTTGATGGAGCCTGTCATCACAAGGGGCTCCGTGGAACAGAAGCGAGGTCTATGGAGAAAACACAGGGACCCGGGAGCCGCGGACTCCATCAGATATTCTGTGCTCTTCTCGGGCAGAGAGCTTGTTATCCGCACCACACGCCTCAACCACGGCCTGAACGAAGTAGTGTTTCCATGGTGCTGACAGGCTTTCTGATGCTGGCTGTAAGAAGCCGCCCGAATACATCGGAACGCGTGGTGAAGACCTGAGACTACTGAACACTGGCGCAGACCGCAGTGCTCTGTGGGAACTTTGCATTCTACTTAAGGCATTCTTCCCTGTCTTCTCAACTGGTGTAAGTCAGCCTCCGAGGTATCGGTTTCATCTGCTGTGGGGCTGCACACGACTTTAAACACAATCTATGCTACAGTAGGCAGTTGCGATGACTTTAGCACGTGTGCTTTTTTTTTTGCTTCATTTGGTTTTGCCTGTTTTCATTCTTCCTTTACTGAAATCCTATTTCGGGCATGCTACTTAAGCCCCCGTGTTCTTTTGGAGCAGAGTAGATGCAAGGATTTGTAAGTATTTGGTGATTTATATACATTCCATTTATCAGCGACTGACTTTTATATTAGTAAAACACAACAAAATAGACCCAGCATTAAAATTACGATGAGCTTCATATCATCTTGTCCAATTATTCAAAAGGCCCTTGGAAGCTTTGCATATTACCAGGATGTCATAAATATTGGCTCTCAGAAACCTGTGGATGTACAGAAATGACTGCTAAAGAGTTCCAGTTGCTAGAGATAATGAAGTTGGTGATAAAATGGTGACTATTTGCATATAGGTTCACTCAATAAAGATTAATGAGTGCTTTCTCTATTACAGAGGAAGATGTTCTTGTTCTAAGGCAGTGGTTCTCAACCTTCCTAATGCTGTGACCCTTTAATACAGTTTCTCATGTTGTGGGGACCCCAAACCATAAAATTATTTTCTTTGTTATTTCACAATAGTAATTTTGCTACTGCTATGAATTGTAATGTAAATATCTGATATGCAGATGGTCTGGTCTTAGATGACCCCATGAAAGGGTTGTTTGACCAACCAGACGGATCATGACCCACAGGTTGAGAACCACTGTCCTAGGGTGATATAAAGGTTGAGTTGTTTTTATCCCGAGATTCATTTTTCGAAGTCCTCAGTACCGGTGCCTCGGGAAGTTTATCAGTCATTTTCCCCGTTGCTATGATTGAATACCCAACAACTGCAGATTAAGGAAGGAGGATCTATTTTGGCTTAGAGTTTGAGAAGACACTGCCCATCACGTTAGAGCAGGCATTACAGCAGGAACATACCGGGCTGGTCGCCTAGTGTCCACACTCAGGAAGCAGAGATGACGCTGGTGTTCATCTCAGCTCCTTCTCCTGTTCAGTCCAGGACCCCAGCCAAGCTGTTACCTGTGGATCCTAAGCAAGAGGCAAGACCTTTCATTTCTGGGGTGATCTTAGTTTGTTTGTCTGAGATCCTTCCAGAACAGTCCTGATGCATTCCCATTTCTCTGGTGTATTTTTAAGAGTGCTGGAAAATGTTCTTGGATGATCAGTTATTGGGCTGTTTTGTGCTTTCCCTCCTCAGACAGAAAAGGCTCAAGGGTGAGTGCTGCTGGAGAGAAGAGTGAAGATGCAGCTTGCACACTCACAGCAAGAGGATGAGCGGTTAGCATCATGGTCCGGGATCTGGGAGGGTGGAAATGTCAGATGCCCAAGGGTAAAGGAAGAGGCCAAGGTGAAGAGATGGCTCAGGAATGAGAAGCTGGGTGCTCCACATGCACACGGCACCCATCTCCAGTTCCCCTGGCTGCCGTTCTGATTTGTCTCTCTATGCACAGCCCATCTTCCATCCGGGTCCCCCAACGTGACGGAAAGCACCATTTAGCCAAGGAGTCTAAGGCTTCTTCCTGTGGCCTTTGCCTGAGGATAGACAACTCTGTGCTCTCTCAGCTTTCAAAACTGTCCACGGCCTGGGGTGAAGTCACAGTGTTATCCCATCTGTGCTGCTTCCTGTTTCTCTACACCCGTCCAGAATCCCCACAGCTTGAAGGTGTTTTGAGTGCACCCCAAGCCCCTCATCTCTGTTTCCCCTATCACAGATATGGCCAGTCAGCCCAGCTCTGAAACACACCCCTTTAAGTGCATAGATGAGTCTTGATGCAAATTATCCAGGCTCATTATCTATGAGGAAAGCAGGCTGCCCTGTGAACATGCTAGAATAGTGGGCAATGTGCCTGGAGACTCGTGGGCTATCCTGGGGAAGTGAACAGAGGAATGGAGTGACCCTTGTGCTTTTAGAGTAGCACTGAGACCTTGTGCAGACAGCTAGAGGGCAAGGTGCTAGCCTATCTCCTGGGATAGGGGTCAAACTGAGCCTTTGGCCGTGGAAGGTCTGACCCTTGTCTGGAGACAGTCCCAGAAATACACTTTAACACTGCTGTTTCTCTCTGGATGTCTCTGTCTCTCTCTGTCTCTGTCTCTCTCTCTCTCTGTCTCTCTCTCTCTATCTCTGTCTCTGTCTCTGTCTCTCTTTCTGTGTGCAGATGCACAAGCACGTATGTGTGCATGCTTGTGGAGATCCAAACTTGATTTGGAGTGCTTCCTCCATCGCTCGCCTCTTAATTCACTTTAATTCAGTCTCAATCGGCTCACTGATTGGCTGGTCTAATTACCCAGCTTGCCCCCCAGGATCTCCTATCTCTGCCCCCTGAGGAATGGATTACAGGTGGCTGCCATGCCTGCTTGGCTTTTATATGGATTCTGGGGATCCATCTTCAGTCTTCATTCATGCTTGTGTGTCCACTAAACCATCTCTCCATCTCCCCATGCTTCTTCATCCTGGCCTGTCAGACCTGATCACCAGGCTGCTCTTTGGGCTCATATAGGAGAGGAATGGGGTGTAGCCATAGGGGACACTCGGGTGGGGAGGCAGAGAAACCAGAATTTAGATGGCTGCTCTGATTTCTGAGCACTGGAAACCTTGGTCTTGGGGAGAGGGAAACTCTCTGAGGAAGGGCTCCAGTGCAGAAAGGGAAGAGGGTGACCTTATTCAGCAGTTATCTGAAGACCCAGTGTACAGCAGACAGGATGTAACAGCAGCAGGAGGGCTGAGTAGCTGAACTCTTGAACAGGGCAGATGAACTCAGCAGTGAGAAGCAAGCAGGCAAAAACACATCTGTTCTCTAATACTTCCTTATTTCTGGGCCACTGCTGGAAGGTCACCCCCCCCACACACACACACCCACAACACACTTAGGGTGGTCTTCCTACTACAAATAATCTAATCAAGAAAATCCTTCATGGGTGTGTCCAGGGTCCTGATGCACAGCTGATTCTAGATCTTGTCTAGTTGACCGTCAATATCCACCTTACACAGGGCTTTGGGCTGTCAGTAGAAGTTTCTAAATGAAGATTGGATGCAGTTGGATTCAGTTACTGGGTTTACTCTCTCATCACCCAGGTGGGATCTTACTCACTTGTAGACTAGCTGTAGCCCAATGAGGTCGTGTCTAAATTCCTCCACAATTCTGTTCTGCAGCAGTTTGTGCTGTAACTGCAATTAAGTAAGACATTCTATACTTTCTGCTGGAATGTCTGGCAAGGGAGGGTGGCTACTATTTCGAAGGGTATTTAAAAGGCTTCCTTTTCTATTCTGGCCCAAAGTAAAAATAGACATAGCAGATGTTGAGCAAAAAAGCAAAACTGATGTGTTTCACAGTGGACTTGAGGTGGTGGGTGAATCAGAGAGGCAGGGGGAGACTCCAGGGACCAGCTATTAGATGAAATTGCTTTGGTCAGAAAGGTTGTGGCTTCCTTTAGGTTCCCTGGGCCAGATGTCTCCTTTTCAGAACTGCGTGGTAAAGTGATTTTGCACTTGGGGCCTCTGGGAGCCTTTATTTGACTATGCAGCAGCTTACAGGATTTTCCTGCCATCGTAGCTCTGTTTTCTCTTCACCGTCACCAGAGCTGGAAAGGCAGAGAGGATGCACACTCCTACCCTTCTCACAGATGGAGAAATCCAGGTCCAGAATGGCTCAGTCCAGAATGGGCCCAGATATTGTGGCCACTGAGTCAGAACCTAGAAAAGGAGGCACAGACTGACCGTGTCATAGGAATTTTGTCCTGCATGCTTAGAAAAGGCACCCAAGGACTGATTCTGTTATCAATACGCAACAACCGTATGTTTATTGCGTTTTAAAGTCACCAAATTGTAAGTCCTATCAGCAGTTGTCCATTTTATATTGCTGTACACTGAATAACCTGTTACCTCATTGTTGGAAACTAAGCCTTTGTTACTTTCCATGATTCTGGAAGCTAGCCATTTGGGCACAGATCAGCGGGTTGGTTCTTCTGTTCCCTGTGACATCATCAGGTATCACTCCAGCGCAGTATGTTGGTGGTTAGGGTTCAGTGTGATGGTTAATTTAATGTGTCCGCTCGGCTGGACCGTGGAGCCTGGATACTTGGTCACAAGTTATCGTGAGGTGTTTTTGTGTGGGATTAACATTTAAATTGATGACCATAAACAGAGTCAGTGGCTTTCCATTTTGGAAAGTGGTGAGCTTTGTCCAATCAGTTAAAGAAATTAATAGAATAAAAGATGGGTTGTCCTTGAACAAGAGAGAATTTTCAGTAGACAGTCTTTGGAACGGAACTTTTGAATTAAACATCGGCTCTTCTTTCAGTCTCCATCTGGTTAGCCACCAGCAGGTTTGGGGATTTCCAACCTCCATAAACTATTTCTCTGCAGATCTACCTGTCTATGTCTGTCTGTCTGTCTGTCTGTCTGTCTGTCTGTCTATCTATCTATCTATCTATCTATCTATTTAAATATCTACTTATCTGCCTATGTACTGATCTACTGAGCAATCTTTTTCTGCAAGCTATTAGCCAAAACAAGTCAGAACCCAGCCAAAGTCCAAGTGAGGATCCACAGGTCCTACCTCTTAATGACAGAACTGAGGAAGTCTTACTGTAAAAGGCAAGAGAGGACTGAGGAGATATCTCGTCTGATAATCCCCATTGCCTCGAGGAAGCAGAGACAGGTGAGTCCCTGGGGCTCCAGCCTACACGGCAAGTTCCAGACCAGTGAGAGACCCTGTTTAAAAAAAAAGGTACATAATGCCTGAGGATGAACCTGAGATTGACCCCTGCCCTACACACACACACACACACACACACACACACACACACACACACACACACCTTCCTCCTACAAAGACAAGAAAGGTGAAAGATATAGTTAGGTATAGTTGTAGTTGTTTTTGGAATCAATCTTCCACAATTTATCCCCCAGAGTTGTTGGGAATATTAAGTGCAGCAAGGAAGACAAAAAATAGAGTTTGATAAATATTCTTTGAATACATGCATATATGTGGTTTGATGCACAGATGGCTGGGAAACATGCCCAGTATATACGCTTACGCTTTCAAAGACCCATTGGGACTTCAGAGGCACACAGGTGATCTATAATTCCTCCACATTCCAGCCTTACATGCTGATAGTCCTTCTGAGAGTAAACTAGTGTCTCTTGTGGTCATGTTTGGGAATTTGAGCTTTGGAGTCAAGCTACAGAGCCCAGCCCCCAACCTCAGCTCTATCCCTGGGTGGGAGCTGTGGGATCTTTGCTAAGTTGTTTTGCTCCTCGGTACTTCAGAGTCCTTTAAGACACTTCCACGAGTACGTACCATCGCCAGGGATTGTTGTGTTGCTTAAGGAAAGTGAGATGATGTAAGAGAAGGCCTTAGTATGGACTTAGAAACGTAGTGCTTTTCATCAGTACTCTTACCACCAATAGTATCAGTGTGACTAGACTCGTGCTGCGCTTGTAGACTGCCTTCCATGTGTTTTATTCCCCTCTGCTCATGTGCGACCATCCTCTATTCTCTCTCAACACCACTCCTTCACCTGTGACCACAGTGCCATTTACAGTTGTTACTGGGCTTGGGCACTCAAGGGGCACAAACAAGAGTGTACTGCTTCCTGTCACCACGTCCCCTAGTAGCTGAGACAGTACCTCCTACGGACTACGGTTCCCACAACCATCTCCTACTTTGAGGCAGACACTGTTCAGCGGTGGCCAGGACCTGAATGGGATACTTCCCAAAGCCAGTGTGTCAGGTGGCTCTGTCATCTGCCTATGGAGCGGTATGTACTGCCAGGTGCGCCCTGGGTTCACTGTGATCAGCCTGCCTGAGCCCCCAAGCTGCAGTGCTCCAGTTTCCTTGTTGTCCTATCCTACTTCAAGGCTCCAAAGCATCCTAGCTTTCTGAATTAGACACTGATGTCAGGATGAATGAGTCTATTTTTGAATGGTGGCTTTGGCTTAAATTGTGTGTCTGGGTTTCACTGGCTTCCACAGCTCATGATGCCAGACAAAGGTCCTCTCAGCCATTTGTTGCTAGTTCCTGTGGTTATTTCTTCATCTGGAGTAGAAAGAGCAAGGAGCCTTTGGCAACCCATTTCTAGGTTTATGGCGAGTTGTTCCTTGGTTGCCAAGATTTTTCTATTCACCAGCATCGGGACTGCTTAATCATTAAGAGGCAGTTACTGACTCTTTGGGATTCACAGTGATAATTTAGGGATCTCGTATAGAGTTGTTCAGGGTACAACTACAAGAGCTACCAAGCCAAGACACCCGGTCTAACCTCAGCTCACCAAGCCACCTGCCTTTCTCGGAAAGATGCATCGCTCTGTGAACAACTTCACAGAATCAGAGGGCGTGTTGCACTGGTGGGATATACCGAAGGGTTTCTCTTCACCAGCCTTAACTGTAAGGAGACCTTGAATAAGAAACAGCTTGGTTCAGAGCCATCAAAGCGTTTTCCTCTTTCCGACTCGCTGCCAGTACATCCCCACAAGGCCTGGGGAGCATGCGCTGGCCCACACCTGCAGCACAGTGAGTCAGTATTATTGATGAGTATGGAGACTCAGCATTTGTGGATTTCAAACAAAAAAACAAAAACCACCCAAGCCCAGGGCTGGAGAGACGGCTCAGTGGCTCAGAGCACTGACTGCTCTTGCAGAGGTCTCGGGTTTGGTTCCCAGCACCCACAGGATGGCTCACAAACACCTGTAACTCCAGTTCCAGGGGATCCAGGGGCCTCTTCTGACATCTGTGGGCACCAGGCATGCACATGGTGCGCAGAAATATGCATACAGGCAAAACACTCACACACATAAAATAAAAATAAATGGATCTTTAAAAAAAAATGAAAATAAATAAAATCCCAAGCACATTGAACTTTCCAAGACCCACATCAGAAACTGGCATTTTGTTGCAGTCAATACGTCACTTGGAGGAACGGGTCCCCTCAGGCTCCTTGCTCTGGTCTAGAAAGTCGGCTTTCAGTCATTGGCTCCCCCTTGTAGGGTTTTTATTTCATTCGTTTACTTGCCCAATGTTCATTACAGGAGGGAGTCCAACCCTGCCTGTGAGCAGCCTCAGTTCAAATGTGGGCTGCACTTCTTTCTATGGAGTAGCTCTAGATAATTATTAACCTTCCCTTTGCGTCAGTGTCTTCATCTGTAAAATGCTAAAAAGCATTACTCTTATCTTAGAGATAAGGGATGGTTCAATTAATTACTTTGTGTAACCAGTGCATATGTAGTACAAGCTTCCCCAGTTGCTAGCTCTTCTTCCAGGATCTGATGTTAAGAGGACTAAATCTGGTTTTGAATGGTAGCTTTGGCTTGAATTGTGTGTCTGGGGTTAGCTGATCCCTCTGTTTCAGGATGCCAAAGGCCCTGTCAGCCGTTTGTCGCCAGCTCCCATTGTTGTTTCCTTCATCCAGACTAGAAAGAGGTAGGAGGTTCTGGCAAGTCATTATTTGATTTATGGTGAGTGACATAAATAGTGCTGGCACTGGGAAATCACCAAGAGGATCTAGGCAGCCATATGGCTTGCATTAGGCCTCTGGGAAGCTGACCATCTCGCAGGGATCCGGAGGCAGGAACCTCCATCACCGTTCCATGGGCATTGTACCAAAGAGTCCCAGATTCCAAGGAGCGCAAGAAAGCACCTCATCAGCCGTCAAAGACTTGCAGATCACCACCCCAGTAGGATAGAAGTTCACAGCCGCAAGGGTGGTTTTATTAAAAAGGCAGGCAATAAGAACCATCGGATGAGAAACCAGAACCCTTCTACGCTGCTGCTGGGGATGTAAAATGGTGGAGCCACTGTGGAAAAGTCTAGCAGTTCTTCAAAAACTTAGAGTTACTGTGTGAGCCAGCAATTATACTTCTGGGCATAGAGCCAAGCATATGTGCACACAAAATTTGTACATGAATATTCATGGCAGCATTATTCGAGATAGCTGACAGCAGGCACAACTCGAATGTATAGCGACTAATGACCAAGAAATAGAGTTGGCGTGAGCATACAATGGGTATTATTTGGGCAGAGAAGGAAATAAGAAACAGGTCCATGCCACTCCAGTGAAACTTGAAAAGCAATCATCTAAGTGACAGAAGTCAGCCGAGACCACATGTTGTACCATTCTGCTTATACCCAATGACCCGGCTACTTGGACAAGTTCAAGGCCTTCCTGGGCTTCAGGATGAGGTCGAGGATAGGCTGGGCAGTTTAGAGAGAGTCCGTTTTAGAACAAAAGGTGAAAGGAGCACTGAGGGCGTGGGTGGGGTGCCTGCCTAGCACTCACAAGGCCCAGACTCAGTCCCTAGTGTCACCCCGAGAGTTTGATTACATAAAATGCATGCATATGTGCCTTTGTTATTTGAATCCTCTGTGAGGTCTGACGGTTGAAGATAATGGTTTGACCAATGTTTGTGAGTGGCTTCCTGGAGCTATGCTTGCAATAGCCCCTACAGGGTAAGTTAATGGAGGGAGGAGGACCACATAGGACTCTGCCTGGATAAACACAAAGGGCCCACTTCACAGAACCCCTGTGGGCATTAAACCCAACCCTTCAATGTGTTGTTAACAGCCCCATTTCTGACCGGTATAGTGCTAGTTTCAAAGAGAAAGTGACTGGAGAGAAAACACTGTCCCTCCCCTGTCCACTGCTCCCTGTCCCTTCAGCCCTTTCCCTACATCTCCTTGCCCTGAGTGATTAAGTGTGTGAACCACCTAAATATATCTTTTTTTTTTGAGACAAGGTTTCTCTGTTGTAACTCTGGCTGTCCTGGAACTCGCTCTGTAGACCAGGCTGGCCTCAAACTCACAGGGATCTGCCTGCCTCTGCCTCCCGAGTGCTGGGATTAAAGGTGTGTGCTATTTTTCCTCAAGAGAAGGAAGGGTGAAATGCTGGCTACTCCAACAGCTTCCCCGGTAAGGCTGAGAGGGGAAAGAGACGTGAATGCTGTACTCTTAATGTCAGGTGAAACCAACTGGAAATTTTGGACATCACAGGGCTAGGAGGGGAGGGTGTGGGAGAGAGGGGTTCAGGGAAACTTCTAGACAAAGATGAAGAAACATAATTTCTGAGTCTAGTTTAGGAGGTTAATGTGTGATTTTGTCAAATTAATATGGCTAAAGAAGCGAGGTACATTTAATACCCCACCCCCACCCCGTGGTCATTGGTAAGCTGTGCTTCTTTGTAGCTAGGATGACTGGCTTGTCCAGTTGTTTGGGACATTCCTCATAGCTTCCATGTCCCACACATCCTCTTGGCAAACTGGTCTGACCAAATGATCAGTCACACTTTACAATAAAGACACATCGCTCTCGGTTCCTAGAGACACAGTACAACATGGAAAACGCAGGAGTCAATTCTTGGTTGGATGTTTCTAAACCTAAGTACAAACACAGGACAGGATGTATGTAATATTGGAAGTCCATGGAAAAGCAAGCCTTCCTTCCCCAGGTCAGTCAAGATTCTGAGAAAAGAGGAGCAGAAGGCCACCCAAGGAAACAACCTTAGACCGGCGCCCTCCAGTAGAACGCCCTGGGCAGTGGGAATGCTCTGCAATAAAAACCTTCTCTAGAATGCTAGGCTCTGTCCACGTGGCTGAGGAGCCCTTGAAATATGGCCGTTACAACTCAATGAACATACTTTCACTTCTTCTGCATTTGAATAGCCACATTTGGCCAGTGTCTATAGGACTCACAGTCCCATAACATAGTCTTTGAGGCTGTGAGAACGTTCTCTTTAAACAGAGTCTTGGGAGGAAGGAGGTGGTTGATATTAAAGGGAGGAATACCCAGCAGCATTGGGGATCTAAAAGCAGGGAGCACACCTGAGCTGCATTGCCAAGGTGTGGGAAGACTCCTGGGTCCCTAGGCCAACGAAGTGTGAGAGCAGAAGTTGTATCTGTGAAGCAAGTCAAGACAGAAAGGACCCAGAGTGTCTCAGGGAGGATCCTAAGGTTCCAGAATGATCTGAGCAATGCATGGGACGTTTCCTGTGTCAGCCAGATGTGGCTCATGGGGTTTGCAGGCCTGTAGATAAGGTTAGTGGTGGGAACAAGGTGTGGTCCACACAAACCGGTGACCAAATAATAGCCCAGGTTATCTCAATGGGTGGGAAATAACAAAGAAAGCCAGAAGGCATCTCCTCCTCTGCTCTTTATACCCGGAGCTGGATTTGCCTTATAGACCTAGGCTGAGAATGGACTGAGATTCCGTGTCTGTCACCAGGAGAAAGTGTCTGTCACAGGCTTAAAGATGTTAAGTTCCAAAACGGGAAAATGAAGTTGAATTTATTACATAGATGAGTTTCTGGATTCAGCCTCATATTTATTGTTCATTCTGTGATATTCTAGTGATTTCTCTAATGTGAGATTATATAAAGAACTTGACTGACATTGTCTTATAATCTGTGAAGGACATTCTGGTATTAATTCCATTTCATAATGGAGGCAACTGAAACCCTCTACCCTAGTTAGAATATTCTGTTTTGTCAACTTCAGACCTTCTTTGGGAAGCTAAGTTTTTGTTTTAGAAAGGCTTTACCTTACTCCAAAGACATGCTGAGTTGCTGGTCAGGGTAATTCACCTCCCCAGCCGTGGAGGCCTGCAGGCGAGGAAGGAGCCATGATAAGCATTTGAACTCTGTTTCTTTTCTTTTTTGAGCACACAAATGAGATTATATTTTCCAGACTTTGGTACAGTTAAATGGACCCCGTGAATGAATTCTGGGGCATGGGTTGTGGTTCTATGTGAAGGGAGTTAGAGAGAGGGTGGAGAGAGAGGAGGTGGCAGGAAGGAGCCCCTGACATAGCTCCAGCTCAATGCTAGAGAACCGTTTAAGCCAAAGAAACCACAAGCATGGATTTAACTGATACGGAACATTTTGATTATTGAGGTTATAGAATCAACTTAGACCTGTAAGTCTGCTCTAGGAAGAAGACCAGGGTCCCAAAGCTATGGCACTTCCCAGAAAGCATGGCTGTCCATCTTTAGTTCAGATGCACAAAGACTGGCAGGCAGAGCAGTGTCCCAGGGACCAGCACTGGATAAAGTAAAGGCATTTCCCCCCAAGCTAGCATGTCAGAACTGCTGTGGACAGGGTTGCTTCTTCCATGACCCCCCTGTTTGAATAGAGGCTTTAGTTTGGGGTAGCCACTTCACTTCAGAAATGTGTATGGGTCAGGATGGGTGACAATTTGTTTTCCAGTTCACAGGTCTCCAGACCAGAGGAAGCCAGTCCAGATCCAGTGGTGGGACTGGCCATGTCACTGGGGTCCTTGACTCTGACCCCAGTAGCTTGGGTTTATTTAAAGTAGCTGGGGGTGGGGAGGGTGGGGGTGGGGGTGGTCTCTGGGTTTTCTAGCTGTCAGGCTGACGTGAAGACAAAGGGTAGAATGACCAGTCAGGTGCAGGAGACAACGGAGACGAGGCTATACAGAGAACACATCTAGCTTTGTTTGGTTCCTGACCCCCCCAGCAAGCCTATGCTTTCCAGCTTTCTTCATACTTTGGTGACACAGTGCAGCCAAAGACTGGCCTGTAGAATGACTGATAAATGCCCCAAAGGGGTTGAGCAGACACGTAGACAAACAGAAGGGACACAGTGCTGGATAAAATGGGGGTGCAGCATTGTTCCTACAGACTTAGGATAGCTCCAGTGAGAACTCAGGGGTTTCTAGTTGCGGGGGTGGGGGGCACTGTACACACTGTGAGGCACAAAGATGCCTTGCCCACAAGACGAGGGAAGGCCGAGCTCTTATTCATACTATTCCCACCTGTCTGTGTCCTGGCACAGGAAGAGAGGCATCTGGGAGTTGGAACAATACCTCTTCTTTCCCCTAAGGCACATGCCTGCTGGGCTTCACCTGCTGGAGAAAGCGGCACATCTTCCCCTCTCCCTGGCACCAGTTAGAGACCACTGTGTGAGCCTTTCAGCCATTCCCTGTGGTGAACATTCTCCCAGGCGCGGGGACATGAGGCTGGCTCCTTGAAACTTCTCTGGTTTGAAACAAGAAAGTCTAGTAGCTTTGCCTTCCAGGAAGCCTGGAGTGAGTTTATCTCTGTCTTCCTGGCTGCTTCTTACCATGTATGGTAGGCTAATCGTGAATCTGAGTTCTGACAGTTCTTTGAATGCTCTGACGGCTCGGAACTACCAAGAACTGATGAAAGCATGTACACTTTTTTGTTCCGATTATTTTTTTTTCTTTTTGCCTCCTTGATTTGATATTTCTAGTAAACCTCCTCATTAAAGCGATATTAAGCTATCTCATAAATATGTATATAGTCTTCTTAATTATCTGTTGATGGATATGGACTCTGATACATTTCCATAATGAGCCTTTAAAACATGCAGATGCTTTTCACAATTAGACCCAGGTGGGGGCTGGGAACCGCAGGAAACACAGGAGGAAAAACAGGCTCACTCTTGACAACGCTGAAGGCACAGTTTTAGAGAAAACCAGGGCCGGAAGGAATGAATTTGTCCCACCGCAGAGTTTAGCTCCAACCCACAGATTCCAGATGACATTAAGGATGCGGCCAAGTTAGAGGAGACCACGCAAGATACAATTACATCGTGTTCCAAGAGCTGACAGCCGTGTAATGAAACAGAACAAAGGTGCGAGGCAGTCGAAGATTGGGTGCCATGATGGGTGTGGTGAACACTGCCACCTTCACCCATCTGATACTCAGTGCCACGTCACTTTGAGTTTTGGGAAGTCAAATGTAGCCATGCCATGTGCTCCAGCCGATGGAAGGTGAGCCGAGGTGAGGGGTCACTTTGGAGCAGCATCTTTGCAATTCCTCACAACCTTTCTCTGCAGTCATCAGGCTGCAGGCATCAGCCTGTCTCCTCAAGCGGGGAGGACCCTGTAAAACATACCAACGTGTGGCCTCAGCCTGCGATGACTTAACACACTAAGATTTTTTATAGTGACAAAAACAAGTCCAATCTGACGGATAACACTGGGGCTGGAGGGGCTGAGGGAATGACTCTGCTGGTAAAAGTGGTCGCCATGCACACACGAGGGCCTGGGCTCAGATTCCCAGCCATCACACAAAAAAAGCTGGGCAGCGTGGCGCACATCTATAATTCCATCATAGATGAGGTGGAGACAGGGAATCCTTGAAGCTATTTGGCCAGCCAGCCAAGTCTAATCGGTGAGCTCCAGGTCCAGCGAAAGTCTCCGTCTGGAAAAATAAGATGGAAATCAACCAGGCATACTCAGTGTGGACCTCCAGCAGCCACACCCATATGCACATGCACCTGCACACACATGTGCCACATATGTGAACACACATGTACTATATACACTTCAAACACAGAGAGAGAGAGAGACAGAGAGAGAGATGGAGACAGAGAGAGAGACAGAGACAGAGAGAGAGACGGAGACAGAGAGAGAGAGAGATGGAGACAGAGAGAGAGAGAGATGGAGACAGAGAGAGAGAGATGGAGACAGAGAGGGAGAGACGGAGACAGAGAGAGAGAGAGACGGAGACAGAGAGAGAGAGAGAGAGACGGAGACGGAGACAGACAGAGAGACGGAGACAGAGAGAGAGAGAGAGAGACAGAGAGAGAGAGAGAGACGGAGACAGAGAGAGAGAGAGAGAGACGGAGACAGAGAGAGAGAGAGATGGAGACGGAGACAGACAGAGAGACGGAGACAGACAGAGAGAGAAAGAGAGACGGAGACAGAGAGAGAGAGAGAGAGACGGAGACAGAGAGAGAGAGACGGAGATGGAGACAGACAGACAGACGGAGACAGACAGAGAGAGAAAGAGAGACGGAGACAGAGAGAGAGAGAGAGACGGAGACAGAGAGAGAGAGAGAGAGAGAGATGGAGACAGAGAGAGAGAGACGGAGACAGAGAGAAAGAGAGACGGAGACAGAGAGAGAGAGAGAGACGGAGACAGAGAGAGAGAGAGAGAGAGATGGAGACAGAGAGAGAGAGACAGAGACAGAGAGAGAGAAAGAGAGACAGAGAGAGAGAGAAAGAGAGACAGAGAGAGAGAGAGACGGAGACAGAGAGAGAGAGAGAGAGAGACGGAGACAGAGAGAGAAAGAGAGAGATGGAGACGGAGACAGACAGAGAGACGGAGACAGAGAGAGAGAGAAAGAGAGACGGAGACAGAGAGAGAGAGAGAGACGGAGACAGAGGGAGAGAGAGAGAGAGACGGAGACGGAGACAGACAGACGGAGACAGACAGAGAGAGAAAGAGAGACGGAGACAGAGAGAGAGAGAGAGACGGAGACAGAGAGAGAGAGAGAGAGAGAGACGGAGACAGAAAGAGAGAGAGATGGAGACAGAGAGAGAGAGAGAGACAGAGACAGAAAGAGAGAGAGATGGAGACAGAGAGAGAGAGAGAGAGATGGAGACAGAGAGAGAGAGAGAGAGACGGAGACAGAGAGAGAAAGAGAGAGACGGAGACGGAGACAGACAGAGAGATGGAGACAGAGAGAGAGAGAAAGAGAGACGGAGACAGAGAGAGAGAGAGAGAGACGGAGACAGAGAGAGAGAGAGATGGAGACGGAGACAGACAGAGAGACGGAGACAGACAGAGAGAGAAAGAGAGACGGAGACAGAGAGAGAGAGAGAGAGACGGAGACAGAGAGAGAGAGAGATGGAGACAGAGAGAGAGAGACGGAGACAGAGAGACAGAGACAGAGAGAGAGAGAGATGGAGACAGAGAGAGAGAGAGATGGAGACAGAGACAGAGAGAGAGATGGAGACAGAGAGAGAGAGAGAGGGAGAGGGAGAGGGAGAGGGACACGGAGACAGAGACAAAAAGAGCCAGAGAGATTGATTGGAGGTTGGGGGCTTGCAATGCTATTCTAAGAACAGCCCCGCTGGGCGGTTTGAATTTCAGCACTCACCTCTGAGTGACTTTAAAGCAGACCAAGGAAGCTAAGACAAACCCTCTTTCCATATTCCCCAAGGGAACCAATCATTTGGAATCCCTAAAGCTTTAATCAAAAAGATACTAAGATTATTCTAGTTTTCATGGGCAATTGAGACTTAGTCCTAGCTAGAGCAGAGGCTCCTGAAGACCGCTGGGATTTGATGTTCAGAGTAAGTTGATGCAGTAAATGCATCTGACCCGTCTGAAGGGCTATTATGCTAGTGAGTAGCGATTTGAGATATTCATTCTGCTAAAAAAAAATTGAGCTCCCCCAGATGAAAATTTCTCTATAAATCTTTGCTTGATGGTAATATCCTGACAGAGGAGAAAATTAGAAAGTAGCGACACCCAAAGAGTTCTAAATTAGAAGTTGGTTTTCATTCTCATGCAACAGAGGGGACAGATGTGGACAGGATTTGCAAGAACCAGTTGGCCCTGTAGTAGTATCCCTGTGTGTTCAGAAAGGATGACACAGGATATATTCATAAACCCAAACCCTGCCAGACCCCAGCGGTGGGAACCACCGTCATGGCCAGTACTATACTCTATATGCAGTGGAACCCTCAGCTCTCCACTCAGGTGCTTTTATTCTTTCAGAACAACTCAGATATCTTACTGATAGCACATGCAGATCATTAGCAATTAAACAACCCCTACAGAAATCCAACACGTGCAAACCATATAGAATGCCCTAGACTTAGGATAGCCCCTCACCCAATAATGCATAAAACAATTTCAAACATACCTAAAAGTAAACTTCCATAACAGGTCCCTTCACCTCTGTCCCTGGCCCTTGGAGGGTATAAAGCAAGAAGACACTGCCTAGACTCAACATCTATTCGCCTCTGCAGACAGCTGCACTTATGCACCCATATCCCCACACAGATGCACATAATTTAAAATAAAACTCCATCACCCAGGGGGTGATTCCTTACTTGGTTCTTTTCATCATCCCACACGTCACAAAAACCCTCTTTCTACCCAAAGCTGCAGACTTATAGGAGATACTTGACTTCTTAATTGCTTGCTTTCCAAGTAGGTGAAGTGAGTGCGTGTGTGTGTGCGTGTGTGTGCGCGTGTGTGTGTGCGTGTGTGCGTGTATGTGTGTGTGCGTGTGTGCGTGTGTGTGTGTGTGCGTGTGTGCGTGTGTGTGTGTGTGCGTGTATGTGTGCACGTGCGTGTGTGTGTGCGTGTGTGTGTGTGCGTGTATGTGTGTGTGTGCGTGTGTGTGCGTGTGTGTGTGTATGTGTGTGTGTGTGTGCGTGTGTATGTGTGTGTGTGTGCGTGTGTGCGTGTATGTGTGTGTGTATGTGTGCATGTATGTGTGTGTGTGTGTGCGTGTGTGCGTGTATGTGTGCGTCTGTGTATGTGTGTGTGTGTGTATGTGTGTGCGTGCATGTGTGCGTGTGTGCGTGTGCGTGTGTGCGTGTGTGCGTGTGTGTGCGTGTATGTGTGTGTGTGTGCTCGTGTGTGTGTGTGTGCGTGTGTGTGTGCGCGTGCGTGTGTGTGTGTGTGCGTGTGTGTGCGCGTGTGTGTGTGCGTGTATGTGTGCGTGTGTGCGTGTGTGCGTGTGTGCGTGTGTGCGTGTGTGTGTGTGTGTGTGTGTGTGTGTGTGTGTGTAGGGGCAATAGGATAAAAAGAGTTTATAAGAAAACTTTTGTGAGAGGGTAAAGCCTTTATTTCAAACTTCCTATTTGTTCAGTAGGGCATGCCAAGTCTCTGTTGGTTGATTACTTCTCCACATCCCTAGGCTCAGGCTGATGGAGAGGAGACATGGCTGGTTCGTTGTCCCCACTTATCCCCCACTAAGATGCCCTCTGTCCTAACCAACCTGCAATTCAGAGTTGACTCAGGAGACTACCATCTGACCAGGTACCACCAGGCCAGCCTCACCGTGTGTATTAGCTGCAAGACTCTTTGATCCTAACAGGGATTGTCACTGTCTCCCCAGAGCTGGAATGGGAGTATCTGAGCAGGCTTACCCTTACCCCAAGTGACAGTAGGAGTGAGAAATGCGTGTTTGAGACCATGAGCCACTAACATTTTCAAATGGGTCCTACCTCTCCTGAGCCTAACCTTCCTTGATCAACATGGCCTCCCGAGTGGGACCAGATTTTATTAATTTACCGTCAGTTCTCTTACCTTGAGTGTAGGGCCCACCACCTGTTTTCATTTCCTACTGCTGTCATCTGGGTACCATAGAAACAAAACAGACTATTTTCTTGTTACTGTTTCCTAAAGGCGCAATTTGGATTGTGGTAAGAGAAATGTCTCAGACAAGGGCTGTCATTTCCCAGCCTTTGAGAGGTCCTACTCTGGCAGGCAGAGTGATTCGTCAGAGACTGAAAGGTTGGGAGGGGACAAATGTCACCGGCAAGCAGCAAACATACTCACGATGTTTCTTCTAATATATCTGGCAAGATCTTTAATTGTTTCTAAAGAAATCTCCAGGCTGATGTTAGCCATATGGAAATGCTCAGACACAGGACAGCAGAAGAATACAGTTGGATCATATTTCTTTAGTTGTCTGCAAAATGGCATGTAATTTGCAAACCAAAAATGATGCTTAAAGAAACAATTACAGCAAAGTTCTGTATTTGAAATTCTCTATGTGCTGCTTCTCCACCAAAAAAACTTTTAAAAAAAATTCTCAATGGATGGCATTCTTTAAAGCATTCCATCTTTATAACGTGCCTTAAAGGACCAGGGCCATTGCACTTGTAATCCCACCCCTCAAGCCGAATCCTCTACTTAACCCTAACTGATTTCACTAGCCCCATAAACCACATCACCCTCCCCCCGACAGACACACACACACCTACCATTTTAGGTATTTTTTCTCCTGTGGGTGCTTCAGTGGTCTCTGTTCAGTCACCATTTGAATACATGTGGCATGTACCTACCCTGGGCAGCAGAATTGCAGTTCTAGTGTTTATGTAACATTTCTCAAAGGTAGCCTTCCTTCCTTTCTCCTTCCCTCCCTCCTTCCCTCCCTCCTTCCCTTCTTTATGCTTGGTAAGAGTGCCACTGTTGAACGACACCCCCAGCCTCTGAGGGTATTCTTCTAACTTGGACTGAATTTGATAATTTAGGGTTCAGAACCAAACCCGCAAAACGAGAGGAAATGGATGTAACTAAGAAATGGCTAAATGAAAGATGCTGTGCGCAATGGTTCGTAGCACGTAGCTATAGACACAATGTGATTCTGGCACTAACTACAGCCTTTTCCTGAGTTGCAGTGGGAAAGGCTTCCCTCCAGGAAGACAGGGCCTGAAGTTTCAGCTTTGCTCTGATTCTAAAAGGTCTTTTCTTATGATCCTGGATCTATTTCACGGACCCTTGCTAGGCACTTCTGAGCCTAAATGTGACCTTGTATGACATCACGGGAGTTCAGATAGGCACGTCTTTACGCGAAGAGTGCTGAACCAACCACAGTGGGCAGACTGTCTGTCTTGATTGTCCTTCTGTCATCCATGGCTCAATTCTTAGGGTTTAATGAAACAGATTCCTGGAGACTTTCACGTCAAGTGCTGAAACAGATCTTTGTTTGATTCCTTTTATTCCAACTGTGCAAGTCAGTGGGGCTCCTGGAATTACGGCAACAGACTCTGTTCACATAAAAATATCCTCTAGAGCTTTCCCACTTCAGTGTACTTAAGAGTCACCAGGGATGCTTGTCAAAAATACAGATTTCCAGATTCCATCCCAGGCGATTCTATCAACACCGAGAGGAACATTCCCAAGTCCACTTTTCCAAATAAGCTTTGTATACGATTCTCAGACTACCGGCCAGACAACCCTTTGAAAGACTCTACTGACTGGTTGCCTACCTGATAAGATGATTCAATGGGATTCCCCCTACTTTGGTTGGGAAACAAGTATTTCCAAGTCTGAGTGAAGTTTGAAAGCATCTCCTCCACTTATCAAAAGACATTCCCTCGTAGGTGGTTTCCTTGCTCCAGCTCTCAGATGTGCTTCACCACATCTCTGCCACTCTGTTGAGTTTTGTGTTCACGCAGCCTAGGTAACAGTCATCGTGCTCCCATTTGCAATACTGGGGCAGACAAAAGCAATGCGATCTATCATGTCTGTCTCAACTGAGCAGTATCTGGGAGAATTGAATTTTTGAAGATTTTTTAAAAAATATTTCTTTTTACTTTAAATCAGGTGTATATATGTGTGTCTGTGTGAGGAAACAGACACATAAGCAAAGTTGCCCCCGGGGGTCAGAAGCGAGTGTTGGATCCTCCGGATCTAGACTGACAGGTGGTTGTGTACCACCCAATTTGGGTGATGGGAACTGAATTCAGGTCCTCTCTAAGAGCAGAATGTTCTCTTAGCTGCTGAGCCTTCTCTCCAGCCCCTGAAGAGATATATTTTTAATCTTCTTAAATATATCTCCAAATAAATGCTACAAAAGATTATTGACTGTTCAAAGCAGCAATAAAAATTCCTGTATTTCCGATAGCATCATTATTCTCGATTGCCTGCTATGCAGTAGTGATTTGAAAGCCTTCTCAGTAGAACACACTTAGAAACATCAAATGAAATATAGAAAACGTATTCTCAGACTGGGAAGAAGGCTTACCAGGTCACAGCACTTGGTTTGCAAGCATGAGGACCTGAGTTCAAATCCCCGGAACTCACATACAACACCACGCACATGTAACTCCAGGACTGTGTAAAGTGGAGACGAGAGGTTCACTGGGGCTTATTGGTCACAAGCTGGCTCCAGGTTCAGTGAGAGACTCTGCCTCAAGGGAGTGAGATGGAGAGGGATGACTGCTGAGAACCTCTTCTGGCCTTTGTATGTGAATGGGCATGAGAACCTCTTCTGGCCTTTGTATGTGAATGGGCATGAGTGCATGACACATGTGCATGCACACACACGTGCACACACATAGACACACACCACACTCACACTCTCAACATATGCAGAAAAATAAACATATTCATAAATTCAAAGATAAAGAGGGAAAGAAAAAGGTGTGTGTGTGTGTGTGTGTGTGTGTGTTGTTTTTTTGGGACACCAAATGAAGAAATCCAGAGCTCAAGGTATCTTTCCAATTTTTTAATCAAGAATTGTGGTTTTCATGGCTCTTTGGTGGAAAACAAAAGCAAGCCTGAACTGAGATGTAAGGTCCTTAAAGTGACACACTCAGTGAAAACCTGCACTAGAAAAGCATGGGCTTCGTAGTGGAAATGCACGTTACAGCTAAGGTTCTGAGAATAAAGAATTCCCTCAGAAATAATGACCATATACCTGTTAGCACGTCAGCCTGGACCAATATTTACATAGCCCTGGAAATTCCAGAGCAAAGAAAAAGCATAAAGTGACTCCAAGACAGGCACTGGTGAGAAGAGGAAACAAATCCTCCCTGAAGGGATAAACTTCGAATGCAAGCTCCTGAGCACCCATACATCTAAATTTGGGCTCAGAACCACAAATCGAAGACACATATAGGCAAGTTACTAGAAGCAGGAACAAGTGATATCCTGTTTCTCCAAAAATTCCAGATAATAGAATTATCAGGTGTAAACTGTAGACTGCGGTAAGTTGAAAACACGAGAAAGTAACATGACTTTACCAAAGGAGACTAGAAAGACGTAGACAAGACACAATAGAAAACCAGAAAGGAGATTCTCAGTGGAAGGGCTAACAGCAGACTAGAGTGGGAATTAGCACTTTAGAGAGAGAGGACTAAGTGACCAGGGACATGACACGGAGAAAAGAGGGAATGCACACAGGAGAGCCATTCTCGGTGAATGGTTTCCTGCTTCCGTCTTTCCCACTTTAGATGACACTAGACTCCATGGCTTATCAGAGGGAACAGAGAAGAAAACCAGTAGTTGTAACCTAATTGGCGAGGACTGTAATGGGACCAATTAAGCAAATGTGAAAGGGGTCGTGTTTATTTTTTTTCAGCAGAATCTCAGTGTCTGGAAAAATAACAGTCAAATTGCAATGCTCAAATCATAACGAACAAATGGTATTTATGCCGTGGATCTAGGAAGCCCCATTCCATCTCTCTACTTTCCTACAAAGGTGTGTGTGTGTGTGTGTGTGTGTGTGTGTGTAAGATAATGTCTATGTTCTCTGTAAAGGTGCATATGCATATATGCACACACATCTGTGTGGACGCCAGAGGTCAACCTTGGGTGTCATTTTTCAGAACCTATATGCCTTGTTTGATTTGAGATAGGGTCTTTTGCTGGGTCCTGTGGCTTGCAGATTAGGCTTTGCTGTCTGGCCAGGGAAACCCAGATATCCTCCTGTTTCTGCATCCCCAATATTGGGATTACAAGTGCACTCCACCAAGCTTGGCTTTTACATGAGTGCTGAGGGTCAAAATCAGGTTCCCATGCTTACAGTGCAAGCCTTTTTCTAACTGAGCTATCTCCCCAGCACCCCACAAGGTTTTTTGATGAAGATACACTGACGAGGAGACATGCTACTTTAAAAATGAAAATGAAAATCCTGTTACATGAGGGAGAGTTACTGAATCTCTGGCTGGAGAGCTCTGGTCAAAGTGGCAAACCAAAGCCACTGGTTAGAGTAGAAGTAAGTGTACAGCTATGTTTTTCTTAAATCTGAATCCCAATTCTGGTTGTGCTGTAGGAAGCGAGGTGCACTATTGGCGAGAATGCAAGTAAATAGAAGTCAGGAGAGTGGGCCAGAGGGTCTGCTCGTGACATGGGAT
Source organism: Cricetomys ansorgei (assembly GCA_026225945.1). Lineage (NCBI taxonomy): Eukaryota > Metazoa > Chordata > Mammalia > Rodentia > Nesomyidae > Cricetomys > Cricetomys ansorgei. The sequence goes on from JAMJFZ010000320.1 coordinate 15,855,487, forward strand.
GTTGACAGCAACTGGTCCTGATCAGAAGCATGTCAGGTGCCAGGTCCCTGGATGAGCATCTTCCATGAGTAATATAGTTCTACTCAGGCCTGTTTTGTGATTCAAGTCCATATTGTCCCTATTTTACAACGAGAGGACGAAAGTTACAATAGTCTAAATAGGTTGATCAAAGTCACATGACATGTAAATGGCAGAGCAAGCGGCAATGTGGAGGATTCTAACATACTATGCTACCCACATGTATGCATGTGACACTTTAGCATACCAGTAAGCCTGTATACACACCAGTGAACAGCCCAGGCTCTGTCAGGAAGCAAGACCAGTCAGATTCTTCTCTCTCCGTGGAGAAGAGTGGGGAGAGATGCAAGCAGAAGAAAGATGTTCCTTCTCACCTGTGAAAAGCAGCTTGGGTTGCATGTGGGCATAACATCTTGTTTTTGGACTTCTAACTTTTCCAGATGACTGTCACTGTGTACTTCTACCACAATAGTGTGTGCAAAGTGATTCCTCTCAAGCCTTCTTCCTGCTGTTTTCCACATTTTATTAGCTTTATTCTCTGTGTATATATGCACTGAGAGACCAGAAAAGGGTGTTGGATCCCTTGGAGCTGACATTACAGGCAGTTGTGAACTGCCTGCCCTGGGTGCTGGGGACCAAGCTCTAGTACTTCAGAAGAGCAGAAAGTGCTCCTAACCACTGAGCAATCTGTCCAGTCCCAGCTCTGTGATCGTCTATCCACTATTCCTGTGATGGTCTCATGTAAATGAAATAAATTTATAGCATTCCAAGACTTAAGGTATTTGGGAAAATATTAGCACCCTTAAATAGTTATATATTTTAAGATGCACAAAAGTAAAACATTGTGGGTGATGGCTCAGCAGTTAAGAGCACTGGCTGTTCTCCCATAGGACCTGGGTTTAATTCCCATCACCCACAGGGCAGCTTACAACTGTCTGTAACTCCTGTTCCGGGGGATCCAGTGCCCTCACACAGACATATACGCAGACAAAACACCAATGTACATAAAACATGAAAATAAATAAAATATTTTAAAAAGAAAGTCTAAAAAATAAAGTAAAATATTATGTAATAGCCACACATGTAATCCATAGCTGATTTAAAAATTCATCACATTAGGTATGGTGAGTACAACGTCAGGAGTGCAGTGGATGTTTGTTGAATAAAAGAATGCATTTACCATTTATTTCCATGTTTTGGATGATGAAAATCTTTTGTCTTTTGAGGCTCTGTGATGATTTTCCCTCACCATTTAGAGCAAAGCCACGCCATGTCTATCCTCATGAAAGCTACAAACCTGGTCAGCCCATCTAAATGGGAAACCATTCCTCCAGACGCCGTAGCTCTCCTCTTCAATTATTATTTTTTATTTTCCATTTCTTTGTTTTGTTTTGTTTTGTTTTGTTTTTTTTTGAAACAGGCTTTCTCTGTTGTAGCTCTGGCTGCCCTGGAACTCACTCTGTAGACCAGGCTGGCCTCAAACTCACAGAGATCCCCCTGCCTCTGCCTCCCAAGTGCTGGGATTAAAGGTGTGCACCACCACGGTCTGGCTTCCTCTTTAATTCTTCGCTGTTTTTTTTCTTTTGGTCACACCCTGTAACATCCATAAAAGCAGACACACACACACACAAACACACACATGTGCACGCACACACTTCATGATCCTTGTCCCTCAGTGCTTCTAATTTTTATGTTCCATATATTAAAAAACTATAGTATAGTATATATCATGTAAAATTTACTGTCAACCATTTTGAATGCACAACAAAAGCATTAAAAATGTTCCCATTGCTGAGCAGCCGTCACTCCCGTCTCTGTCCAGGGCTTGATCTATCCTGTATATTTTATAGTTGGTTTGGCCACAGAAGGCAGAAGACCACATTTTATCACCAGCCTTATCAAGGCTTAGAATGGAGTGCATATTTGCAACTTTTGGTAGCTGCTAGAGATTTGTGGCCCTGGGAAAAACTGAATATTGCAATAAGTCATAGAATTTGTCAGAAAAAAATTCAACAATAAGAACAGCTGGTACTTAGCTTAAGCTGTTTTTGTAAGCAAGAATCCATATTCTTTTTTAAAAACTATTTTTAGGCAATGCCATCATTCATTACATGTATATAATGCAGTCTCCCCGCCCCGTCCTCTTTTATCTCCTTCCTACTCCTGTCTGCTTTCCTGTAATTGCTTTCCCACAATTCATGTCTTTTTATTTTATTTGCGACCCACTGAATTTGGCCCGGCCATCTGTGTGACCACAGGTTGTGATTATCCATTGCATTGGTGGGTACACAAGTGGAAGTGCTGGTCCCCTCACTCCTAGAGCCTATCGGTAGTCAATAGTTCAGCAGCAGGGGCTAGAGTCCCCATCCATGACTGACTATTCATAGGGCCAAAGACTCCATATTCTTCTATGACTGTGTTAACCTAGTAAAGGACTTTTTTTTTTTTTCAAAGTGAGTGGTGCCCACTTTAAAAACAAGAAAAACTGAGTTAGAACAGAAATGCAAAGAACTATCAAGGAGTTTTAGGGTAGAACTGCTAAACTTTATGGGCTTAGTGTAAGTCAAGATCTATAAGGCCAGAAAAAATGTTGTGGACACTTGTCAAGGTGAGAAGTAAATATTCAATGACTAGAAAGTTGGGGTTGGACTAAAGCGTTTCCTGCTCCAGGCTCTGTTCCAACAGGATAGTTATTGATGCTTAGTGCAGCATCTCATGAGACCATGCTGACAGATCTCATGGAGGGAGATGCCATCTGTTACCTGTTAAAGGCAACTTACCTAGTTCTTAGAGGATGGGTAATTGTCGGAGGTCTATTCTGTTTAAGTGTTACCCCCACCCCAGCAAAAGACATATTCCTGAAACTGATCAAATTGGGAAATTCCCCATGTGGAGTGAGTGAGCAGACGTGCTCCCGGAGGTCATCATCGCACCCTCCTAGCCAGCGTGTTCTTTCAGACAGCCTCGCTCTACATCCCTGACATTTAGAACAGCATTGGGCATGGCCACTCCGGGTTTCAGCCTGGAAGCATCAGAAGACTCTGTGATGCAGTTATGGTGACTGGACAAGCTATTATTCAATGCTAATGTTTGAGAGTGGAAGACACTACTAACAACTCTGGTAGCTACCCTCTACTGTGGCTTTACTCCCCACAGTTTCTGTTACCCCAACCCAACTTTAGTCTGAAAACGTTAAATGGAAATTTCTGAAAGCAAGAAATCTACAAAATTTATTTATTTATCTATGTAAGTTTCATTTTTTTATTTATCATTGGTGTGTGTTTATGTGTGTGTTTTATTCACGTGTGCGCACATTGTCTGTGAAGGTCAGAAGTCAATGTTGAGTGTCTTCTTTATTTCTCTCCTAGTTATTTATTTATTTATGTAGAGACAGAGTCTTTCACTGAACCTGAAGCTCACCAATAGGCTAGACTGGTTGCCAGTGAATCCATGAGATCCTCCTCTTTCTGATATTCTATCAGAAAATCCAGTTATGATAACAGGAACACACTGCCATGCCTGACTGCCACATGGGTGCTATGTATCGAAAGCAGGTCCTCTTACTTACATAGTGAACATTTGATTCATTGAGACATCCCTCAACTCCAACCCATAAATCACAAATTATACAGTTTGGGGCAGTACAATGAGATCTCAGTTAAGCCCTATTCTACCTGGAACATGAATTATCCTTTGGTCCAGTGTATCCACGCTATACGTACTATCTTTGTGTTATTCACTTAGTAGTTCTCTCGATTAGCAGATCAACTGTAAGGGTACTGCCACAGTTGTGTTCATGAAACCTTTGTTCTGCTTAACAAGGCCCCGGAGTATAAGGAGAAGGAGGTACCAGAAGGTGGACCATGGAAGGACAGATTTTCCTGGTGTCATGTGGCAACATAGCAGGACATGTAGAGGAGATTTTGGTATAGGTATTGTTCATACAGTGTGGAGAACGAGCCATGATCGCTGAGCTTTGGGTTTTGAACGATTGCGTTTATTAAGCATACAACAAGCAAACTAAAAGAACAAATAGCTAGTAACAGAAATGTGGGGAGACAGTAAAACATCATCAAAACAGGAGTCTGCAACAGCCAGCGTAGATGACTGATGTAGTCTGATTGAAAGAGGAGACCAAGGTACACCGTCAGACCGGGCTTGTAAACATCCTAGCAGACATTGACTAGATAAGTCCGGGTAGTCACATGGAACTTCTGATGAGTTCCTCTTGATGGGTGAGCATCTGGCTTCCCTTTCCCACTATAGCCATGCTCACTCCATGGGATAAACAGCAGAGATGTCTGTTGGGAATGGTTTGTCTTCTAGCTGTTCACAAGGATGTAGTGTTTTAAATATTATTAGCTTCCTGTTGCGTTTTTTTTTTTTCTGTCTCCCTGTCACAAAGCCAGGGGACCAGCCTGATCCAGGAGAGGGTGGGGAGAGGAGGCAGGAGGAGGAAGAGACTTCCACAGCCTAGTTTCAACAAATTTAAATAGCGCATGATACTTTACCAATATAATCCCCATTGCAAGTGCGTAGTATCCATTACCAACTGCAACTTGGGATCGTAAAAAATAAACCTCAAAGGTAAGGGGGAGCTACCATGTGCGGGGACAACAGTCACAGACTTGCCCTGGGTTCACCATCACCTCTAAGCAGAAAGGATGCCGTTCACGCCTATTTAGCGACATACGTGTTCGATGCTGTGGGACACTGCTGAGGACATAGAGTGGTAAGCCTTTCACATGCATCACTCCCATTGACGCACTTAACAGGATCCTCCCTCAGCCTGCCTGGCTGCTGGCAGCTTAGTCCGGTAGGTTAGATCCAGCACCCAGCTTCTACAAGGGTTTGATACAAGAGTTCTCAAAATACACTGTAGTTATATGGAATCTGGCCATCCAGCCTCGCTAGAGGGTGAGTCTGGTCCGTGTCCCAGTGGCGTTATAAATTACTATGTATCACAGGCTTTTAGGAGACTCTTCCCATAGTCAAATCCAAGACCCATAAATTTTCCAGTGCTGAGGATAAACGAGATCTGCCAAACCCGGCTCAGGGTTTTCACATGCTTAAGATCAGTGATTCGCCCCTACAAGCAGCATTTGAGAAGTTAATAGTTTCATTCTGCCCACACTTACACGGTGCGTGTGGTGGTAGCATGCAGTGTGGTGCTCTATAACTAAACTGCCTGGGTTCAAATCCTGGCTCTGCCGTTTGCTAGCTATGCATCCTTGGATAAGCTGCTAAACTTCTCCAGGCCTGTTTTCCTACTGTGGAACTGAGTTTATTCAAGCTTATGAAGCTGTTGAAGTTGAAAGAACCCCAGTGACAGGAGAGAAAGGCGGACATTAGTGCTCGTGCAGAGGAGTGTATACGGGTCAGCGGAAAATCGAGCGGTCCTTTAAAACGGCGGTTCCTGGCATGCCAGTTGAGCCCCAGACACTGGGAAAATCCCTGCCGAGAGCATGTTTCCACTTCCTCTGTCTTTGTGAATACCTTGTTCACCAGCATTGGCTATACAGATAGGCTAGAGTCTTTACATACAAGCTCTTAGATGATTGGGCCTTCACTGACCTTACCCCTCCCACTCCGATTAACAAGCTTTAGGTAGGCTGATTAGAATGCCTAGTAAGCATAGACCAGTGCTATTGGACTTCTCCCATGTGCACCGCCCTACCTTCTCCATAAAAACCTCTTTTCTCTCCATAATAAACAGATTTGCATCACGAGGCATTAATCCCCAGAGTCTGTTTCTTGGATGAGTGACTGTCCGCTTTTCACTCCCTCGGGAACAATACACCCACAAAAAACCAACATGCAGCGAAGGCACTTAGCGCATAGGAGGGCTGATGTGGACCTGATTAATGACTCTGCTCATGTTGAAGGTACCGAGCGGGCTGTAGAATTACAGAGGGGAAGGCGTGGCTCGCAGCTTCCTATCAGATCTTGGTGTTCCACATCCCTCCCAGAGTCCCACACTGGTCCTCAAAATCAAAGGCATATTTTTCATTAGTTGTCATGTTTCTTTATCTTCCTTACTCAGAGAAGAGAAAAAAAAAAAAAAACACCCCTTTACTCTCCTGGTTCCCTGTATGGCACCCTGAAAATGAGACCGACAAATGACAGGAGGGGGAGAGGACTTGCAGCAGGCAGTATGCACACACAAAAAGAAACTGATTAATTGTCCACGAGGGGAGCACATCTTGAGCTTACAAGGCACCCTAACAAAGAACAAACAATTTGCAGAGACGACCAGACAAAGAAATGGGAGGATGAGCCTGCAATGTGGGAAGGTATGGATATGGGAGAAAGTAATGGAAGAGAAAGGTCATTCGGTAATGTCTGCTGAGTGTTTGCCTCCGGGGCCATCTCCAGGCTGACTGGAGTCTAGCGAGGGGGACGCCAGGGAGCTGCTTTCCTTCTCTCTTGCCTTCAGTACAAAATAATCCTTTTGCCAAGGCGGCATGTTTTGGGGAGTTGTACTGTGAGCTCCTTTAATCACTTCCCTCTTATTTTATCAATGGAGTTTATTCCTGGGAACGTAGCTCAGTTTACCTAATATGCAGGAAGCCCTGGGTTTGAGCTTCAGCACTGCATAAACCGGGCATAGTAGTGCAAGCCTGTAATCCCAGAATTGGGAGGTAGAGGCAGGAAGATCAGGAGTTCAAGGCCATCCTCAGCTACATAGTTTGAAACCGATTTGGAATATATAAGACTCTGTCTTGACACACAAAAGAGGGTTTTTTTTTTAAACAACACTTTTACATTTCAATAAAATATTTATCAGCTGACTGATAACTGTAAGGCCCTTGGCCTACAGTTTCCCCTGTGGTATACTTGTCACTATGAACAAACCAATGACACAGCCCACAGTTTACTCAGATTTTCTTAGTTTTTACGCAATGTTCCATTTCTAACCTAGGATCCCATCTAGGATTCGATGTTACATCCAGTTATTCTGTCTCCTTTGGGTCTCCTGGGCTGTGACAGATGCTCAGGCTTTTCTTGTTTCTGATGACCTTGGCAGTTGAGGAATACCAGTCAGATGTTCCATTGTTTAGGTTTGTCCGATGGGTTTTTGGGTTTACATTGTACAGATCTGGGGTCAGAAAATCGCAAAGGTGTAGTGCCAGTTTTATCAGATCACACTGAAGGTACAAACCACCGGCATGATTTATGATTACTGAGGTTGACCATGATCAACTGGCGAAGGAGGTAGCCATGAGACCTCTCTACTATAAAGGCACTCCATTGCCCCGTCCCTCCATGCTGTTCTCTTTGGAAGGAGGTCACTATGCACAGCACATAGATTGGACCAGGGCTTCTTCCTTTCTACCACCTTCTTAGGGACAGAAGAGATGTTGCCTTTTACTGTATCTCCACGTTGTTAGTAAAGTTTGGGGACCATTTGGTTAGTGAGCAGTGGCTACTAGCAAGACATGAAGACATCTCAGTGGAAGGCCAAGCCCATAGATGGAACATGAAAATGTCCATGTGGAGACAGGCTAGGCTTCTCCCACGATGGCCAAGGCAGTCAAATGCTGTCAGAATGGCAGGGTGAGACAGAGTTGGTGTCAGTGGTGGGCAGCTTTGGACCGACGGGCTGGTGATTTACACAGCAGTCTTTGTTATCATTTAAAATCACTTCTTATGCTAAGGTCAGAGGTGTGAGCATCAATATAATTACCATGCATTCGCTATTGGAGGGGATTTTTTTTTTCAAAAAGCTATCGGTTAAGTTGCAGAGGATTAGAGAAAAAGACGTAAGAACATGTTCAGACTTTTTAAAAGAACTCATTTAACTGCTTCCTAGTTAATTAGTCTGCTTTCTGAGAGCAAACTGCTGTCTAATTGCTAGGGGGAAATTGCTCTTACAGAGATGAGCAGAAGTGTCTACAGTAAAATGTGATTTTCTCACTCACATCCAGAAAGACCTAAGACGCTTAACAGAGGCGGGCAACTTCATTGACAACGTGAGTTCTCATCATCTGGCCACTAACGGCTGAGCCTGTTTTAGACTTGCTTCTTTACGGGAAGTGTTGACGAGGGAAGACAGAAACTAGCAACTTGACAGGTCCTTGAATCTAAAACCCTGAGACACTTAGCAGGCAATTCTCTCTCTTACCATCCAAACACTCTTCTCATGTGAGCACTGCACTCAGCACGCTGGGTAGGTGTCCTAGTGTGGGTGGAGATAAAGTCTCCTGTGTGATAAATGCCAAGTTTTATTTAACAAGCAAGCAAGCTGGCATCTGGAAAGTAGTCTGCAGGCAGATCCTCAACTTCCAGGAAATCTGCTGAGGATTTAATGTTTCCATAGCAACAGTTATTGCAGAAACTAAGTATGAAGAACATGGCTGGGTTTGCCTCTGTCTATCATATTTCATCTCCGTTCCAGATAGTACAGAGAGTCTCCAGGTTAAGCTTATGTACTGACACACTCCAACTTATGCTGGGGTTATAGTCTGATAAACATGCTGTAATTTGAAAATTTCTGAAACTGGAAATTTGCGCATCCACCAAACATCATTACTCAGAAATGTAGGACCTGGCAGAATGTGGGCTGTCCAGCCTTCTGACTGTATGGATGCTGAAGCTGTGACCAATGTCTACTGCCCAGCAACCCAAGATAGTGTCCTATCGTGCGTATCAACAGCCAGGGGAAAAAAACTCAAAACTGAAAGTATGGTTTCTACTGAATGTGTACCACTTTGTGCCATTATAGAGTCAAAGATCTTAGGTTGAATAGTTGTAAGTCAGGGGCCATCTATAGACATACTATTGTAACTAAATTACATATGTCATATACTCTACTCATTACAATTGTATGGTTTACATTTTTCTCATCTTTGAATTCATGTCTTAGCAGAAACTCAAGTCTTTTGGAGGGTTTTGGAAGAGAAGAAAAATGGAATAACGTGCTTCCACCATTGGAAATCTCACTGTCTACACTGGAAAGAAAAATGAGGACATCATTAAAACCATTAGTGCGGCCAGGAACAATATGGACATTTTTTTTTTTTTTGGTCTAATGTTTCTCAGTCTGGCATGAGTGTTCTTGGTTATCCAGTCTCTTCAGCCCAGCCAGACCTTGTTAGCCCATTTTAGTAGTTAAGATTGGGTTGCTTCAAAAGGAAAAGAATATATATATTTCTTCCCTCATCTGCATGTTTCTGCCATCTTGTTCTGTAGCCTTGGCTACTAAGCTGCCCGTGGCTTTATTTCTATAGAAAATGAGTTTGCAGCAGGTGGAACTGGAAATCATTGTCAGGAGAGAATGAATCCAGAAGGGTTAGCATTAGTGCCATTTACTGCTTTCCACAACTCTCTCACTTATGACCTGAAATCACCAATGCTTCCTTTATAGTGTCACAAACATCACACAGTCGCTAATAAAAGGTTTAAATTCTTTTTGCACCACTGAAGAATTGGACTCTTGCCCTGTGGAGTCTCATTTATTAAAGCAAGATGAAAGAAACATAAGGCACCCAGTCTCATATGCATATTTTATTCCCTCAGAAATCGCTGTTAAAATGAACCTTCTCCTGAGGTAGCTCTTTCATTTCCTTTTCTTTGATATATTAGAGGAGGTTTAACTGTCTCTCCCAAGTTACAAGCTATTCATTAGGCAAAGTGAAGTGGCCAAAGGTCAGGAAGATTGTGTCTAAAACCTTCTTCACAGCTAAATGATGAAACTTGGCAGGGGTTCCCAGATGGAGATTGGGAAGGTCAGAGACAGTGTGCGGTTGAATGTGGTTGCTTTCTATGTAATGCTGTACTTCAAAGCCAGTCCGAGAAGCCTTAGTAAAGTCCCTAAAGTTTTCATTTTAAAAAGGAAACCAGTTTACATGAGATGTCACGTTCAGAACGTTGTGAGCAGTTCTGTGCAATGCACCAAAACATAAGCGGTGTAAGTTCAAGAGAAACAACCGATGTTAGAAAATGACCCTTGGTCATGCCTGTCTGAAATCCTGTAGGGACATAAGAGAAACTAGGGTATTGTTGAGAAGATGTATAAAATTTGGAAACAGAACTCAGTGCCCAATCCGAGAACCATTAATTACCAATAGTGGGATGTTGGGTAATGTTGGTCTCATCTATGAACTGAAGGCAATAATGATGTCATGATTCTGTTCTGGGCCCCTCTCTTTGTCTTTCTCTCCCACCTCCCTTTCTTGTTTCCATTTACTATTGAGGCTGGAAACCCCACGTACTTCAGATAGGAGCAGTCAGGTGACTGCATCTGGCTAATGAAGTATAAACGGAGACCTACTTGGTGCTTCAGGGAAAATGATTGCATTCTTGTCAAGGGACTGGGCTCCCTGAGAAAGAGCTCACTACCAATAGCTCTTCTTCTTTTTCCATTTGTTATCTGGAGCTTCATCAGTCATCTTGCTTTCATGATGAAATAAGTATGTATAAAAGCTGATTTGCTAAGTATAGCAAAATGGAAAAATAAGGTCTGGGAGCATTTAAGCTTTGAGACTTATTATAACATAAGAGAATGCACCGTATTCTGGTGTAACTCACCATCAATAAGATAGTTACACTCACAGTTAAAAACATTCCATGTATTTTATAATGATAAAATAAATCAAAGATAAATCCTAGCATAAGACCTGGCTCACAGTAGATAAGAGTAAATGTTAGTGCTTTTCTCCACTCAATATTTTTTGAGGATAAAGTCACATTGATAGAGGAGTTCATTAAATGGGTCAAACTGCCATTCACACTGTTTTTGCTTTTCTCTTCCAGAGGGAAGAAAAAGGGTGTGTAGACTATGCTGAGTTTGTTTTGAAAATGGAGAGAATCCTTAGAACTTTCATGTAGTGAAACTTGCATCTTAGGTAGATCATTCTTGAGGTTTTAGGGGATATGTTTGGAACAGAATGGGATGGGGAGAAGGAAAAAGGAAAGGGAGTCTTGCATCTTTGAAATATATGCCCGAGATGATGAGTGTTTAAGCCAAGGAGACATGAGGAAGGGAAAATTTATTGTAAAGATAAAATAATCAGGATTTGGTGTTTGAACAAAATGGGTGAAGGGCAAGACAGAGATGAAAGATCAATCCTAACATTCTATGTTGTGTAGCCATGCTACAAATAACCAAGAAAAATATATTTATTGTTGATTTTTAAAAATGTTGGCAAGATTATACCTATGGAACTAGCTGCATGAATAAGGCAATGTGTGAATCTGAGCCTGCAGCTTCTGGCAAATCTGGAAACCATTAGTGCAATCCATGGGAGGGTAGGGATGAGATGAGCCACAAAGAGGGTACATGAATGTATCTGAGTGCATGAGAAGATAATGTGGTAAGATCTATACTACAAACTGGAAAGCTATGAGAGTGAGTTCATATTGTAAAAAAGGAAAGACTGCTGAAGAAAAATTTAGTTAGTTATCTCTGTTATTTATGACTGAAAAGTGTAAGAGATCAGTAGTTTACTTTGAAAAATTACAAAATGAGCAAGAAAATAAATCAAAAATGAAATTTGTAAATAAGCTGAAATCAGTGAATCAGAAAATGAAGCAATAGTGAAAGAATATTAATTTACAAGCTAACCTCCTTCTGTCCTTTCTCTATTCTAAGCATTACGTTGCCATGTAGCCCAGGCTGACATGAAATTTGTGATCCTCCTTTCACAGCCTCTGAAGATCTGAGAGTACTGTGTGTGTTGGGGTGTACGTGTGTGTGTATGTGAATGTGTATCTGTGTACACATATATGTAGAGGCCAAAGGACAATTCCAGATGTAGTGTCTTGGATACTGTACACTTTTTTTGAGACAGGGCATGTAGCTGGCCTACAATTCACCAGTAGAACACTGACTGGCCAGTAAGCTCCAGGAGTCCAACTGTCTCTGTCTCGTCAGCATTCGGATCACAAGCATAAGATGCCATGTCTGGCTTTTTTACATGAATTCTGGGAATCACACTGAGATCTTCACACTCACATGCAAGCTCTTAACTGACCAGGCTAAAAGTTACTTCTTTTTTTAAAATAATACTTTGATTAATAATTTGAATTTCATATAATGTATCTTAGTAACACCCTCTTCCCATTCCCCCATGTTCTACCCTCTCTCACCCCTGTGCCTTTAAAGAAAGAAAGAAAGAAAGAAAGAAAGAAAGAAAGAAAGAAAGAAAGAAAGAAAGAAAGAAAGAAAGAAAGAAAGGAGAAAAAGAAAAAGGAAAAGAAAAGAAAAGAAAAGAAAGATTAAGTTGAGCTTGTGTGGCAAGAGCATAGATCACAGGCATCACTGTGGTCTTCAGAGGCAGAAGGCTGCTCTGAGCATGGACATTCATCTGTCCCATACTAGCCCGAGATGAAGCAAGACAGAATTCAACATGAAGTTGGGTCATGATCCTGAAAGCACTGGGACATCTTGCAGGCCCCCCAACATCTCACAGGGACCAGGGCCCCCCCACAGGCATTGGCCATCCCTCAGGCATCTGGACATCACACAAGTACCTGTCATCTGGCAGTCACCAGGCCCTCCCACATGCAGTAGAACCTCCCTCAGGTCCCCATATAATCCACAGGGACCCAGATATCTCACAAACACCCAGGTATCCTGTAGTATCAGGCCCCTCAAGGGCATCCTTTTGGTGCCTGGTCATCCAGCAGGCATCCGGATACCCTATAGACACCCAGACGTCCCATAGGCACCCGGACATCTTGTAGGCTCACGGACATCACATAAGTATCCGAATATCACACAGCTACCTTTTCATCCCTCAGGCACTCAGACATCATGCACAGCCAGCAGGCACCAAGACCTCTGACAGGCACCCAATCATCAGGCAGGCACCAGAACCTCCCTCAGACACCTGGACATCTCACAGTCACCAGGGCCACCCACAGACACAAGGGCATCCAGTGGACAGCTGGATCCCTGGAGCTCATTAGTTAGCTAGCCTAGTTGAATTGATGGGCTCTAGTCTTAATGAGACTCTGTCTCAAGAAATAAGGTAGAGTGACAGAGGAAGATGCGTGATGTTGACCTCTAACCTCCAAATACATGTGCACACACTCTCATGCACATAAGCACACCATGAACAGATACACATGTCACACACACACACACGTAGAAAACTTTATTAGATCATTTACCACAGAAAGACTTGGAATGATAGGTAATAGATAAACGAAAAAGCCGTTAGATTGCTGTGAATGGTAATACACCATTGTATCTCAGTAGTAGGCGTCTGAGGCAGGAGGATCATAAGTTTGAGGCAAACCTGGGCTTTATAATGAGAGTTTGACTCTTAAAAAAAAGAAAGAAAAGAAAAACACACCGGAATTCAACAATGTAGAACTAAGTTTGAATAGAAAACATTTCAACAAACTAACTCCAATAAATCATTTTAATTTATGAAAATAAAAATTTAAAACATCCAAATTCACATGATAAAACATGCATCATCCAAAAAGCCAAACCCAAAACTACGTCAGAGTAAATCATTATCAAGCAATTATACTGATGTTTGTAAAACACAATACTTCTGTTTTATTAAATAGAATTCATTGAATTATCAGGGGAATAGTTCACAGCTCTAAATACTGACATTCTGGAAACTAAAAAAGAATTGATTATGAAAAAATATATTTATATTACATCAACAAACTAAAGGCAGGAAACAACTGCACCATATCCATGGGTGGTACAGTGTTTGAATTGACCTGACACCTACTTCTTAAAACACACATCAAGTGCCATAGACGTAGAAGGCTCCCAACGAAGGCCATAAAGGTCACACGTGAAGAAGCAGCAGCAAATATAATTTAAATGGTGAAGTCTGATAGAGTGTACTGGCTATTTATTACTTATTGCCTTGCCTGGGAAGAACCACCATTCTCCACAGCGCTGACATCACAACACCACAGGGTCCTCATTGACTAAACTGTCAATGAACACAATGGGAATAGGTATGTACTGCTTTGGAGCTCAAGTTTAAGGGCCACCATATGAATGGGCTGTGACAACTTTCTCTGTTATAAAAGTAGCAACTATCCCCAGAAATCTGGGCTTGGCCTGGATTGAGAAATTGAGGATGAGAAAACACAAAATAGAGGCATGGATAACCTACAGCCAAGAATCAAGATGAGCTATTTTTCCTTTTAAATGAAATTTTGTATCTGGGATGTAGCTTGATTGATAAAGTGCATGCACGGTATGCATGAGTCCCTGGGTTCAATATTCAGTAGCACATGGAGCAGGTGTCATGACTCATGCCTGGAATCCCAGTGCTCAGGAAGTGGAGGCTGTGTAGCAGGTGAGAGGCCAGCCTGAATTACATGAGACCCTGTCTCTAAAAATAATAGTTCCTGGTAAAATCAAGAACAAGAGAGGAACCTATAGTATTTCCATTATCATTTAACATCATCTGTATATTCTAGTGAACGATTGCATGCACAAAGATTTGTTGTAAAATATGGAAAGTATAGACACGGATTAAGGAGGTGAAACTTTATGTTGATAATGTAATTTTATGGATGAAATCAACAAGAAACTCTAGTAAAAGAAAAAAAAACAAAAAAGATAAAAAGATATTAGTTGGGTAGTTGTGTAGATACAAAATACAGAGATAAAATCATTAGGTTTTTCTACAAAAGCAAAATTTATGGAAATAAGGAAAACATCCAAAACACAGTAATGATAAAAATCAGAAATAAGTAAATATTAGACCCTACTGTCGGCAAAAATATAACCGGAACAAATAGGAATCTATACTGTCTTCTTGAAAGGAACTACTCATTATCATAAAATTCTTATCTCTAAGAACCAGATGAAGTTTGTAGTTAAGTGATAATCTTATGCAAGTGATCATATTATGCAAAATGAAATCTTACGAAGTTGGTTAATCATTTATCTTATAATATCTACTGGAATTTCTTAAATCGTATCAACATCAAGACAAAGACTCAAGGCACACACACACAGCAACATCTCTAAACCATTTAATAGGACTCATTATTCAAAATGCTATCTAGAATTATAGGAGAGTGATAAAAAGATTAGCTAGTAAGAGCCACGAAGACAGTATTTACAAAAGTTGTATTTTGTAAAAAGTAAAAATAAAAAAATCTTTAAAGCCCCTTGATCCAGTTAGCTTTGTCAACCTGACATAGCCTAGGTTCATCTGAGAAGAAGTTTCAATTGATGGATTTTCTATATCAACTGGCCTGTGAGTATGTCTGTGGAAGATTGTTGTGATTGCCTCAATTGGTGCAGGAGGGTCCTGCCTACTGTGAGCAATACCATTCCCTGGGCAAGTGGTCTTGGTCAGCATAAGAAAACTAGCTAAGTGTGAACCTGTGAGTGAGTCAGAAAGCAACATTTCTCTGTGGATTCAGCCTCCAACTTCCTATTTGAATTCATACTCTGCCTTCCTTTTGTGATGGACTATGACCTAGAAGTGTAAGCCAAATAGGCCCTTTTCTCCCACAAGGAAAAATAAATTCTGTTCTCATTAAGATAGATTACAAAATTAATGTTAGCTTCAAAAATAAATTCCTGATGGATTGACACCTGAAAGTAAAAATAAAATAAATAATCATTCTAGAAGAAAAAAAAAGAGTTGTCTCTATGCCTAGGAGTTGAAGAAATAGTATTTGGAGAGGCAGGTTGGGGTAGTGGGTCATGACTTCTACTAACCTTGTTCAGAGTAGAAATAATGTTTCTATAAAACCAAATGTTTGTTACTATAACTTCTGTATCACAATTAAGATCCAAGAAGTTTTAAAAAATAACCAAGTCAAGTCTATCTGGAGTCCTTTCTAACCCTACCACCAGCAATTTTGAATTCTGCTGGAGCTGAAAGAAAGCAGAGCAAAGGTCATGGCAAGATCCAACCACTTGCTCTTTTGTGGTACTCTCTGCTGGATTCATGTTTTATTTACTATTTAATCTTCATTCATTCATTCATGGAGGTGGAGGCCTGAGTGTGCATGTGCACTCATGTATGTGCCACAGTATATGTGCGGAGGTCAGAGGACAGTTCCTACCTTCCCGTATATGGGATCCAAGGATTGAACTCGGGTCTTGAAGTTTGGTAGCAAGTGCCTTTATCCATTGAGCCATCTCTAGGGCTCTTAACTAATACCAGATTATATATGTGCTCGCTCTCTCTCTCTCTCTCTCTCTCTCTTTCCCTCTGTATCATTTGCAGCTCAGGAAATACCAAGTATAAAGTCCCTAGGCAAATAAACTGGAGAAAATACTTTAATTCAAATGATAGATTTGAATTCATCTCTATAATTTAAGAGCAGCTCTCTTACAAGTAAAAGAAAGATAAGGATCCTCAAACCAATAGCAAAATGGGTTGGAGATACGAAAAGGCAATTGTAAGATAAAATGTTCAGCTTCCCCTGATGGGCAGAGGAATGGAAATTAAAATGACCATGATGCTCCCCATTGCAGCGGCAAGCTCTATGCCTGTGTAATATCACCATTACTACCAGGGATGAGGTCTGGGAAAGGGCGCTCTCATATATCACTGGTAGAGACGTGTAAAAGCAATTTATGATGCCCACAAAAAATTTACATACACATGCAATTCTACCCAGAGTTCCACTCTTGGAACACTAAACTGTGGAAATTAAACCCCCAGTGTATAATTACACATGGACAAGAATGATCATTGCAACTTTTGTTTTAATAATTGAAAGTTGATAGGAAACCAAACCCATTAATAAAAGAATACTTGGATTAGCTGTGATAATCCTTAGTATAGACTATTATGTAGGAATTAAATATTAATGACCTATACTAGATGACCTAGAGGGATTTCTGTTACATATTGTGAATATACAGAGAGTTATATATCACCAACCCCTTTAAAACTGTGTTGTTAAGGGTATTTCTTCCTAGGAACCACTCACATTCTCATGAGTTCTTTGACACTTTTCCTTCATACGTCTACATCTACTCTGCTTAAAACAAACAAAATATATGTCCTTAAGCTTTGCATCTGTGGGCACATGTATGATATATATGCATATGCTATTATACTTATCTATAAAGAATACATAGCTACATGAAAGGATGTTCACTTAATTACTCTTTCATGGGACTAACTTTCCTCCTTAATATATCAAATTTTTGCAATGAACATGTTTAGTTGCTATCTGGAGCATCTTAGATGCCATAACAGAAAACCATACACGGACTAGCTTATAAACAATAGGAGTTTATTTCTCACTTTTCTGAAGACGAGGAAGTCCAAGGTTAAGGCGACACAGAGTCTATGTAGGCAAGGACCTACATACTTGCCCACAGTCATCTTTTCTGCCTCTCCTCTTGTGTCATCTTTTATCTGTGTCTTCTCAGGGCATAAAGGGACAGCAGACTTTTTGGGAAAAAAATCTCTTTTATAAAGCCACTAGCTCTACCTTCTTGATCAAAACCTTCACCTCTGGAGATATAAGATTCAGATCACAGCAAGAAGCAAGCAGCAGAGCAGTCTTTACTGTGGGAAGAAGAAATTGGAGAGAAGCTTAAAGCTGCAAGCCTAGGACGGTATATCTCAGCATTACTCAAAAATCCTAAGAACACGTTGAAATGTAAAGGTCTAAAATTAGGCTTTGGTTAATACATTATGACCCACCATGAAAATACTACCAAGTAGCAATTTAAAATGGTAAAAACATACTTATTGACATGTGAAATGCTCATTTATTATTGAAGAGAAAAATAACTATTCTGGAGAATCTGGAAAATATCTTTTATTTTATGGATGTCTTAGAGTTTTATTGCTGTGAAGAGACACCATGACCACCAAAACTCTTATAAAGGAAAGCATTTAATTAGGGCTGGCTTACAGTTCAGAGGTTCAGCCCAGTGGGAAGCATGGCAGCAAGAAGACATGGTGCTGAAGAGGGAGCCACCGAGAGTTCTGTGTCTGATCGGCCATCAGGCAACAGAAAGAGAGTGTCACACTAGGTCTGTCTTGAAACCTCAAAGCCCTTCGCCAGTGATACACTTCATCCAACAAGGCCATACCTCCTAATAGTGTCACTTCCTATGAGCCTCTGGAGGCCATTTTCATTCAAACCACCACAATGAGTCTATGACTACTTATATGTGCATCTGGAAATATGTATTTATGTAAACAACACATACACACACACACAGACACATACACACATACACACACACACACACACAGACACATACACACACACACATACACATACACACATACACACACACATACACACACACACAGATATACACACATACACACACACACACACACACACACATACACACACACAGAGACACACACACACACACACATACACACACACACAGACATACACACACACACATACACAGACATACACACACACACATACACACACACACATACACACACACATACACACACACACATACACACACACACATACATACATACACACATACACACATACACACATACACACATATACACACACACACACACACATACATACATACACACACACATACACACACATACACACATACACACACACACACACATACATACATACACACACACACAGACACATAACACATACACACACACATACATACATACACACATACACACATACACACACACACAGACACATACACACATACACACATACACACACACATACACACACACACACATACACACACACACAGACACATACACACATACACACACACATACACACATACACACATACACACACACACACACACACACACTAGAGATGTTTTTCTTTTTTTAAGTTTTTCCCCCTTTGAAACAGGGTCTCACTATGTAGCTCTGGCTGTCCTTGAACTCCCTAGGTAGACCAGGCTGGCCTTTGACTCTAGAGTCTGCCTGCCCCCGACTCCACAGTGAAGGGTTTGAAAGGCTGCTACACTACACTGAGATGTTTACTCCTCAGTAGCAGGTTTACAGGTGATTTTATTTTCTTGTCTCTATTTCTGAGTTCTCTTCCATGTCACACCTGTGACCTGTGTGAACAAAGAAAGAGCTGGGCATTCCTTCTCTTTCCTATGGCCCTTCATGCTATTAGTTGTCGTTCTTCAGTCCTGATGATGGAGCTGAATCAGCCACAAAAGGGAACACCTCCAGGAGCTCCTTCCAGCTCTTAATTCTTCTCCCTGGAATTTTTGGATTGTTCCAAAATTGAGCTCCGTTAGAGGACATCGAGTTTGATCCCTTATTCTCATTTTTTTCCCTTTTTCAACTTGAAAGTCAAACTTGGAAAAGGCAGCGCCAACTATATTAGCTCTAATCATAGCTGCACGCCATTAAGATTCCTTGATTGTTCTCCTGTCACCGTTCCCTATGAACCTTAATGAACTGATATAATCACTCCTGTGGGGACTGCTTACCAACGAGAGGAGAAAGATCTGTTGCCACTTTCAAACTCTGAACATGATTTTCAAACATGTTTGCTCTGATAGATCAGACCTGACCATGGATGACTGCTAGCATCTCCAAAAAGCACCAAAGCTGCCCACCTTCAAGCAAACCCCACATGGAGTGGGTGTTATAAGCCCTAGAGGGGCTCACGAATGAGGAATTCTAGAAGGCTTTTGAAGAACGCTGCAAAGGAACCAGGCCTCCTCCTGGTTCATCTCCAGGGGACAGAGCCTTAGGCTCTGGTCAGCTAGACCCAGGCCAATCTTTCCTTCTCCCCACTGCCGAGTTCTACCTAGGTTTCCAGATAATACTTAAGAAGAACTGCATTTCTTTCTGAATTCACTTGGTAGTTAGGTTCATGTAAGTGCAGGAAAAAAAATTAATGCTTGTCAAAACCTGTTTTCTCTAATGAAACTGCGAGCAAGGTATATGTTCTAGCAGCCTTTTTCCCCGTTTTATATTAATAGAAAGAATAATTAGTTAACTGAAAAAGCCAATTATGTAATGGTGACCAAAGCAGAAGCTTCAAGACAACATGTCTAATTGAATTGCAGACAAAATGAGTTTACAAGTTTTAAACACTGTTGGTGTGGGAATTTTTATTATTTATTGCTTTGTTTTTGGAGTCAAGTTAGCTCAGACTGGTTTCATACTTGCTATATAGCTGAGGATAACCTTGAACTCTTGATCCTCCTGCCTCAACCTCCCTAGTGCCAAGACTATAGGTGTGAGCCACCATGCCCAGCCTGTTTCAGTTTACTTTTTTAAAGACTGAGTCTCGTAGTCTGTGTAACCCAGGGCGACTTCAAATTCGATATCCTCTTTTCTCAGCTTCTTAGACACAGACCATATGCTCATGTTTTCTTTCTTTTCTCTCTCTCTCTCTCTTTTTTTTTTTTTTTTGCCCCTGCTCTCTTTGGTATGTGTGCATTTTTTAAACAGTGCTGGGGATCGAACCCAGGACTTCACAACCTCACAGTGAGTGAATACTCTAACAGAGTTACCACTCCAGACTCTACTTTGAGAATTCTGGTTCTGAAGTCTTTGTAACCATCAGTGGCGTTCAGTTTTAGCACTTTCTTTAATCTTAAGAGAATCTTAACGAATTATTTTGCATTTGCTAATGGCTTAGTTTTGTGTTTTTGTGTTTTTGAGACAAGTCTCACAGTGTGGCTCAGACCAGCATCCGCCTGCTTCAGTCTCTCACGTGTGCGGCTTAGGGACATGCGCGGCCACGGCCAGCCTTCACACCGGTACTCCATTCACTGTTTTCAAAGCTAGCTGACTTCTGCTTTACCATGGCGATAAGCTTTGGTTTCTCTTTCTTCCGGGAGCTTCTATGTAATATTTACCAATAAGTTCCAATCACTTTTTTACATTGACATTGAAAGTAATTTAGAACACGCACAGGCTCACGCAGCTTGATTAGGGCAGCCATTATGATGGCTGACACCATGCCAAGCAGCTTCCTTCGATGAATCGCCCTGGCCCTGTCCGATGTTTCCAGAGAAGAGGCCTCTCGGATTTGAGCAGGTATTTGATCCCATGTTCTGCTGTTAGCTGAGTGCATATACACATTTTGAAACAATGCTAATTTGATTCAGACAGTACTTGTCACTGGTCAGTTTCAATAGAAAGGGAGTTACATCTACCCTTCTTGGCCCTTTTGTCCTCTTAATCTGAAAGATAGAGCTTTGTTTAGAATTCACTGCAACCAGACTCCTTTTTATTGTGAAGTATATTTAAGTGGATGTGTATATTTTATAATACGTATTTGTGGAGAATAGGATTTGGTGCATGTATGTAGTCTATAATAATCAAATCAGGATAACTATCATTTCTACCTCTTCAAGTGCTTCTAGTTCCTTTGAAATATAGTTTGTAGACTATAGTTGCCCTACTGTGAATCAGATTGGATCCCTCCCATCCAGCTGTGTGCTGGTGTGTGCTACCTAGCCTCTCTCCATCTCCCCTCTGTCTTCCCCTTCTCCCTAATAACTAGTATTCCATTCTTTTTTTTTTTCTTATGCAGTCATTTTTTAGCCCCTACCAGTGAATTAGAAAACTCAGCAGTTGTCCTCTTTGCCTGGCTTTATTTACTTAACACAGTGTCCTCTGATTCCATCCATATTGCTGCAAATGAAAATATTTAATTATTTATATATATATAATTACTATGTTTTCCTTCCTTGTTCCTCCGTTGAGAGACACCTTGGAAAATTCCATGTCTTGTCTAGTATGGGTAGAGCTATAATTAACTGAGGAGCCCAAGGATCTCTTAGACATACTGATTCCATTCCCTTTGGGTATATAACCAATAATGTTGACCTCTGAGTCACACAGTAGGCTATTTTTATTTTTGGAAGAACCTCTACACTGTTTGCCATAGAGACTGTACTAATTTACATCCCCACCAGCAGTGCATACCAGCTGCCCCTTCTCTATATCCTACCAACATTTGTTGTTATTTGTTCTTAACTTTTTGATAATAGCAGCTCTAATTAGGGCAAGATTGGTACATCACAGTGGTCTTGATTTGCATTTCCCTGATGCCTAGTGATAATGAGTATTTTCCTTTCATATTCTTCTTGCCCATTTCTATGTCTTCTTTTGAAACATGAATGAGACTGAGATCACTTGCCCAGTGTTTAAATCAGATAATTATATGTTCTGAATATTGATCCTTTGCTGGGTAGATGGTTTGCTGATATTTTCTCTTGTTCCACTTGTTGTCTCTTCATTCTGCCCATGGTTTTATTTATCGGCAGAAACTTCCTTGTTGGTGCAATTCCATTTGCGAATTCTTGCTTTAATAGCCCATACTTTGGAGGTCTTTCTTCTGTACCACTGCTTACCGCATTTCCCCTATGTTTTCTTCTAATACCTTCTTAAAATAGCTTCCTAGTCCTGGAATAATAGTATTTGGTTCACTTTGAGTTGCTTCTTATATATGGATAAGGGTAGTAATGGAATTTCATTCTTTTGTGTGTGTCTATTAGTTACCCCATTGTCACTTATCCAAGAGACTGCCCTTTCTTCCATGTGTCCTCTTGGTACCTTTGTTGAAAATCCCTTGGCTGTATGTATGCAGACTAATTTCTGGACACCCCATGCTGTTCCATTCATCTGTACAGTTTTATACCAGTGCCATCCTATTGCATCATAGCTTTGTAAATGCCAGAAGCACCGGTCCTCAGGCCCCAGAGACACTGTGGAAGCCATGAGTCTGGGGCGCTCCTTTGCAAAGGGGCATGTCTTCAGGCTGCACAAGAAGAGAGCCGATGGCTCTGGGCTTCTGATAGCAGCTGCTGTAGTGAGAGGGCTGCCTCTTGATCCTAGGGCAAGATGGAATCTAGCAATGGTTCTGTTCCATTAAAATGGCACTGTGCTATAAGAAATTGGGCTCAGGGGTTGGGTCCTCACAATGTGTTCCTTCCCTGGAGCCAAGCAGTTGTGCAGACAGACTGAGTTTATGAAGTCTGTGAGAACTGTAGCATTGTCTGGTGGTGATGGCAAGGTCCCGGGACTTTCCTGCTTGCTGTGTTGTTGGAGCCTCTCCCCTACATGACTCTTGATCTGAGTGCTGGTCAGGTCCCAAGCTGGACTAAATTAATATGAGCATGGTGGAGTGCGACTTGCTCACCGCTTGATTACTCTTACTCATTTATATTCTAATAACACAAACACTTAAGAGGACAGCTTGGCTTCCTGAGGTGATCAGGCATCCTGTATGGAGTTTCCAGTTGGCTCTTATCCTGAGGGAGGTCAGGCACAGGGCATGGCATCTGAAAGGATGTGGGAAGGAGGCACAGGGATTGAGTTTAAGGCAAAATGGCTGAGCCAAGTCTCTGCATAAGGTAAAGGGTGCATGTGTAGGGAAGCAGCCCCATGGCCAGAAGACCCAGGGAAGCAGAAGCATTTGTAAGGGTCTAAAAGTGTGTCTGAGAGCCTATAACAAGTGAACATGGGGTTCTTTGCTCATTATGGTGATAAATCTTCATTGTCAACTTGATTGGAGACACGTCTCTGTGCGTGTCTGTGAGGGTGTTTCCAGCGAGGTCTGCCTGGATGTGATAAAAACAAACAAACAAAAAAAAAACCCCAAAAAACCATGAGCTGAAGTCCTGGACTGAATAAAATGGAGAAAAGGAGAAAGCAAGCTGAGCACCAGCATTCATCTCCCCTTCCTTTCTGAGTGTGGATGAGATATGGCTAACTGCCTCACACTCCCACCGCTGTAAGGGACTGTGTGCCCTCAAACTGGAAGCCAAGGTAAACTCTTCCTTCTCTGGTTGCTTTTGTCAGAGCGACGAGAGAGCTAACACATTATTTAATATAAGATGTGCTGCTTTAAATACGTAGTCTGCAATTCATTTTGGCTAGTACCTACTCTCACCTTTGTTTTAATGCATTAGTTTTCAAATTTTTGCCCTAAGCCCATAGAAAGAAATTCATGTTACTTCACAATCCATGACACCTATCTCTATTCCCCCAACTGAAGTACGAAGTTCATGAAACAATGTGTCTTACTATATCTGCTCTGGGTGCTGCCTTTCGTCCTCCCGTGTCCAACTACTTCTCCTGTCCTTTACAGAGGCTCTGGGTGCTGCCTCACCATCTTCCCGTGTGCTCACCTGCTTCTCTCCTCTCATTTTGCATTTCACAGATGCTGGTTGTGACCCACAGACTCAGAAGGAACCGGGACCCGGAGACTGAAAACTGTGTTTCAATTCCGGTCCCCAGTTCTGCCACTATTTTCTGGGGCACAGCTTTTATCAACGGCTCTGGCCAACCTTAGCAAAACCCCTTGTTATTCCCACCTCTTCAAATAAGCCCTGCTGCCCAAGGCAGCCCCAGACTTCACTGCCCCAGGCTCTCCTTCCCCTTGTCCCTGCCCTTACCTCTGTGAGCCACTTCCTCTCAGAATAGTCTCATTTTACATGATCTCTTGGGTTTGAGGAAATAGAACAAAAAATAAACTTCCCAAAATATAGCTAGGGCACCTCTCGGCGCCAAGATACCAGGGAGACGAGCACATTCTTTTGTTATGCTTTTTATCTCTAGCTGCCTTTCTTCAAAACATGTGAAAGTTAATCATAGCCAAATTTTAATGGCGAGTTTCCAGATATGCCAGGCATGGTTCTAAGGGCTTTACGTGTACAAACTTGTTTAGTTCCTGTTATAATCCTGTGGGTTAGTTACTGTTACTATTGTCACCATTTAACAGATTGAAAAAGGTTAAGGCTTGCCTGAAGTCACACGGCTAGCCCATGGACAAGCTGGACGGCAAGCCCACCAAGTCTCCTCTCTTACACGCACCTTTTTAACCGGCGTATAGTGATTATACAAAACAACGGGTTTCATCGTCAAATCCGACAGCTCCAAATCCTCTCAGGAGAGTTCACGCCAGCATTTGCTTGGGTCCAGTTCTAGCTCTGCTGCTGTCTATTTGGGTGAGTTATTTAATCCACCAGCGCCTCAGTGTGCAGATCCCTGCCTCAGTTTCCTCACTGAATACCAACAATTTATGTGCAATCTCCCGTGATTTATACACGTCCTTATCAATTCTATGATACGCCCTGAAATGGCACATGTTAAAAGAAAGGAAAAATGAAGCAAAGCAATGAACGTCTTAGAATCACTGAAGTGTACCAGCATCGGTCATCCCCCTCATAGTGTTACTATGAAGAGCTGAATCCCGGTCGGTACCCCCAGCACCTGGCACGCCCCGGTGAGTATTAGCTCTTGTGGTGCTTAGCAGAAGGAACTGAGGCCCAGGTCAAATCCTCAGACTGCTGTGGTAGGAAGTCAATGGCATCTGGACGGGACTGAGCTCTGCTCATCACCTGCTCACTGTAGGACTGGCTGTGTGCAGCCACCTTGCTTCCCAAGTCCTGCCCAGGAGCTCCTGAGCCCATTTTCTTTGAGATCTGGTTGCTCTCTGACTTTTTGGTTACAAAAGAGCCGTGAAGGACATAGAAACATACCACATGCTTTACATTCCCAGGGGGGTGTCTAGACTTTCTGACTCAAGGTGAATTACTAAATGCACAAATGCCCATTCTACTTAATGACTTGACTTCCACTTTTCATAGACAGGGAGATGTGGCCAGAAATAGCCCAAACGCTGTAATCACTCACAGAGCTAAGAGGAGTTAAGTGGGAAGCATTTCTCCAGAGCTCCTTTTCCAAGCACTTACTGATGGCATATGTCCCCTCCCACTTTGGCTCGCAGAACAGATGCGTGAAAAAAAAAAGAAAAAGGCAGTTGACTGTGAAGCAGGAAATAAAAAGCATTGCTAAAATGTGGATTCCCGCTTCTGCCCCTACACACAAATGCTCTAGGCTGCTGTGACGCTGTCCTGTATGAAGAGTTCCCGTGCATACTCGCTCACATCTGGGCGTGTGTCCTTGCATGGGCAGTACTCCGCGCTGACACCGTTCACCTGAGCATGGGACCCAGGTGGATTTTCTCACTCGCATTTTGAAGTCTTTGCTCCACAGCTCAGCGCTAAGAGAAATTCCCCCCATGTTTTTCTCATAAACTCCAGAAGTGGCATTCATATCAAAATCTGGCAGGAGATTCTTCGAAAGGCTGCCCAGAGAGGATTGATTTGGTAATAGCTAAATGACAGTGCCACAGACCCCTGCTTCCTTCTGGTGTCATTGCATGCTGTCTTGGAAAGAGATGGGTCCTTTGGGAACACAGGCAATGGATGTAGTAAGCACTGACTTCCACACAGAGGAACAAAACCTTTGTCATAGACAGAGCAGTAGGTCTTAGGTGAGGACTCCATGCCTTGGACTCTCATAGCAGAACAAAGGTTAGATCTGACTCTACTAATTGCAGCCTTGTCAGATAATTATGCTCTTTCCCACCCTGTTGGGAAGATTGTAGTCTCAGAGAAGAGCTCCCTGTGGAGGGCTTCCTTTCCTTGTCACCTTCTTTTGTCTTCAAGGAGAGGAGGAAAAGGATCACAGGTGCCATCTTGTCAGGAGGGTTGAAGACACACACAAGAAGCTCGATGTTGAACTTTTTTTTTTTGGTGGTAATTCTGAGTGTTTATTTATGTACTTCTTTATTGACTGGGGCTGAGGTCCATGTCCAGGGTCTTGCGCATACAAGGGCAAGTACCTACCACTGAGCCACATCTCCAGCCAAGTTCTGGGTTTTCATGTTTTGAAAGAAGCCATGATCTGTGCTAGGGCCCTGTGGGATTTTGTCAGGCTGAAGCTTCTCTCTGTGGTTTACTGGAGGTAATTATCTTTGCTCTGGCCAGAGTTCTCGTTTCCATAGGGACAAGCAGAAAGGATATATCCTTTCCTCCAACCTGCAAAGTGATCCCCAGGACTTGTAGAGCATAGCTCTGCTTAGAGGCAGAGGTCAGATGTGGATGGCTCCCATCTGGCCACCAGGTGACTTCTTGGGGACAAGGTGAATGTTGTTCTGGACGCTAGGAAGCACTTGCTTCCTCTATTTCTTGAAGGAGAGACTCTAGGCCCTCTTCAAGCTCAGATAAAGGGCATGATGTATCTCCCAAGGGAAAAATGGTATATTTGGTCTCATCCCACAAAAACAAGCCCCCCCATTTTTTAATCTCAGCAAAAAGCACACAGCATAAAAGTTAATCTTACCTATTGAATGTAAACAGCTCAGTGGTATTTCGTGCACTGATAAGTATACTGCGCAACTACCCCGCCATTCATCTCCTTGCTGCTTTTTGCTCAGAATTTCATATGTTATTACAGTATTTACATCATTCCTCCCTTCCTGTTCTCCCTCTGATTCATCCCACATCCCTACCTCTCTCAAATTCATGACCCCTTATTCTATAATTTTTATTACCTCACATACACATACACACAAGCTGCTGAGTGGCCAGCTCTGAGCACACAGACATCTCTAGATCTCTTTATGACCTTGCAAAACTCAAGTGTTATACCCAAGGAACACACTGCATTCCCTCTCCCTCAGATTCTGACATCCATAGGTCTGTCTTCTGTCTCCATGATTTTGACTATTCTAAGTATTTACATTCTTGTAAAAACACAGTATTTACATTCTTGAGAGTGGCGTATTTCGCATAGCATAAATACCTTCAAATGCTGCATTGACGTAAGTCAATGTGTCCTTTCTTCTTAAGGCTGAGTGATATTCCATAGTGTGAATATGTCACGTTGTGCACGGCCATTCATCTGTCAATAGGCCCATACTAAATGGTCTTTTTCAATTATTTTCTCCCAGTTTCACGGTTCTAAAGGCTCAACACACCCCCAGATACCCTATTTCACTTACATTTTCCAATGACTGAACGATATTTTTAAATGCGTATTTTACATGCTATCCCATATGTTTTCTTGTTTTCTAGTTTTTCTACCATACGGTTCTCATCGCGTGTTAATGCTCCATTGTGATAAACCCGTCGGAATAAGTTAGCAAGAACCGCAGTGACAAGCTGTGATGGAATCACAGCTCAGGCAGACTCTATGAAGAACACAAAGACAACTCTCTGAGATAAAAGCCTGAACGACCCGGACAGATGAGACAGCCTCTCCTGACCTCATGGTCTCTCAGGAATTTTATTAATTGAAAGCTCTGCCTTACTGACACAAAGGTCTTGTTTACATAATGAACAGAATCTGCACAGTACAACCATCCCCAACCTTTAGCTGGCCAACTTGGGCACCATTTACCTGTGAGTGAGTCAGTGAAGGCCCCTGGCAAGGTATTCCTCTTCCAGTGCTTAGGCTGAGGGGAAAGACCATAAAAAAGTTCCTCCATCAGCAATAAGACGATCAAATGCTTTAACATTGTGATCTCAGAAGGCATGGTAAATTTGAACATCAATTGCTCCATCCAAGGGTGTTGAGCAGACAGCTACTGGTTCCCCAAACTAGCATTCTTTCTGCATTTAAGGAAACTGCAGCCTGTCCACACCCAGAAAGCTGGCTCTCACAGTTAAGGAAAGTGACCTTCTCCTAGCAGCTTCTGCTGCAGATAGAGCCGATGTCTTAAAGTTCATTTAGTGCATGCAGCTTTACAATATTTGAGAATAAGTTTAAATACTCCACTACAAGCACTCCCAGCTCTAGGTGACATGAAGGAGTAATTTGCTCACTCTATGGAAAGTTACATGTTCGTCTTTGAGACTTTTGCCTGGAGGCTCAAGGTTTTTCCTTTCATATTTCCTTAGCTAAAGCTAGTTATCATAAAGTGGAAGAAACACACAATCCTAGCTTTACCCAGATGGAGAGCTGGAAACGTTTGGTGGATAATGATCACCACCTTTGGATTTAATATAAAAACTGAAATTTGTTTTTAGGCACATATATTTTTCTATAAATTGAATACCTTTAAGTATAAATGCTAGTTTACATTAAGTTGAGATAAACGTTGAACGAATTATGAATTTCAAACTCTGCTCTTGATCTTAGCCAAAAGGCTAAGAAGCAATAACATTCCAAACTCGGAGATGAATTTGAATCTTAACATCCGGCGCTGATTCAAATATCAGTAGCTCAAAGTAAATTAGATACCAATAATCAAAAAAATAATAATCTGCCTCATTTATTCATAAAATCTTTTTATAGGCTATCTTCCTGTTGGTGATGAACCTTCTGAAAGATTCCCAATCTTATCAGGCCCAGCAGAAACCTTAGAGCGTGCAAATTACTCATTGGTTATTGCCTGTAATCATGAATCCATGGGAGGTTTCAGCTGCCACTTGAGCACTGTGTCCAAGCATTGTGTCTCAGTCTTTCCCAGAATAACCATCTGAGAGCTCGCTCACACACACTAGCTGTGGACGAATCTGTTTACCCTAATCGCACCCTTTTTACCATGTTCCATTACACGTCTGCAACTAGCTAACGAATTAATAGCCAAATTAATTCAGGGCACTGACCAATGTCCGAGGCAAGTCAAGTCACCCGGGAGGTAGACACACAAAACACCTTAGGAAAAGCCAGCCCAAGGACAACCGCTATCCAAAGCAGCTGATATGGCTCTTCGAATACTAACCACGCACATGGTCAGCAGCCATTTTGCCTGCTACCTCAAGTCACACTTATAAGACAAAGGGGAAAATGGCAGTACTTTGCATGGCATATGGAAAATGCAGACCACATTCAGACTGCTGCTGTTCCCCAGGAAATCATTCATCTAACCACTTATGTACATGATAGGTATCTTCAATGGCTTTTGTTATCTGTTTTACTATTTGAAACCATTTTCCTCAAATTGTGGTCCATGGGTGCTTTGGTATGTGAGAGGATAGAGGGGATGATCAAAAGAATATTTCCTGAGATCTATTTGGGAGCTATTACCTGAGAGAAATAGGATTCTTTGTTTCTCAGTAACTTCTCTGAGCCTTTTTTTATGATAATGTGATGGCAAACCTTCAAAAGATGCCTGATTTTACCAACATAAATGGCCTCAGTACATCCTTTTCAAATAGGATTCAAGGTATCATTTATATACCAATAATTAATCTGCCTCTTTCTTACAAGGACCCTCAATGAAACATTCAAAGTTTATATATTTCCTCCACTTAATTTGATCGTCGCATCATGGTCCAGCTAACCACAGCTGAAAGAACCTATGTCTAGGACAAGGAACATGACTGGGCTTCTTGTAAGAAATTTAAAATGATGCAAAGAAAGGAAGAGATGAAGAAAAGATTCTAAAGGGTAGGGGGCATCCAAGAATTTGGTGGAGGGTTAGACACAATCAATAGAGGAAGAGAAGTCTTAGGGGGCATTAAGATTGAAATAATTGTGGGTGGAGAAGAATGGGGGGAAATTTCAAGAAATGGTACTGTGGATTATGGATGGGCTCTCCTTTAAATTTCTTTACTGATTGTGTTGAAACATGCCAATAAGATATGTTGAAGAGATAAAGGCATGAGGATCACAAGTTTGAGGACAGATTGTATTTAAAAAAAAAAAAAAGAATCACAAAAAATGTGCTTCTTTTGAATGCTCCTTTCGAATGTTACACCCAAGAGCTGGAGAGATGGTTCAGTGGTTAAGAACAAGTTCTGCTCTTACAAGGGGCCCACATTTTGTGCTCAGCACATTAACTCCCTGTAACTCCGATCTTGGGAGAGTCACTGCCCTCTCTTGGCCTCTGCAGGGATCTGCACTTACCAACACACCACATTACACACACACACACACACACACACACACACACACAGACACACACACACACACACACACACACACTTAAAAATAAAATCTTTAAATTTCTTTGCAAAATGAAATAAAGTAAAGGTTGCTATCACTGTGGCTATTGGATGTGCTTTTATGAATGTTGACTTTGTTGAGACCGGCCAGATGAGCCCTGGGATTTTTTTCAAGTTATAAAACATCACTCCAACATTCCATAAAATGTCTTCAGAGCAATGCTGAATAGCACTACATTTTTTAAAACGTATACAACCAGGAATAAGAATAAGGAATTAAGGAAGATATTTTTCTTTCTTGCTTCCAGCTTTAAAGCTTTGTACTATTTATGGAGCAAAATGAAAAAAAAAAAAACAGCATTTTTCAAATTTTAGGGGTTGACACAAAATTTCAGATGAGCTTCTGAGTACAAGACAAGGCTTCATTTTAGATATTTATTTCATAAAAGGGAAAACATCAGAGCAGTATTTGCTCACATAGACACTTTTAATTGTTGCTTTGATCAAAACATAAATGTGTCAGTTCAAATAAAAGCTTTAATAACCCCACTTTGAATTGACATTAAGTGTAAGCCATCTGCTTGGTTAATTATGGGTGTTACTTGTGTTAATGACATATACCTCTTCAGACTTAGAACTGAATTAATTATATGCAGAACATGGTCTATCGTTTAGCTAGAGCTCCATAGATTCAGTTACCATCGTTTTTACCAGAGTCCACATATCTTTTTACTATATCTCTGTGCTTAGGAAGCTTTTCAGTCCATTTGTGGCTGCTATTAAGAAAATATCACACAGGGTAGCAAGATGGCTCACAGTTAAGAGCACTCATTGCTCTTGCAGGGGGTCTGTGCTCAGTTTCCAGCACCCGTTTCAGGTGGCCCAACGATTTGTAACTCCAGTTCCAGAAGGTCTAACACCCTTTCCTGGCCTACACAGGTACCTGTACACATGTGGTGCACAGACAGACAAGCAGGCACACACACACACACACACACACACACACATAGACATAAAAAATAAATTAAAAAAGAAAATGCCCTAGACTAGGTGGTAGTGTATGGCAAGATATTATGCCTTAGAATTCTAGAGTTTGGGAAGCCCAAGATCAAAATGAATAAAGGCACTAGCAGAATGAGTGGGAGAACTCACCTGATGTGAAAGTTTATTTTTCGTTATGTATAAAATAATTGTTTTGTGCGCTGTTGGGTGAGGGGCTGCCGACGTCTTGGTGTTTTATATTGTCTGCAGGTGTTGGGTTTATGTAGGAATGTTTGATTGCTAATGATCTGCACATGGTATCAGTAGAACACCAAAGGAGCTCTGAATCAAAAACACCTGAGCTCAGACACGCAGGGTTCCACTGTCCAATATGGTGCTGGCCATGATGATGGCTCCCCCTGCTGAGTTCTGTCAGGGGTCGTACCTATGAATACCCTTCCATGTCCTTCTTGGGTGAACCCATACCATAGGGGTACAACCACACTCACTTCCCTTTTCATTGTAAGCTTCATGTAGACGGAGCAGACATGGCTTTGTAAGAGAGTACAATCCTTTTTGTAAGAGAGTTTCACCTATCTCCGGGTTCTGCTCATGACCCAGTCACCTTTCCTCCACTGCTTTTGATATTTTACTGTATTTCTCAAATTGTTACCTTTGTTCTTAAATACTGACAGTCAAATGCATATATGTCATGTATAACAAAAAACAACAAACCTAAACACTTTGCATCCTATGAGACTTGACAGGGTGAATTATATTTTTAGATAATCACCCATTTATTATACACTGAGGATATTTGACAAAAGAGGCAAAATGAACAACAAATTAATCATGAGAGGAACTTCAAGGCAGGAGAAGATGGGGAAGACAAGATATAGTGTTAAGTAATGAGCCTTGAAAAAGACAGAGTTTTCTGAACCAACTTTCATGTAACTAACCTATTGGGTTTATGATAATCACCATTCCTTTTGAACATCTGTCAAAGAGGCTTTGACAGATACACATCTGCATGAAATAAATTTCTTCAGTCACAAGTAGCAAACATACTCTAGGCTACTTCAGCTTTTTTTGAAAGGACGTTTGAAAAGATACAGGGGAGCCAAAGGAATAGACCCAGAGTTCAAACTCAGAGATGGCTGGAGAGCACAGCCTGAGCCTGAGGAGACCTTTAGGAATCTCGGTATTATATCAAAACAGGCTTTCTTTTCTGGGTGGGATGGGATGAGTTTACTGTTTTTCAATCTCTTTGCCTTTCGGTCAACACTAAACATGACCCTGGTGTGGTGAAGTACTTCTGTAATTCTAGCACTTGGAGGCTGAGGCAGGAAGAACCTGCTTTTGAGAATGGCCTGGGCTACATAATGAGTTCTAGACCATCCTTGGCTGCATAGAGTCCCTGTGTCTGAAAACCAAAAATCAAAATAAAAGAACAAACAAACAGAACTGAGGACGCAGAGAAGGAACTCATGGATATTCTGGTTTTCAGGCCTACTCTTTACCTGGGGAAAAGGAGTGGACCTGGTGAAAATCTTAGTAGATTGTCTCCAAGAGGAGAGACAGGTCTCACCCCCAAAGAATCAGAAACCCGATATTACTAGGTAGCGGGTGTGGCACCCATCCTGAATTTCTAAAACCCAACAGATGCCCACTACCAGTCTGTAGATATTGAATCAGGGCAAAGAGCTATTATTTTTTGGCTAATCAATCCCTGGTCCTTAGAGGGTTTTAGCCTCTGTACAATCTAATCTTTAAGATACAATCCGAGACATATAAAGCTTCAGCCTCAGCCTCAGAGACTGGCTAGCTCCAAGACTGACTCACTCTGGCTAGCTCCTTCTGAACTCAGAGCTGTACAGAACTTAACTGGTTGGCTGATTCAACTCATTTGCTGTTCTGACTCAAACTCTTCTCCAAGCTACTGGTTTAAACTGACCTTGTGAGCTGGCTGACTGTTTCTGACTGAGCTCTTTTGACTAGCTGACTCCTGCAACTTCTCTGATTGAACTGATCTGCTCACTTCAAATTGACTCTTCCCATCTCATACTGACTTCTGCTGAACTTCGGTTGTGTCTCTGCCTCAGACTGCCTCAGACTGCCTCTGTGTCTCTCTGAACTCCCCGTCTGTGAACTGAGAACCTCCTTTTATATCCTGAGAGTTGGGTTACTTAAAGACGTGTGCTGCATTCTAGTCAGACCCCACAGGCCTTGAATGTGGTCCTTCGCTAAAGCAGCCACGTTGTTGGATCAAATGATTAAATATTCCTCTACACTAGCCTGAACAATAACAATCAGCAGTTGGCCACCCTCACCCTTGAAATTCTGCAAGCCAGTAGGAACAGCTATTCTCAAATACAAAGAACTATATATATCCTTCTTTGTCTAAGCTCTGCAAACAAAGAGATGCTGGAAGGCAGCATGGATGGTGCAAATCCCAGCCCAGTCTAGAATGCCTACATCAACGGACATGGGAACCACATTGGTGGAACTACATGCTATAGAGGAAGGTGCTTTCTGCTCCTGCCCACCCCCCCCCCCAGGTTGCTCATTTCTGATTCAGTTATCCAACCATTAGAGCATGTGTTGATATAGATCAATTTCAGTACTCCTGATCAAAATACTCAGATTTGTTTTAATGCACAAGGTTAATTGGAGTTGGTGGCTTGCCTTCCTCGTTAGATGATTTATGGCATGCATGCAAATATTCTCAGCTGTTCCCAGAGTTGCATGAGTCAACTTGTTTCCATTCACTTGGGTGAATGTAAGCTGCCCTTGTTCCTTTTTTGGTCTTTTGTTTGCCCCATGTGCCATTTTCTGCTTCCTGCCCCCCTCCCCCCCCACCCATTGCTTTTTCAGTCCTTTTAGCTCCTTCTAGCTCCTTAAACAAATGCCTAGTCAGAAGGTCCATGTTCCTGCCTTGGCAAAAAACAAACCCAAGGAGAACCATTGAGCTTGTCACCTGCTTCCTTGGCAGAAGCCAGATGTTCATTTTTGCAGCTGTGGCAAGAAGGCTGTCCCTCAGACTTGATGGGAGCAGAGGGAGAAACCAAGATTTCCTGCAGAAGCCCCCAGGTGGTGCCTTTTTGTGTCCACGTGCCTCATTTGTAAGCTGTGCTATATTACTAGTGCATGTGGCAAGGGCAATCTTTTCCACACTGGCTTAAGTGACATTAAAGATACCTCAAGAGACCCCGGTAGTTTCAGGGAAATTTGCCAAGCTGTTATTTAAATATAAAACTGGATGTGGAAGACTGAGGAAACCATAGAAATTTCTTGTTAATATGGCATTTCAACATAGGATTAAGCAGTCTTTCCTTGATTTATGCTTTTGCTTTTCTATGCATTAATGCCGATTACACATGCAGTTGTGTTTTAACGGCTGATCCTGCACAGAGGCAAGTCTGACAGCTCCCAAAAGCGTTTCTCCAAACTCGGCTCTGAACAGTCTGCCCTGTTTCAACATGCACTCTGCATCCCAATTTCTTCCCACGCTGCTCCATCCTGGGCTCTGCTTATTTGTGCCCTTGCCTTGTTCTCTGAACCTTGATTCTCCTCCGGGACTTGCTTTCTTCGGTTACCTGCTCAACCTCCAGCCTCCAGCATCTAATCTGTGACCCCAGAATACCTACAGTGTCTGCCTTCACTCTGTAATCAGAACCCAGCCATTTAAGAAAAAAACACAACACAACAAAAACATAAATGGAACTCACAGTCTCTTTCAGGAAACAGGGCCTGCGCATATGGACCAGAAAGATATGGAACATACACTACACAAGTCTATCCATGGAGAGAGAGGACCATCAAAACCCAAACTTGGCCAACAATTTTGTTGGCTAAAGAAGACAAGACCTATCTACCATGCCAGTTTCAGGAAGCTGGCAGCAAGGGCTCAGGAGAAGGGCTCTCGTGCCTCCTCCAGTGATTTGAGAAGCAAAGAGTGCCTTGATCAAAAAGGAAGATCAGCTTCGAGCAAGTTACGATGAGTTCATCATCCCTGAAGAAACCAGTCATATGCTTCCTAGAGATTTTTAAGTAGAAGTGTCTTAGAAAACAAAATTATCGTTTTAAAGGGACCGGTTGGATCTGCATGGATTACCGTAGAGCAGATGAGATGCTTTCAGAGAAATAAGTAAAAGTCTCTTGTAGAGTCTGTGGATGTAGCTCGGTTGCTAGAGTACTTGCCTATCATGTTTAGAGTCCTGGGTTTGTTCCCCAAACTCTATAAACTGATGTACACCTGTTCACAGAATCTGGGAAGTAGAGGCAGGAGAATGAGCCCAAGGTCACCCTCTGCTACATAATGAGTTTGAGGTGGCCTGGGCAACATAAGACCCCAGCTTTAAGGAAAAAGCCAACAACAACACAAAGAATATGGGATAAGGCCTCTACAGTCTTCTTAAATGACAAAAGCATTTGGGTGCAGGATGTGACACAAATGCTAGAGGAGCAGCAAGAGACAGCGGGGACGAACTGCGGCCATCGAGAAACAGCCAGACCTAGGCAGAAGGTCCCAATTGTCAAAGTGTAGGTTCCTTTTCTTTCCTGGGGAGGATCAGCACAATCAGAACACTGATTACATCGCTAGCCCAACCCCAAATGAGCAGTAGAAAACTACACCCAAGGTACTTGCCAGTGAAGAGTTCTATGCCCTCCCCGCCAAGCAGTCAGCGGTAGGAAGCCCATCAGTCTTAACATCTGGCTTTGTGGCTGCTGGAATCAGAGACTAATATAATACAACAACTAATGGTAGACAGTGTGGAAACAGTAAGGGGTAGGTTACGAAACATTTTAAGAAGTAAAACAGATTGATTAAAAGAATAAAAGCAACGGCAATTTATAAATACGGAAGAAATAGGATACACAGAAGTGACTCTGTGGTTTCAGATCCGGGAGAATGGAGTGTCCTTATGAAGACGGCTGAGGAGCTGGATTACAATGTGACAGCAACAGCTCCATTTTCCCCGATATCTGTCTGTCCAGTGCAAAGATCACACTCCCAAACTTCTGTGCAGCTTCGTGTTGGTAAGCTCTTGCCTACAAGACAAGCTACAGCTCCTGAAGAGGCCTGCTACTCGGCTCCATTAATAGAAAGCCCTCACGAACCATGGCGGTGAGGGAGGGGGAGGGGACTGTGCCGAGCTTCCTGCACAACTGGAATCTTGTGTTCCATCCATGGTGCCTTGAAATAGACAGGAACAGATGGCCACTCATCTAGAGCAGGGCGACAAGGGTAAATCGGAAACACGAAGCAGAAAGAATAAACTCTGTTGAGCCTGGATAACTGAGGTGTGAGAGGAAGGTCGTGGCATGCCACCTGTCCTCAAGTGTCTTAAGAATTGTCCCTTTAGAATGTTCTATGTGGTTTCCTCGTGGGGTAGTCTTTCTCAAGGTTACGGCATAACGCCAAGGCAGATGGAATTGAGGATAAGTCTTCCTAAGCTCTTTCTTATGACTACACAAAGCCTTCCTGGTGCAGGCCATTTGAGAACGGTGCCCTTGAGTTCGGCTTTGGGTCTCTTACACATCAGTATGAGTGCATCGCTTCGGCTCTCTACAGGACGAAAAGAACGTTAGAGATAGGCCACGGCTTTGCATCCCAGCCTTTTCTCTCTCATGGGCCCTTTTCTATGCACGCATCTTTCTCAGCCTTCCCCACCCAGAACACAATGGAGCCTCTCCCTGCTCCATTACCTCGGTGTCTCTGTCTAAAACTATTAAGAGATGGTTTAGTAGAGGTAAAGAAACGCCACAGCCTAAGGAAAGAGAATCTGGGTATATCACGTCTCTTGTCAACTAATGAGGTGACTTTGGTCAAAATATTTTTCTGAGCTCTAGTTTCTTCACATGAGGGCGTTTAAAACTCCTTCCCGGTTCTAAACTGTGATGAAACATTAACTTAAGATAACTCACATTTTTCTAAGGAAAATGTCCAAGACTTTCTTCTTTCAAGACCCTACTCATCAGCGTGCATGCCACCCTTAGCCGTTGGTTAAGCCCCTCAATTCTCTTTTACTCCTGTTATGTGGGTACCTCCTTTCCTTCCCGCTCCACTTGTCTAAATGCCATCATCCTCCCAAGTTCAATGCAGCGCTCTCCTTTGAAGGCCAACGTGTTTATACGCTGACCAATTGGACAAGACTTAAGTGTTTGTGGCAGGAAGTGCATTCCTTGCTACACTCTCAAAAATGCTTTTCTGCTCAGTAAGTATTGGCTAATCGCTGGCAGGAGAGGGTCGATCTGTAACGGCAGATTTGAGCAGCTGCATTTTCCTTCCCAGTCACATATTAAAGGTTGGCCTTGACAGTGCTCTATCTGGGTAAGTCTATTAGGGAATAATGTTGCACTTCCAGAATAGTGGGAAAGACTCGGCTCTGTTAACATATTCTATCACATCACCAATCAGTCTGCAAATACTGCACATTGACCCTGTGCTAGGCACTGCTAAGTGCTTCATATAAGTAACCTTGTCTGACGCTCATAATAAATCCCATTAGTTTGTTTCTATTGGGTTTTTACTGAAAGGTCGGGAACAGAAGCTCAGAGGAGTTAAATAACTTGCCCAGAGTCACTAGAAAAGAACAATGAAGCCAAGAGTCAAACCAGGCTGTCTGACCCTAGAAGCTGAGCACTGACCCAGGCCTCCATCAGTGCCTCCTAGTAGGTAGGTACAGTCTTCTCTCTCTTCCAGCCTAGAAGCCAGGAGAAGACTGAGTAGAAGGCAGGTCATTGGAATATACAGAGACAATACAGACAAACACAGGGTGTCACAGAGCACGCCACAGGCCACGGGAATGGCTCCCGAGATGCCATGTGAATGCAACATTTCCAACAGCAAGCTGAGGACGTCAGATGAAGCAGAGTGTTCTCCAGACTGAGGGCCCAGGGGATCCCCTCACCCACCCCCACCCACACAAATGACAGAGGGGAGAGCATGACTGTCTCTTAGAAATGCAGATGGAGAGTTGTCAGAGACACTAGAGGCAGGGAATTTCACTGGGGTCACAGAACAATGGGTCCTGTATGATCAGACAGCAGTAGGTGGAGCCATTGAAGGGTTTTACGCAGGAAAAAAATATGACACAATCAGATTTGTGCATAAGTTTGTCATGTTGAAATTAAATTAAGTGGGTCGGGGTGAGGTGCATGCCTATAACCCAGCACTCGGATGGCAGGGACAAGAGATGGTGAGCTCAGCCAGCCTGGACTTCATAAAAGGACCCTGCTGGAAAGAAAGAGAGAGAAAGAGAGAGAGAGAAGAAAGAGAGAGATGTATAGCAGTCTCCTTCTTTCTAACAGAACCCACAGCTTGTTCAGACTTCTTTTCCTCTTCTCATAACCATGGGCGTTAACAAGACTCTTGTGAAGTTTTCTAGAGAGGTTTTCTTACTCCTAAGTGAAGCCTGAGAAGAGAGATGTCTGCCCTGCCTCTGACAATGTAGAAACTGAGTATATGACACCAGGAAGGGACCTGCTTATCTGCAGACTAGCCTGAGGATGAAGCTACCACTTGGGGGAGTTTGAGACTAAGAGATGTAGAGGGAAGCGAAGCCCAGGCACTGATCTTCTGCCTGAAGCAGACCCTTAGAAGGAAGCTGTTCTTTCATCTCTCCCTACTTTGGAATTACCACTACCTGCAAGCCTAGAGAGACGCTGTGCTGCCATCCTACGAAAGCCTGCTGTTGTCCTTTGGCTGGAGATGTCTCCCCTTGGCTTCCCAGATAACCCTGCCACCCTTGTCGTCCCTGTGTAGACTCATGAGGCGCACACATGAGCTGCCAACATGCCATGAGCCTTACAGCTTCCAACTGAGATGAATGCCATCAAGATTGATGGTGGTGGTGGTGGTGGAGTAGTAAATTTAGCACTGAGTCCTGAAGGATTAAAGCTGATGCTCCTGCACTTGGGGACCTGCATATGGCTATATTCCTTGCAGAACTCCCCAGCTCCTATAAAGCATGTGCGTGCACACACACACACACACACACACACACACACACACACACACACAGAGTCTCTGGATTCCAGTAACTGCTCCTTGCCTTTGCTCCTTCTTGCCTAATATGGGGAAACACTGGCTCCCACTCATTCACTCACCATTCCCAAGCAACTATTGGCTCTCCCTATGGTTCTCTAGTATCCCACTTTGAGTCTCCTTCTTTTTTCTGCTTGGATCTCAACTGAGTGGGTTCATTGTGCTCATCTGAGGCATTTGAAGAACAGTGTCCAGGATGAGGTTCAGTACATAAACATGGTAAAACCACAACCCCAAAAAGTCAGGGGGTGGGGAGGAGACACTGGACAGAGTTACTCAAGACTACTGTACAATCCAGAAGAGGTTTGGCAAGGTTGGTAGGAATTCTCAGGCCAAAGCCAGACATCAGAGGAGCCCTATGTCTCTTAGGACAGGCTGCCTCACTCTTGCTGGGCTCTGTCCCTGGTTGGGACAGGTTATCTAATGATGGGCTCCAGAGCACACACCTTCTTCCCTGAGGATGGCAGTCTGAGAGTACAATTTTCAGCGCACCATATTCATTCCATCTCCAGCCTTGTAACGAACACTCTGTTTTCACCTTGCTGTAAATATTTTCTCCAACAAGGATTGTATTAAAGCTTAAAATATTGCAAAGCATGGTGATACACACTTTTAATCTCAGCGTTTGGAAGAGAGAGGCAGGTGGATCTCTGTGAAGTCAAGGCCAGTCTGGTCTGTGGAGTCAAATGGCAGCCAACAAGGACTACAAAGTGAGACCCTGTCTAAAAGAAAGAGAGAAAGAGAGAGACAGGAAGAGACAGACAGAAAAGAAGCTAACTCCTGTATTTGAGAACGTGTTCCTTGAAAGTTCAGTGTGCCCTCTCAGTCATATAGCTACGTCAGCATACTTTACTACAAAAATATTGGCTGGCTGTCATGCTAATGACTCAGAGTTGGTATTATTTATCACCTTACAAATTTATAACCTCAGTATTCTGATGATTAAGCAAGGTCAAAACCTGACCTTGTCAGCACACCCTGTAGTTTATCTATCTCCAAGTCAGGCTCCTGTTAATCATGTTCAAGAGGCTGGTGGGGGAAATCAGCTTTCCCTTTGCATGAGGAAAGCACCTTCAGAAGGACAAGAGTATTTGAAGGCTGTAGGATCAATACATTATTTCCCCAAAGAAGCTAAGTAATAACTAGAGATTGCTGACTGAGTGTGATGTCAGGTCACATAGACCTAGATGACCCAGAGGGTTCTATCAGTGCAGTGAGATACTTCAGGTACTGTTCACATCACATAAGGATGCTTTTTCAGAGAGAATGTGAATTCTAGATGTATCTGTGCATTAGGAAAGATGCTGTGAATCTTTTGACAAAGGTTCCTTTCCAATTAATTA
This sequence comes from Cricetomys ansorgei, assembly GCA_026225945.1. NCBI lineage: Eukaryota > Metazoa > Chordata > Mammalia > Rodentia > Nesomyidae > Cricetomys > Cricetomys ansorgei. The sequence continues at coordinate 15,896,483 of JAMJFZ010000320.1, forward strand.
GGTTTCAAACAAGCACTGTCAGCATTTGAGTGCCTTCCCCATTTCCATGATTGACTATCAGATCCACCCCTTCCCCCTGGTACTGAATTCTTCTCAGCCCAGCTGGCCCGAGAACTTTCAAAATCATCTTGTCATTCTCCGTCGCTCCTTCATAGAAAACCCAACAGTATTCCTAGCTCCTTGACTCCGTTTTCTCAGACTGGAAACCCAAAAAGTCACAGACCTCTTTTGGCTTTCACCAAATGTGGGTAGAGCAGAAGTAAAGTCCCAAGAGTGAGGAAATCCCATTTCCTTAGAAAAAAAAATTAGATTTATTTTATGTGTCCGATTGTTTTGTCTGTATGTGTGTCTGTGCACCTTGTGTGTGCCTGGTGGTTTTGGAGGCCAGAAGAAGGCACTGGATCCCCTGAAAGTTGAAGTTATGGATGGTCGTGAGCCATCATGTGGGTGCTGGGAGCTGAACCTGGGTCTTTTTGTAAGAACAAGTGCTTCTAACTGCTGAGCATCTCTTTAGCACCCTATTCTCTATTTTAGTTAATTAAATCAATCTGTGTGTGAGCATGTACATGTGCATGCATGCCACAACATATACATGGTAGTTAGAGGCAGGAGTCGGCTCTCTCTCTCCACCCATGTGTGTCCCAGGGATCAAACTCCAGGCTCAGTGGTTGGTGTCTTTACCCTCTGCCCCACCTGGCCAGCCCAGGAAATCCTGTTTCCTGCTGGTTTGTGTCCTGGCCTAAGTTAGCAGCTTTCATTGAACACTTAATCCTGGAATGGTGCTACCAATTCCTTTTGTTTGGCCCTAGTCACTTCCCAGGGCTCTTAAGAAGGAAAACTATGGTAATAGATGAGCAAGTGCTACAGGTGAAGACGGTTAAAGCTGGACCAGAGCCGAAGACTGCATGCGATGAAGGTGCTTTCTTAAGCAAAATAAGAAAAAATTCAGCAACACAAGACATGTTTCTCTTTTACTCCAGAAGCAATGTCCAGCAAGTCCCAACAAAAGTCATCAGAACAGAACATTCTCATGACAAACTCTCTGGTCTCCAGTTTTATGCAGCACAGTGAGTTGCTTTGGGTGGCGCTGGGTGTTTTGAAGGTGATCCAGGCTGGGCACTGAAAGGGGAACAAGCTGGGTTTGCTCTGTTTGGAATATCAGCTTTGAGGCTGTAACTCTTCTGTAACTGACTCTTCAGCTTACTCTGTTAACCGTTCCTCAACTGACTTTTCAGCCTCTTCTCAACTTTAACTAACTCTTCTGCCTGCTTCTCAACTGACTGCTTCAACCACTCTTCTTACTGACTCTTCTGTTAACTCACTCCTCTGATTCGTCACTTTGTCTGCCGTTCACTCTGACTCATCTCAAACATCACTTCCTGTGTGACACTGACTCCTTCTTAGTTCTGTTTCTTGTGTCTGGTTCCACATTCTGGTTTTTCTAGGGATTAAAGGTGTGGACTACCACTGCCTTCTGAATACTGGATGTATTACTACATATACTGAATATGATACTACAGATATATGATATACTGAATACTGAATGTAATACTACATTCCATCCAGACCACACAGGCCTCTGAATGTAGCCCCTGGAATGGAGGCCTTAGTTTTCACACAGAATTATTCCTCTACACTCAAGCTCTTACACATGTTAGACAAGCACCCTATCACTGAGTTACCTCCCCATCTAACACAAGGTTATCCTCAGGACTTTGTGACTTTCTTCCTTTGGGTCACCTAAGCCCCTAGTTCTTCCTAAGAAGCTGAGGACTCGGATGAGAACGCTTTAGTCACAGTCAGAAATGGTAAGGGGACGTGTCATTTAAGACTTGATTTCCAGGGATGGAAGTCCATCTGCCAACAACAGAATCCAGCAATAGGAATTTGTTGTAGGTGGATCTCATGACTATGGAAAAGTGCAGCTGGACCATGGTGTAGAGGAACATTTAATTCTTTAATGCAGCAGCATGGCTGCTCTAGCAAGGGATCACCCTCAGAGGCCTGTGTAATCTAGCTGGAATGCAGAAAGAATGTTAGTCAGACTAATCCTGTAAAATATATCTGAAGACAATGTAGCACACACCTTTAATCCCAACCCAGAAGGCAATGGTAGCCCATGCCTTTAATCCCAACTTTAGGGATGTAAAAGGAGCAGTCAGCAGAATTAGAAGCAAAATTCAGAGAGGAGAAGAGACAAGAAGCAGAGCTTAGTGAGAGAAGCAGAGATTTAGTTCAGTCAGGCAGTTTGAGTGCAGTCAGCTCACAGACAGTTCAGTTCAGAAGACGGCTAGTCAGAGTGAGCTCAGTCAGCAGTTTAAGTCTCAGAGACGGAAACATTCCAGGTCTGCAGATTAGATTGTACGGAGGCGGCTGAAGCCATCTAGGTCCAGGCTTGCATTTTAAAGATTAGATTGTACGGAAGCAGAAGCCTTCTAGCTAGGCTTAACATGAGATTGTACGGAGGCTGAAACCCTGTAAGACTGAGGATTGAATTAGGAAAGAATAAACTGTCTTTTGCCTTGAACCCATGAGAATAATAAATAAAACACCTACACTTACACCATGGGGACAAGTCAGCTGGGGACTTGGTTCTGGCCAGTAGACATCTTTCCATCTTTATATTTAAAACATTTATGGGGGTAGGGCATGCATGCTGCAGTGTAGGTGTAGATGCCAGGGAGAACTTACAGAGTCAGTTCTCTTCTGCTATGCGGGTTTCAGGGATGGCACTCAGGTTGTCAGGCTTACAGTGTCTTTACCCATTGAGCCATCTCAACCGCCTCTCTGTTCATCTTTTGTCTGCTGTATCATGTTTTGTTCTTGGAATAGAATTTTTTTTTTTTTTAAGACATGAGACACATGACCACACGCAGATACCAGCTTACCCTGTGGTGTGGTGTCACCTCCAAAATGAAACCAACTTTCTTCTTCAGTTCCTACTTGAAAGGTTCTGAGAAATTACTCTGATTGGTCCGTTATTCCTCAGAGGTCCACCTCTGGATCAATCATGTCTGGGAGGAGGAATTACCATGACTGATCAAGATGAGTAAAATCTAAAGGCTGCTGGGGGAAGGACAGTCAAGATCAATAATTCAGATATGGTCACAGGGGACAGGTCTATCATTTAGGGCCATTCAGGAAATCGCAGCATTGTTAGAGGCTGCAGGCAATCTAATTGTGGGAAGGAAAGGGAGCTGCTGAAAAAGCCTTCAGGTTCAGTGTTGTTATTAAAGTCACAGTCATATTTATCCAAGAAATTCAGCACCTGGATGCTAATCTACTGAACAGTATTCTTGGCCACAGGGTACTCAGAAGGGGTAAAAGTTCATGGAGACTTGCCTACTACTTCTTGATCAGTGCAGGCTCAGAATATTCAAGTGAGAAGAAGCAGACAAAACCCTGTCCAGCACCCTAGCAGCATCTTTCTGAGGATACTGGCTTCCTGACAGTGTGGCTGTATCATCCTTCCACCGCCCCTTTCCTAAGAATCTCATATCAAAGTCCAAACCAGATGCTTTGTGTGAACTCATTTCCATGACAACAAATTACTACTCTTTCTTCTCTCCTGGCCTCCACCACATAACGTGAAAGGGGCAGCAAGCATCAGTGTATTTCTACACCAAGAGCAGGGACATGTACTAACAGGATAAGTGTGCCTCATTAACTTTTATCAAGAGCCAGGGAGAACACAACAAGAACGGACAGGACTAAGTTGACATTTTTCTCCTAGAAACCCAATTACATTCAATCCTGCCCCAAAGCACAAACGCAAGTATAACTTATTTAAAAACATAATTAATCATAGGCAAAACTTCTCAGGAATTATAATGATTTTCTTATGGAGCATCTCTCACAATGACTTTGTGTTTTGGGTACAGACTGCCCCAGAGAATTTCATAGAAGGCCTTAGTCCAGAGTTACATGGAAAAGGTCTCCCCCATCTCTCTCTCTCTCTCTCTTCCTCCCCCTCTCTCTCTCTCTTGATCAGATGTGAAAAAGCAGACTTTTTGTACTTCAGTATACATTTGTATGCTAGAGACATTGACAGTCTGAAAGCAACCTCAAGAAAAATGGTATTAATCCTACACACATATGCACATGTGTGAACCAATACGCTACTGTGAAGTTTCTTCGAGATACACAGGGTTTTGGCAGCCGTGAAATCTCTTTATTTGATTTCTCGATGTCAATTAGATCCTTAATCACCAAAAGAAAAAGTTTACGTATAAAGTCAATCCCATTTTAAAATAATATCCAACAACTCACCTACCCACTTGGTTATAGCAGTAAGTCAGAATCTTTTACCCTCAATTTAGGGATAGAGAAAGGGAAGACAGAAAGAAATCTTCACCGCTTTTGCAAGCGACCTTGATATAGAAAGAGAAAAGGGTAGAAATCTTCACAGCCTCTTTTCAGGCTGTCCCAAGCTTAAGACGACTGACTGTGAGTCAGACTAGCGTCTCGGCTCAAGGTCTATAAACTCAGTCTCTCCAACCTTTGTTCTTTTAGGAATTATCACACTAACAGCAACCCAACCAACACACCACCAACCAATGCCCACCCGACTCGCGGGGCCTCAGACTTTTTATACCCTGAGACAAAATTTCCCATCTACCCATGTGGCATGCAATTCCCAAAACAAGCTACAGGTGCCAGAACGACTGCACCTAACCAAACCATATCCACCTGCATCAAGCATTCCAGACTCAACTTGTAAACAACTGTATCACAGCTGGGGTGGGAACACCTAATCCAAACACCATTTTGCATTTTGACAGAAACCAAAATAACAAAAAGGTCTTCCAAGTGTTCCTCTACATTCCCCCTTCCTTTTTAAGTTATAAATTATGAGATATTAATTGCTTTCCTCTGGTCTCCAGGAGTTTATTAAGTGAAAAAACTCCTCCAACTCATAAAATGGTCGAATCAGCTTTTTTTCTCGTGGTCATGCTTTCCTGGTTCAGCTGTCAGGGTATTCAGGAGATCTTCCTGGCTCATATCTAACCTTTGTAATTTTTGATGGCACCCACAACTTCTCATTTCCACTGGACGTGTGGGGATACCTCCTGCACCAGCGCAAAACTTGTCCAGTTTTCCATTCAGATGCTAACACATCTTGATAATACATGGGTTGGTTTACTTCTGCAGGTTTTACGGTGGTCTAATGTCTTCCAGCCGCTGTCGTTCCTGCCTCATTAACATTCAGAAAATTTAAAGTGAGTAGTGCACCATGCAGTCTGTCTCAGGCAGCCCTTGTTGTTCCTTTTTGTCTTTCAAGAATTTCCTTTAACGTCTGATTAGATCTTTCTTTAACTGCCTGTCCTGTAGGATTGTGCGGTATACCAGTAATATGTTTTATGCCATAATATTCAAAAAAAATTTTTTTTTTCATTTTACTGGAGACATGTGGGGCCATTGTCGATCTCGATGTGTAAAGGTATTCTCGCCATTACTTCCAGTAGATGCGTACTTATAGAGTCCACCTTTTCAGAGCTCAAAGCAGAAGCCCATTGAAATCCTAAATAGGTATCAATAGTATGGTGCACAACTTTCAGGTTTCCCTCTTTTCGCACCTTTAAGACCCCTTCCAGCAGGCACTGGGGTAAGGAACACGTGAGGCAGTTTTTTATGATGTCCTTAGCTTGTCTCCAAGTAATGGAGAAGTTCTTTTTTAACCCTTTGTTTTTCACGTGGTGCTTTTCATGAAAATTTGAAGCTTCTAACACATTTCCTATTAGTAGCTGATCAATTTCATCATTACCTTGTGCCATTGGGCCTGGCAACCCAGCGTGAGATCTGACATGACTAATGTATAACAGACAACCTCTGCCTTGAATTACTTGTTGTAATTACATGAATAAAGATGTTAACTCCAAATCATCCGGAATGAATTCAGCTGTTTCGATATGGAAACCAACTCTTTCAGCATAATGAGAATCAATGATGATGTTAAGAGATTCAGGAAAGTCCAACAGCATCATAAAAATGGCATACAACTCCAATTTCTGAACTGAATCGTATGGGCTTTGACTGACTTTGCTCCCTCTTTCTGACTTGTAGCCTGCCGCTCCTGATTTATTGGCGACAGTATAAAATGTAGGTGCTCAGGAAATAGGTGGCTCTCTCACAGTATGGGGGAGCATCCAACCAGTCTTTTTGCTAAACTGAATTCATTTGCTCTTAGGATATTTGTTATTAATTACTCCCAAATAGTAGCTACAAGCTCTTTGCCAGTCTTCACTGATTGCCCACATGACATAATCTCAGCATTTGTATAAGGCACCACTATTTCTGCTGGATCTGTTCCTGACAGATGACAAGGTCCTATCCTTTCTTTTATGATTAAATCAGCAACTTTCTCTATATGTGTCATTAATGTTTTTACTCTGCTCATGTGTCATAAATGTCCATTCTAAGATGCTATCCTCTGGCTGCATAAGAATCCCGGTAGGAGAGTGCTTGGAATGACTAATAACCAAAATACAATTCAGGTGTGGATCTGCGATCCACATATTCGTCTTGAAGTTTCTTTTCTGCCAGAGTTAACTCTTGCTCTGCTGCCGTGGGTAAGTGCCTTGGGCTGTCTAGGTGGGAGTCTCCTTGTAACGTTTGAAATAAATTACGTAACTCTTGTGTAGTTAGTCCCATTGTAGGTCTTATCCAATCCATATCTCTCAACATTTTTTGTAAATCATTAAGAGTTTGCAGCTGATCTCTTCTGATTTGCACCTTTTGTGGCTGAATGTTTTGTTGACTTATCTTATAACCTAAATAGTTAATAGGATCTCCTCTTTGAATTTTTTTCAGGAGGCATTTGTAACCCCCAATAGGGTAAGATTCTTTTTGTTTCATCAAATAATTTCTCTAAAGTTTCTGCATCAGAATCAGCGAACAAAATATCATCCATATAGTGATAGATTGTAGATTAGGGAAACTGTTTTTGAACTATTTCCAAGAGTTGGTTCACAAAATATTGGCACAATGTTGGACTATTTAACATTCCCTGGGGAAGGACTTTCCACTGATATCTTTTGACAGGCTGTGCATTGTTATAGCTGGGTACTGTAAATGCAAACTTTTCCTTGTCCTGCTCTTGCAGGGGGATTGTAAAAAAAACAATCTTTCAAATCAGTTACTATCAGATGCCAGGTCTTTGGTAATAATGAAAGCAAAGAATTCCAGACTTTAACGGACCCATTGGTTGAATCAATTTGTTTACTGCTCTCAAATCGGTTAGCATTCTCCATTTCCCAGATTTTTTTTTTTTTTTGTTTTTTTTTTATCACAAATACAGGTGAGTTCCACGGGCTGGTAGATTCTTCTATATGATGAGCTTTTAATTGCCCTTCTACCAGTTGTTCTAAAGCCTCCAACTTCTGTTTAGTTAGGGACCACTGCTCCACCATAGAGGCTTATTTGTTAACCATTTTAAGAGTAAGGCAGTTGGTAGAGCTTCAGCAGTGGTCCCCTTTATAAATTTGGAAATTCAACACCTGTTGTTTCTGTCTTTTGAACAACTTGTACAACCTGTGCATCTCCCTCATTAAGAGCTTCTTCATCTTAAGGCCTTATTTTGTGTATAGAAGGGATATTAATTTGTGTTCCCCATTGCTTCAATAAATCTCTCCCTCACAAATTTAGAGCTATATCACCACATAAGGCCTTATCTTTCCTATTGGGCCCTCAGGTCCCACACATGTAATCAATTTTTTGCTTTGCTTTACATTGGGTAATGTCCCAATTCCTAAAACCTGTGTGGATACCTCCTGAAGAGGTTACCTCAAATCCCATGACACTCGGGAGATTAGCATTATGTCTGCACCTGTACCTACCAAACCTTCTATTTGGACGTCATTGATTTCCACTTTTTTTTTTTAATGCTGCTTGCCAGAACCCCAGTTTCCCTATGCGCCTGAATCCACCTGATCTCACTACAGGGGAGACTTTCCCATTAATACAGGGAAATATAGCAGCTGCACAATCCTATTCCCAGCTTTAAACTCCAGGTCTCTGGTTACATACGCCATGGTTTTTATTTCTCCTTTATAATCTCTGCCAACAATCCCGGGGTGAACATGAAACCCCTTTAAAGTCAAGCTGCCCCTACCCAGTATCATTCCTACTGCCTTGGGGGCAATGGACCATAAGCTCCAGTTGAGATCCTGTAACGTTCAACATTTAAGGAGAGGATAAGTTGTCTGTCTATAGCCAGATCTAATGCAGCACTGCCCTCAGTAGCAGCTTCTTTTAATCTCTTTAAATCACTCATTTCTATCGGTTGATTGCCACCTCATTTCATTGTATCTTTGGATACATTGTATCTTTGGATACATTGTATCTTTGGATACATTGTATCTTTGGATACATTGTATCTTTGTATCTCTATCTGCTGGAATTTGCTGAATTTCCACAGGATATACTAAAGGCATTTTTGTGACCCTAGGCTGTGTTTCTTCCAGCTCAGGCTGTGCTGAAGGTTCACAATTAGATACCTTGCTTTATCTGCTCATTTTCCCTTCCAGATGCCTCCTTTTTCTTAACAGGACCCTCATCCTGCACTCAGAGTGGAGGCTTTGCTAAATCCCCCCCACCCGTATTTCCTCTAATAACACCACCAATTCTTTCTTTCCTAATCCCCGCCCCCCCGTATTTCTTCTAGTAGTACTGCCAATTGCTTAACCTTTTCCAAAGAGGAAGAAAAAATTGGGCATTTTCATTCTCCCTTTGGCTCTGTTTTTCCTCTCTCAGCACCCTCCATTTTCTCCTGCAACTCTTCTAGTTACCTAGCTATTCTCTTAATCTTTTTTGAGAAGAAATACAGACAAAAGAGAAAGTAGAAAAAGAGTACCACGGGAACAAATTAGGATTTGTCCCAGTGGTCACAGCCACCATAAAAAACTTTCTGGCTTCTTGAACCAAAGTATCTGTACCTTCATCTTCTGCTTTTCCCTCCATGATATTTGAATTCAAATTTCCCATTTTTTTCTTTTCTATCCCTTCCTCCAGAACCACAAGTTGGTAACCATTCTTGGTACCTGCAATAGGTTAAATGCTGGTTTCCAAAGACATGCTTGTGTCCTGTTTCCCAGAACTTATGGCTATGACATTTTTCCAAGAAAGTATTTTAAGGATGTAATTAAGGGTCTTGAGGTAAGGTCATCCTGGACGATCCAGATCTACCCTAAACACTTCACTGACAAATGTCCTGTAAGACAGATGTTGGAACAATGGGGTCAATAGTCAAGGGACATCATAGCCACCGGAAGCTGTAAGAAGCAAAGCTCAGAGGCTCCTCTAGAACCTTTGGGGGCCCTTCCAGCATCTTAATCCTAGATGTCTGACCTCCTGAATTGTGAGCCTGTATTTCTGTTGTTTTAAGCTGCCAAGTTTGTGGTTATTTGTTACAGTTTCTTCAGGAAACAAATACAGAAACCCTCCCAGATGATGAAGTCAGGAGACCTAAAGAAGCTTTAATTATTCAGTATGATTGGTATCTAAACACATATCCTGCAGGAACTGGTTTCACATAAAGACAATTCTTCTACATCTGTTGCTGTTCCACATGCACTAAGCACTCCAGCTAAAGGCTGCTCCATCATCCTGTTTGTGGGAGTGAAGCGCATGGCTTCACTGCGAGCACACAGCACCAAACAAAATGAAACTGTGAAGTTTTAAAGGGTTTCTTGTGCTAGCAGCTGAACCAAGCCTTTTCAAACCGACAGACATTCCTGTGTGATCTTTTTAATGACCTCCAAAAGTCAGTATAATCCTTTCCCTTCTAGAAATAAAAATGAGACTCAGAAATTAGTTTCATTGCCCGAGGACACAGCTGTTGACAGACAGCCCTGGAACAGACACCTTGAACATCAGGAGAAACAATAACCCTTGTGAGTCAAGGTGATATGTAAAAACATGCCCCAGAAATCTGTATGGAATGTGCAGTAATGTGGAAAAAGGAAGGTAGGAGAACGTAAGAGGTTATGAAATGGAGAGACTTTCACAGAAGAACCAGGTATATCCCCCCAAGCTGAATGTCACACTGAAAGCTAAGAAGCTGTGGTAAGAGAGGACAAGGTACAGCCTTGGGACAGCTTGGACTATGAGACAGGAAGAAGAGAACAACACTGGGAATCGCTCCAGGAAATTCTCAGAGGGTTCCGGAGTCCGTCAGGCAGACCTGCTTTGAATCCTGCCTGCTAAACCATAGCATTCCCCTAGGTAAGGGAAGGCAGGATTAGAGTACACCCCGCCCCTGGTTGTTGAACAGATTAAAGACTGTAAGGCAAGTATAGAGCTTAACGCTGTCCAAACACCGTACAAGAATGGAGTTATGTGAGAGTTCTGAGAGCTTGTGAGAAAACAAGACAAGAGTCTGCTGGCCTCAGTTTCTTCAAAACAGAGAAGTGTTCTTGGAATGTGTTTTCCTGCTCCTCCCAGGTATAGCAGATAGGAGTGAGTTTATTTCTACTGTTGTTACTCATATGCCTCTTTTGCCATATGTGATTTTGTCCTTGTGATTATATATATATATATATATATATATATTACAAATAAAAATATATATGTAATATATATAAATATATAAATATATATTATAATTATAATTATAATATATTATAATTATAATATATATAAATATAAATATAAATTTATATTTATATATACTCACAAGACCCTCAGGATATAAATTGTCTGATGCTCTGAATAAATAAAGTTGGCTGTTGCGTGAGACCTTAGTGTTGGTTGTCCTCATCGTTAGGCCTGCTCTCTCAGGTTCACACTGCCACCTAGAGCAGTAAACAAGTGGCTCCCAAACAAGGACCTGAAGTTGGCTGCGAGATAAGAGAGTGGGGACCCTCATGGAAGGAGATGAGTGAGAATAACTGCGCAGAAACCAGACAAGGCTTTGCCTCGTGTCAAGCTTGGGGATCTCTTTTTTAAATAAAGGCGGAACGTAAGTATCATCCCTGGTTTCTAGAAGAAGGAACTTTAGATGAAGAAGTATGGAGCAGAGTCTGAAAGAATATTGAAAAGGCATATAAACAGGGGAAAGGTCCCTGTTTAATTTTGGGTCACTTGGACATTGATTCAAACTGTTATTAAGATGCTTAAAGAAGGTAAGGAGGCTGTTAATCGTGGTGAAGAGATAGCTAATTCCTTGAATGAATATGAACTAGATGATCAAAACTTACAGCTGATAAAGGAGGCAAAAAAGGAGATTCTCTCCATTCAGGCAAAATCGAGAGTAAATAGAACACAGGCAGTAACTCTGCTGGCAATGACTCCCTTAACTTCCTCACCCGAGCCTCCTTCAGATACGTACCCTTCATGGCCTGAAAACGACTCTGAAGTAAGGTGTGGAGAATTTAATAATCAATCTAATGCTGAATTCTCTCCACTTTTTAATGACAATTTAGGAGAGCCTATGAACATGCTAACTTTACAACATAGGCAAGCTAGGACATGCCAGGGAAATGGAATCCCTTTCCCAATTCCTCCTTAGCCTCAAGAGCTGTGCTTGGTAATTCCAGTGCAACTTCAGCAAAATCAAACTGCTTATATGCACTAACCAATCTGTTTAAAACTCTAGAAGGAGAAACAGCATCAGACAGCTTTGCTTATTATTCTGAGAGGCAAAGAAAGAACTACGGCTATTTGAATCCAGACTAAAAGAGGCATTTGTGTACTGGGTAAATCCTTCACTACCTTTAAACTTACTTGTTTCCCCACGAAATTGTCTCCCACAGGTCTTGTAGCACAAGAGTATACACCTTTGGAATGGATCTATTTACACCATGAGGGCCATAAAATACTAACCGCTTACCTTATCTTCTTGCTTAGTAAATCAAGGAGGACACCAAGTCAACAATTATATGGCACTGAGCCTTACTGTATTATCTTACTCTTAACTAGCAACCAGTGTTTAAGAGTGTTACAGAACAATGGATTTTCAGATTTCACTTTCAGATTCTCATGGAAGGATAGGAAATCATTTTCCAGCTGGTAAGCTACGGGATTTTCTCATATAAATGGAAATAAAAATTGTCCAACCTCCTCCCATTTCACAGGCAGATACTTATTTTATTGATGGTTCATCAAAGGGTATAGGAGGGATTCATGGTCCAGATATTCATCAATATATTAATTCTTCTTTTTCCTCTGCCCAATAGGTGGAACTGGCTGTTTTGATTCATCTGTGACTGTTAGTTCATAACCCCTTAAAATCATTTCAGATTCTGCTGATGCTGTATGATTATTTCTGCAATAGTCTCATATTCACGTATACTCTTACCCCCCTCATTTTGTCACAGGAGGAAATAAGCAAGCTGGCACATTAACCTGCCCTATTTTAACTTCTCCAGAGGGAAACTGGGAAGGGGTATGCATCTGTCATTGCAGATGGATCCACTGAAACATCACGGATTCCTCTTTGGCTCCTCCAGCCCCAGCCATCAAGGACATTGGTGAAGGGCATGGAGACAGTGGAACTCACCAGAAAGATAGCAACCCCCAGCTAAAGGCAAAAGGAAATACCAGCCATATCATCAGAAGCTAAGTTTGCCTACCTGGGGCTAAGTTAAGGCCCTATGCACCAAGGGAGAAGTTACTTTACTAAGGACTCTGTATTTATGACTGGACCTTGGGGCCATAATAGACTTATTCATTCATCTGGAGAAGAGGTTGCATTTAATTTTTTCTTGGGATTTAAATCATTTCCTATTTGCATAGGACATCATAAACATTTGTATTCCTATTAAAGGCGAACATGGGCTTGTATTCTCCAAGATGCTAGAACTGCTAATCACATGGGTTTCTTTTCAAATAATTCTCTAGATTTTTCTGATCAATAGAATGATGTAACTAACAGTACCAGACATAATTTGAATCTCTGTTCTTGGCAGATGGAGTATTACTCACAGTTCTCTCACTGCTCTAATCTAATTTGCTGGCTTGTAGGCCACTCATACATCAAGTGGCAGTTAGGTTCATCTACAACATCTCAAACCAAAACCACTCTGGATACCCTACTACTAAAAAATTAAAAAGGCAGAGACATAGGAACGCAGTCCGAGAGTGGAGTTGTGTGAGAATCAAGTTCTTTTGAGAATCTTGTGGCCTCTTTTTTTTTTTTCAAAACACAGAATTGTTCTTGGAACAATTGTTCCTCCCAGGCATAGTGGAGAGAGGAGGAAGTTCACTTCAGCTGTTGTTATTCGTAGGACTCTATGGAAAAACACGCTTTGGACGTGTGCGGCTTGTCCCTGTGATGGTATACAGCTTGAACTCGTGAGAACTTTACGCAGGTGACCATCTGTAGCTCTCAGGGTACAAACTGTCTTACGCCCTGAATAGAGTGGGTTACCGCAGGAGACTTCAGTCTGCCTCATTTTTAGGCTCCTGCTCTCCAGGGTTCACACCACCAACCGCAGTGGAAAGCAAACATGGGGTCTTTGATGGTGGAAGAAAACTTGGGATCATCTCGACTGAGTCTGCCATATGTGCCCACCAGGACTCATCCGGCACTAGTCACAGCTGCCATTTCTAAACTTACCGCAGGCACAAGCCTTGTGTCTTGATTCTTGTGAACGAATCCAGAAAACTTGGTGACATCTTTGCCCTAAGAATCGTTCACAGGACTTCAGAGACTTGAACTTTTTCACCGAGACAATCTTATCGCCCTTAACCTTCTTGGGGACAGAAAGTGGACAGAAAAGAGAACTCAGTCAAGAGGGTACCATGTTTTCCTCACAGTGAGGAATTTAATCCTCACAAAAACCCAAAAGGGTGTCGTACGTCCTAGGAAATAACTTCTTTTTGCAAATTATTTAAATGATGCCTAAATATGTATTAACTCAAGTATATCACAAGGCTGGCATTATCAGCAGTCCTAGTTAGGGTTACTATTGCTATAATGAAACACCAAGCTGCACTCACCAATAGCCCTGACTAGGCTCTCTTAATGTGCCAAGCTTCACCTTCTCTCCATGGCGCCTTCCATTCTGGGGCTTCAACTGCACTGAGGATGCTCCTTCTCCAGTGGCCTATCCTGGAGTCTCACTGTGCCACACCTCAGCTGCCTTTTCTGACTCCTTCATGCCTTCAAACCACTATCAGCTCAGCGACTCTTCTACTACCAAGTTCAGCTGTCAGCTCAAGGTACAACCTTGGCCACTTCTGGAGCATAGCTCCTGAGTGTTGATTTTGAGAGAAAGCTTCCCAGAAGATTTCACCTCGATGATGTTGGTCTCTTCACCACTAATTTCTTAGCTCCAGCTGTCCGGCACCTTTTGTGTCCCAGTGACACCTACAGCTGTCCCGGTAAAACCAAGGTGTTACTTTATTGATTCTGGTCTCCTGTGAATCACAGCTGATTCTTCAGACCCAGCTAACCGGAACCACAAATTCAATACAAACTGCAACAGCCCCGATAGAGTATTTAAGGGACTTTCACAAGTCCCTCTGGAACTTCACAAACCAGGCCCCCATTGAATGCATTTCTCTCAACACTTTTATCTTCCCACAGAACAGCTAGCTCACCAAGCTTTGACATCCAAAGGCTTTTCTAGCCCAAAGTTCCAACATCCTTCTATAACGCTCCCCAAAACAACATGGCCAGGTCTGTGACAGCAATGCCCTACAATTCTGGTACCAATTTCCATTCTAGTTAGGGTTATTTTTCTGTGGCGATATACCATGACCAAAAGCAGATTCGGAAGGAAAGAGTTTATTCGGCTCACACTTCCACATCAAAGTTCATCACTGAAGGAAGTCAGGACAGGAATTCAAGCAGGGCTGGAACCTGGAGGCAGGAGCTGGTGCAGAGGCCACGGAAGGGTGATGTTTACTGGCTTGCTCCTTACGACTTGCTCAGTCTGCTTTGTTATTGAACCCAAGACCACCACCACCATGAGCTGGACCCTCCTCCATCAATCACTAATTAAGAAAATGTACTACAGTCTAATCTTATGGGGACATTTTCTCAACCAAGGTTTTCTCCTTCAGATGACTCTAGCTTGGGTTCAATTGACAAAAACTATCCAGTTATACCTGTCAAGCATTGGGCTTCCTTCTATACAGAGTGGGAAACAGATCTTCCTAAAGAAGCTGTTATTCTGGTGGAGAAATATAGCTTACTAACAAATAAACAAGACACAGTTATAACTTGTGAGGTGCCAGGTGCAGACAGAATCAGCCTTTTCTGCAGATGGGTTCTCTGGACTCCACTCAGGAGGGGAATACGGGTGGAAAGGAAATTTATGGCAAATGAACACAATAGTTCATTCTTTTGTGGGACCCAGACATGGCACGCTTACTCACTTTAAGAAATGACACGCACAATCACGCTTTAGAAAATAGAAACGCAGAAGCATTTTTAATAAGAAAATTTAACAGGGAGAAAGGGATAGGGGAGAAAAACAGGACACACTGCTAGAATGGAGCCACGCAGAGAGAGAAAGAGCTGCTGCTCACTGAGAACTTTAAGGGCCAGTCATCTCCGCAGGGGCCTTCCTGGTATGCAGGTGTGATCCAGGATGGAGCAGGCATTCCTCCTGGCAGCCTGCAAACCTGCAAAGCCTCGAGATGATTACAAAGAGCATTTGAAAAGAACATCTGAGACAATGAGCTGCCAATGGTTAGAGGCTCCTGCTGGCTGAATTCAGCTCTTCCATGCGGGTTCATTTTTTGGTGTGTTAATATTAAAGGCTATCTCTTCCTGGAGCATTAGCACCTGTCCCTGGGCAATATGCCAGGGCTTAGGGAAAAGAGCCCACAAGGTTTTTCAGGTGAAGTGACTACATTCCTTTCCCAGCCAACAACCGCCAGCTCGGGCAGGCCATGTAGACATTCTCATTAAAGATGAAAATTCAGCAAGGAAAGGGAGCAATATAGCTGATGGACTAACATTTCTCCCACTAAGAATCTGGATCTCTGGCAGGCATCTGACTCTACTTAGCATCAGGGATACTCATGGGCCTCAGCAGTGGGGCATCGTCTAGTGTGAATGGGCAATCCCTGGGGAAGCTGAGGAAGGCCTGGAGGAGAGAAGGCACACAGTCATGCAGAGAACAGGTCATGGATGTGTATCAAGGTTGGGTGGGAGTAAAGGGGCCCCTTCTGACTGAGACTCAGCACAATCAAAGATGTCACCTTTGATTGGGAGGGAGCTCGATACTGTCTACCTTAGCAGCCTGAGGAGTTCTCTTCAACTCAAACCAGATCCTTGACTTTGACATAGAAAATTTCAGGATGAGCCAGTATGAAGCAGAGAGAGTTTAAGAAAAGATTTTTTTCTTAGTACAACTTCAGGAGATTTTATTTCATGTGTATGGATGTTTGACTTGCATTTATGTCTGTGTGCCATATATGTGTGTGGTGAACAAGAACGCCAACCGGGAGCATCAGATCCCCTGGGAATGGTTGTGAGCCACTGTGTGAGTTCTGGGAATTAAACCCAGATCCTCTGACAGAGCAGGCTGTTCTCTTAACCACCGATCTATTCTCTGGTCCCCTAACATAGATTTTAGACATGAGAGCTCAGAAAAAGAAAAGACAAACCCAAGAGCATAGGTGTGGACTTCTCAAAGAGTGTCCTACTTTACTGTCTTTAAAACAAATAGCCTTAGAAACAATGCGGTGGGTTTTGAAGCCTATTATCTTTAAAGGATGACTAAGGAACGTTATATGAAATTACAGTGTGGCTGCCAAGGGTGCCTGACAGGCTTGCAACTGATAAGGTTAAAGTTTGGCTGCCAGGGATGCTGGGCATTAGGATGTCCTTACTGTAAACAGAGCCGACAGTCTCCGTTGAGACTTCCAGAAACTGTCTTGGAGTAAGGACCCGTCCTTAAGCTTGGTCCAGGGCTATTTCAACAGAAAACATCTCTGTACAAAAGGAATATTATCTCTAAATTGGCAACCCTCACAGCAAATGATGTTAATTGTGCTGGACATGTGGAAATACATATCCACATCCCGAGGACCTAGGGCTAGAAATGGATCGCACTTAAGGAGATGTGTTCTCACGAGCCTCAGAGACAGCTCTCAGTTTCCACCCAAGTTCTTGTCATGACAATTTCCTTTCGTTTAATTCATACCACAAATAAGAGCCTTGGGGCAGAGTTTCTAGGAGTATTCGATGACCCTCCTGTGCTCTGGACTGGACAGGTCGTGCTTGAGGCATTAAATACAACACAGTCAGAGAGACTTCAGTGAACCAGAATGTGGCTAGAAAGGTCAGTAACTGATGAGGAATTTGAATGCTGTGTGATGTGGTAGATTAATCCCAAATAGCTACAGAGCTGGTAGTGGCTCAAATAGCCTCAGGCCTAATGTTCTGCCACTCACATACTTAGCCATCATTTCCCATGTCAGACACAACCTGTTGGCTCCTGATTCTAACCACAGTCCTAGGCTCAGGAACTCCTTATAGTTTTGAAGGGTGGGGCTTTCTCACTGTGAGGGCCAGACTCCTCATTAACCTATTCCCTGAATACCATCTGTGAGACCGGAGTTCCAATCCCAGAGTATTTTCTATAAGTGTTTCTGTAGTGCCAATGTGGAGCTGTCTCTCAGTTAAGTGGGTTGAGGATACTTATGACCCCAAGCTCTCCTTTTGAAGAGCTGGCAGGAATCTGGCCCCTCCCCTCTGCAGTTGCTGACAGACCACAAGCCACAGCAAAACTCCACCCCTTCCAAAGGTGGGTGCACGATCTGGCAAAGTTATTTATCTAGAGTTGCAACTAAACCCCTGGTCCCTAGGGAATACCTAGAGCACCCCAAAATGCAAATAGGACTACTCCAGTATCCCTGCCTTAACTAATGGCCCCCATCCCTGGGTAACAAGGACCCTCCCCTGCTTTTATCCTATAAATGTAACCACCCTTGCTTCAATTAACCAAGATGTTCCCCTGACAACACTAGAATCCTGGTCACTCTTACCCTGGATGGGTATGCAGTAAGAACCACCATGCTCCGCTGCGGCTTCCTGCCTGGGAGCCGCCCCTGCAGCGGACAGCAGAGCTCCCTTGCAGAACTGGGAAGCTGCAACAGGATGCATTAATTATTTTACAACATGTTTCCAGCAACATCTTTGCTGTAGTTTCAGAGAGAGAGACTGACTCAGAACCCCCTAGCTCACCTGCTCTAAGATTCCCGCTCACGGAAGCTGCGAGACAACGCATACTTGATATTTTAAACTACTGTAAACTGAAGTTCTGAGAGGCAGGGGAGAAAAGCTGAGCCCTTGTTGAAGGTTCTATAAAGCCAAATGACTGAACTTTGTGAATACTGTGAGTTAAAATGTTGGAGATCAGAGACAAATGATCTTAGGCTATTTTTAGGCTTTTCGAAAGCCTTTCTTTGACCACCTCCGTGTCTAGCCAATATTAACTATCACTGTGTTGTTTCTTTATTTTTGGCTGAGACTTTATGGTGCACTGCCCAGGGGCATTCCAAGCCATCATTTTAATGCTTTAAATATGTGCTCCACAAGATAGGCCTGGCTAAACATGTCTGCAATCTTTTCTTCTTTAAGTGTGATCTTAAACTTAGAGTTCTTAGAAATGGGCCCAGCCCTGCGTGAGTATCTACAGCCTCCAGGAGTGAGCCCTCCAAGCTGCCTTTGTTTCAGGAAGGCAGGACTTAGAAACCCCCTGCTGCTGGTAATAAACCTTTCTCCACCCTGTGACATACTGGCTGTGCTTGCTTTGGCGTTGCTCTCACCACAGTGTGACCCATGGAACCCAGGGACAGATAGAAGGGCAACTGCTAAAAGGGCAGAGCCAGGAACCCTGAAAAAGAAGCAAGAGTTGCAGAGAACGAACCCTTCACCGAGAGCCCTACTCTACTTCTACCATTTCCCAACTGGACGGAGAGGTTGTAGCCGCCGCCAGTTGGAACTCAAAGTTGCTAAGGACCAGTTTCTTGTTTTCCTGTTTGGGGAACAGAAATATCCATTTTGGCTAGCCTGTGCCTGTCTCACCGTGTGTGTCAGGGTGGGGAGAAGGCAGCTCTTACTCCAGCTGATGGATCTTTAATTAGAAGAATATTTAAGGAGCTACTACTAAAAACCATAGTCACCTGGTCTTCATTCAGACGGCAATCCTGTAGGTTAAGATGACACATAGTACGATGTCACTTGCAGGAGTCTGGAGAGGAGGCACTGCAAATATTTAGTACATATGTAAACTGTAAGGTGGGTTTTTGTGCTTTGTCTGTTTTTCGGTAGAATGTGATGATTTAAAAATATGCCCCTCCCCCCCCCTTTTTCTTTACATTTTAGTTTTTGGGTCTTCAAGAGGTGGAACCTGATTCGTCTTTCCTTGATTGTGGGCTAGACTAGTGACTTCTTCTAATGACTACAAAGGAGAAGAGCAGTGGTGGGTATCGGAGAACAGAGAGTACACCCCCATGTTTCTACAAAGCCGAGCTCTCTGATCAGTGGAAACTAACATGCTCCTATGTGGTAAGCGGTCCCTCTGGATACGCTAGCTTGAAATACAAGGCACCCCATTTTTGTTTAAAGATCTGTTTCTCTGTGGCCTTAATGGACAGAGTTCGGACAAGGTCAGATAGCCTAAAGCTGCCCAGTTCTGGGAAACTGCCTGTCTAACTAACCCATCCTCATTGCTTCCTCATTCCACGTTTCCACCCTTATAGATTACACAGGAAGCCCTAGAGAAAACCTCACAGCTCCACACACTTCCTTAGCGCTCGCTCTGGGGCATCTTAACACTACCTAGGAATACCGGATAGACCAGACCAGTCCGTATGCCAGATAAGGTTACCATAGCAACCTGCTTACGCATTCCCCACTCTTCTCCCCACTTCGAAAATTGCATGAATACTGGTGCTATGTGTTCAATAAATCGAAGGCTTGACCGGACAAATCGTCTGCCTTTCACTTCTCGCGTCCCTGTCCCCATTCCCACGCCCTCTCCTAGGATCCTGGTTGAAGATCCCGCGGGTCGGGACACTCCTAAAGACAGACTATCAGGCTGGATTGATGCTCAGTTGGTAGAGGGCTTGCCAAGTATGCCTGAAGCCCTGGGTCCAAGCCCCAGCCCTGCATCAAACTGGGCGTTGTAGTGCAAGCCTGTAATCCCAGCCCTTGGGAAGGAGGGCCAGGAGGGTCAAAAGTTCAAGGTCATTCTTACTACAATATAGGAAATAATTTATTCTTCACATCCCAATAGAGCTTTAAATGCCCCCTTTGATGGGTCCGTTGATTTCTATTCAAAGGAAAATAAAATCCTTCTTACCGTCCTCAAAGACACACACTTATATTTCTGGACAGAGTACTTCCTGTTTCCCACTAGAGACTGTTATTTTCTATTCTAGGTCCTATTTCCTTTTCTGTGGTGGGAACTGAAGTTAACAGTTCCATCCAAAGTACGGGCTCTGAATTAGAAACGTCAGCTTTCCTATCACGTAAAACAGACCCTCTCCTCCACCTGCACAAGGCCAACCTGTTTTGCCCCATGTCACTCCTGAAGGTCAATGGGACACAAGGAACAGCTTCTAAGATAGTCTCTCATCAAACAATCATTGTGTCTCTGACCCAGAAACGGTGTCCTTGCTGTAAACTAAATGTAGAAAGTAAACTGTTTAGTAACTCAATGGTGGCGTACGTGCTGAACACACATGAGGCCCTGAGCTCAGTCACCAACACTGGGGGAAAAAAAGGAAAGAAATGAAACCTTATTAGTAAGTTCAGAGATTAAGTCATAAAAGGACTGCCTCCCCTCTCCTTCTTATACCCTATACCAGGCCAGCTGCCACATCAAAGACATACCAAAGTGAGGTCTTCATAGCAAAAAAAAAAAAAAAAGATGGCTCTGGCCAATGGCTGGAAAGACACTGAGGCCTATTGCCACCAGCAACGGTACAGAGCTCAGAACTGGACTCTCACCCTCATTCAAAGCCTTCAGATGACTGTAGCAGGATGATATTTTAACTGAAACCTCGTGAGACATCCTGGCTCAGAATAACCTAGTAAGTTGCTTCTGGGTTCCTGGCCAAAGATAGCTAAAATGGTTACCCGGAATTGGTTCCTATCACTAGTAACTATAGATCCCTAAATGTAAAACAGTAGGTGTTGACCTTAGCATTAACAGCAGTTACTATGATCTTATCAAGAATTCAATCTTCTTAACCTGTATCGCAGCCAAGAGTAGATCTAGAACTAATGGGAAGAAAGCAGAGTTCAGTTTTGTGAATAACTCCAGCAATTAGAATTTGATACATAGAACAGTTTGCCCAGCCAACTAGTGAGTGTTCTGCTTGGAAGAATTCTAGAGGAGGGGACTGTGAACATGAGAGAACAAATTCTTGTGTGGGAGGGATATAGAACTAACCGATCTCCTGGTACGCACCCAGCCTTGAGATTCGGTTACGCTACGACTCAACATCTTAGGGATGCTTGCTTAGCACTGTCATCTCCAGCCTCTCCTGTTTCTTGAGGCAACCAGCCCAAAGATGATGTCAGCTGAAAAGGTCACCCAGGGAAGGGGAAATAGATCAGGGGGATTTATGAGAAACAAACTATAGTACCAAGCCCAAATCTCCTATATCAAAGGGGAGGCCCTAAAAGCTTCCAGTAAGTCTCAGCTTCACAAATGACCATCTTCAGATTAGAGAGACTCAATGAAACTGATCAAATAATAGGTTAACAATAACCTTAGGAAAATTGGGGAAAAAAATCCTTAACACAGGCCACGGAGTTTTGGCAAGTCAATTCTTGCAGATGAATGGGAAGGGCAGCCAGGAGTCTCAAAATGGTACAGTCGGAAAGTGACTAAAGTATGGCCAGAATCTTGGCTGTGGCCAGAGTTAACTATTTCTGAGTTCTGCAGAAGTTAAACTAACAGTTATGGCAATTCCAGCTGAGTACAGAACAACCTGTCTTTGGGGAGCACTTGACTCCCCAAATGAGCAAATTCAACTTCCGTTGGAAAATATGAACATATTGACTGCCAGAATAGTTCTATCAAAAAAATCAGAAGATTACAGCAAAGAAGCAGTACCAACAGCCAGAACAAGGAGGGACTCATAACCCCATCCCAATGTTCAAGTGGCTGAGATTGGGCGTGTCTACTATGTAATCCACAAAAATAAGAGTAACTATTATGGGGACTTAATAGATACCTTCCACAGGAAACAGAAAGAGATTAAAGGGCTGAGGTCTGTACTGAGCCAGCATGGCATGTGTTTACGTTCTCTGAGCTCCTCTGGAGGATGCTTTACCCATTTCGTATAGGAGCCCAAATTCTATGTCCGCAAAATGTTTTGTAGAATTCAGCTGTACTTGCATTATGACAACATAGGTCAGCCAACGCTTTTCAGATTGAGGATAGGTTGATAGTTGAGACTGAATGTCCTTGAAGCCAAGACATCTGGAGCCTCAGGATGCACCATGGAAGAGGCTGAGGAAACTGGGGAAGGTAAAGTTACCAGGTGCTACCTACCTGGGATGGATGCACCTCTCCCAGCTGAGGCAGAAGTTGAATTCCAGCCTTCTTCAGAAATCAGAGACTTAGTCTCTCCTCTTTTAGAAAAAGATTTTAGTGTGTGTGTGTGTGTGTATGTGTGTGTGTGTGTGTGTGTGTGTATGTGTGTGTGTTTGCTCGTAGAGGCCAGAGGCTGTGGATTCCTTGAAGCTGGAGTTACAGGTGTTTGTGAGCAGCCTGATTCCAGTGTTAGGATCCAGACAAGGTCTTCCACAAGAGCAACGTGTCTTCTAAGCTACTGAGCCATATCTCAGCGCAGTGGAGACACTGTCTTCTTAATCAGTCCAGGACCCTAAGCTATGGAATGGTGTCATCCAAATTTAGGGTGGTTCTTACTACTTCAATTAACTCAATCTAGAACAGTGGTTCTCGATCTGTGGGTTGCCACCCCTTGGGGTCAAATGATCCTTTCACAGGGGTCACCTAAGACCATATGTATATGCGATATTTACATTAAGATTCATTACAGCAGCAAAATTATAGTTATAAGGTAGCAATGAAAATAATTTTATGGTTAGGGGACATCACAACACGAGGAATTATATTAAAGGGTTGCAACATTAGGAAGGTTGAGAACCACTTTTCTAGAAGCTTTCCCACAGACATGCCTCGTGGTTATTCCTGTGGTTATTTCACAGCCTGTTGACCTGACTAACAACATTAGTCATCACAATATGTAAAGAACCTTTCCTCCCACCCTCCATTCCTTTTCTGGAAATTTTCATAATGTCCGTATGTGTAGCACCCCAGCACAGAAGAAAAATAAATATATAGCATATGGTTTATAATTATGTGTAGAATAATTGTTTGCAGTGTTCAAGAAATCCAATGATTATGGACTCTGAATGGAGCTGTTACTTAAAGCTAACTCTGCTATGGAACCATTCTGCAGAATGGAAAAGCCAACAGTTTTGACTTTGATTTCCTAACGTACATAAAATCAGTTCATTCACTCATTTGTGATGAGTACTTTCTACCATAGCCCCCTTTATCTGCAGAGAATACATTTCAAGACCCCAGTGAGCCTTGGGAGTTACTACACTGTATTTTCCTATGCATACCTACCTGGGGTAAAGCATGATTTCTAAACCAGATGAGTAAGAGCTCAACAATAATTTCATTGGCATTTGAGATTAGTTATGACTGTATTATGACAAAAGTTTGTGTCTGGCTACAAGCTCTTCTGCTCCTCATATCTGGTCTTATAGAGTCTCTACTAATTGCTGTGCATTAAAAGTTTTGTTGGTAAGGTCTTTATGCTCCTTCCTGTCAGACCGGGAATATTTCTGCAGTCATTGTTCACCTCGCACTACATCGGTCACAACTCTGTGTCAGACTCTTGGCATGTGTGGTTTAGACCCTGAACATGTGTGGTTTAGTTCCCAGCTAGTGACTCAAGGAGACCTCAACTCTTAATTCGGGACCTTTCTCCTCTCGGGGATCTTATCCTGAAGATTCCAGGCAGCCTTGGCATTCCTGAACTGGGATTCATTCTTTCTCTGCCTAGAAAACCACAACATTTTCCTTGGGTCCAGTGTCTCTGTGCTCCTGCAGTGTGCCCAAGGCAACTGCTTTTCTTTAGTGGTGAAGTTGTGCCCAGGGCTGTGAAGCTCTCTGAGTACAGTTTTCTCCCTTCAAGGCTCATTCCGGCCTATTGCTTGTTATCTTCCTCATATATTGGTCCAACATTATAGGTGTGAGAGGATGGATTGTTGAAGTCTATTCTCCACAATGACTAAAATTGGGTGTTGCACCCAGTAAGTGTTAGCTCTGCTGTAGGACCCTAAGAATTCTGCAGATCCATGGCCGGAGGGAGGGCTCGGAAGGTGAGTAGGAAGGCAAAAGAAAGAAGCCCTAATGTCCAGGTTCCAAAAGGTTAACATTAGAAGACATTTGAGAACATTAAGTAACTATGCTGGAGGTACAGTGAAATGGTAGATCACGTGCCTGGCTGAGCTTCGTCCCAACTCTGCCAACAAAATAGAAAAGCAAGGAGCTGTAGGGATGGCTCAGCAATTACCAGCACTGGCTGATCTTGCAGAGGACACAGGTTTGATTCTCAGCACACACCTGGCTGCTCGCAACCATCTGTAACTCCAGTTTTAAGGCATCCAACACCACCTCCTGGCCTCTTCTATTTCCACATACCCATGATGCAGAGACATACATAGGCAAAATACTCATACGGAGAAACTAAAAATAAATCTTTTTTTAAGAAAAGAAAAAAAAACAGCAATCAAAGATGGAAGGTTACAAAAAAGAAATCTGAGTTTGATCTAAATATCACTCTTGCACAAAATCTTAAGCAAATATCTTCGTCCATGTGACACTGTAGCAGAATGATTAGTGGAAATATAGAATAGGCAAAGAAGCTTTAAGCCAGTCTCTCAAACACTGGGCATGGCTACTACACACTTGTGTCTTGTCAAGTCATGGCCGGAATTTGAAGTGAAATTTCATTGGATCAAAGAAAAGAGAGCATGTGATCTGTGACGGTTACTTTCAGTTGTCAACCTCACTGGATATAAAACCTCCCAGAGGGCACATGTCTAGGTGTTTTCATGAGAGTATTGGGGGAAGGGCTAACTGAAGAGGAAGACCCACCCTGAATATGGATGGCACCATCCCACAGGCTCGGGTCCAGAGCTGAAAAGGAAAAGGTGAGCTGAGTACCAGCATTCACCTCTCTCAGTTTCCTGATAAAAACCACCATGTTACCAGCTGGCCCATGCTCTCAGAGCCACAGCTAAAGCAGTTCTCACCACCATACATGTTCCCACCATGATGTATGAGCCACACAGGACCTGCAGATCAAATTCAGCTTGTCAGACTTGGTGGCAAGCACCTGTACCAACTGAGCCATCTTGGCAGTTCATGATCTTTCTTTTACAGAGTTTGGGAATTGAATTTCAAATCCTCTGTGGATGCTCTCCTCAAAGTAATCTGTCAAGTGAGGTTTGTTTAATCTTTTGCTGTGGCCATTTGCCCTTCTGAGGCGTGTGTCTCTGATCCTCATTAGGCAATCAAAGGAATCATTTAGATTACAGATGCCTAAACAAAACACCCTTGTGAGCCCTTGAACATTGGTTGAAGCCAGAGTGTTGGCTCAGTGGCTAAGAGCACTCGCCATTCTCACAAAGGACCTAGGTTCAATTCCCAGCACCCACATGAAGGCACCCACTTCCTCAGGCACCAAGCATGCATGTGGTACACAAACATACATGCAGGCAAAACATTCATACACACAAGATAAATCTAAAAAGAGAGAGACAGAGAAAACAAGAAAATCATACTGGTGACAATTAAGAAGAGGGGCCCTGGTCCCCATGCACAGTTCTAAAACATGTTAAGCATAGAAGGAATCCTACTGTGCCTACTGCAGTTAGAGCAATGAAGACCATAAAAATAACCTCTCTTTACCCCACAGACATCCATCCGTGACTTCCATCCTGCTGACAATCAGAATAACACACATTTTAAACGTGATTAGTTAAATAGCTTCTTCAC